>SJYQ01012741.1:0-80263 GCA_006410935.1 Redunca redunca | reverse complement strand
ATTTATACATTGTATATTTGAATTCAGATTAGTAAAAATAGTTTCTCTCTTTTTATTTCTAGGAAATTCATCATGAGATATTATGGAGGTTTATTTTCATTTTCTATGGTTTAAACTTACACCAATTTCACCTAAAGCCTTCTTTCTGTCACTATACATTGTATCTGTTCATTGTCAGTCCAGTTGTTTTTTTTCAAGATTTTTTTGATGTGAACCATTTTAAAAAGTCTTATCGAATTTGTTACAATATTGTTCCTGTCTTTCTGCTTTCGGGTTTTTGGCCATGAGGCATGTGGGATCTTCGCTCCCCAACCAAGGATCAAACCTGCACCCCCTGCATTGGAAGGTGAAATCCCAACCACGGGACCACTAGCTTAGTCTCAGCTGATTTTAAATACATCCCTGTGTCTAAAACACACTTACTCAGCAATCATTGCAGTGAGGAAGAGCAACGTTGGCAAGACAATCAAATAGGACAGTAATACAGTCTAGTCGCAAATGGACCTCTGAGAAAGACAGCTGACAATGGGTTGCTAGGATCTGTGTATAATCCAGACTGATAGCACAGCGCTACACTGATAATTGTGATGTTAAACATCAGAAGCTAGACACGCAGATCAAAGATCAATGAATGATTCTATTCTTCCCTGGGACAGGACCAAAGCCCAAAATACTTATCTAAGTAGCGAAGACCAGCTAAATACATGGCAGAAGACCTACAGCAATCCATGTGTGGTTATCATGTGGCAACTACATGCTTCTCCCCTTAGTAGGGCTCTTCTTCTTGGCACTTTGTAAACATTTGGGATCGTAGTTAAACATCTTAGGCCCACAGAAACTAAACAAGAAAGGCTAGGAACACCCAGCTTAGAAGCTTTCAAATGTAGATTGGTATATATATTTAGTATGACGGTTTCAAATATAATGGGAAAATGAGTAGAACAGCAAATCACTCGGTCACTTGGATTTGCTTCAAGAGTTTATATTAATTAGACAAAGGCAGAATGAAAAGCCTGGCAGGGGGAGTTGTTACCATCACATGTTCAGCATTAGTAACCTATCAGTGAAGTGCTAAAACTGCTAGTTCACTAATTCCCAAGTATCTCTGCTATCCATATGTATATGCATGTCTATCTCTACATACCTCTGTATCTAGACATAAATACTGTCAATTTAGTAGAATAAGAATATTTTTCTCACTGGTTGGTTAGTAACTTGTGAACAAAACAAATGATTAACCAAATATTTCACTGTTAAACCAGCAGTTGAAGATACAAGAGAGAGGTAGAAAAACAGAAAGATATACATACAGACAGTCAGAATTATCTACTTATCAAGCAGTCCAAGATGTCTTGATAAATCTAGCAGTCCCATTCAGCTTTGGATAAAAAATGATTGCAGAAAAGAAAGTGTTGGGTTGAACCAATCCTATGAAGATTGTCCAGTGTGGCCATGGAAAGTAAAGCCAAACTACAGAAGCCACAAACACAAGGCTCCCAGAGGAAAGTATCACGGACACAGAATGGCTGTGAAAGAGTTCTGATTCTCTTGCAATCTGGCTTCTTCTGGTCGTGCTCAGGTCCTTGTCCACATAAGAGTGAAAGCATTGTGATCACACCTTAATGAAGAATCCTAAAAATTTGCATGAAAATTTGAGATCAAATTGACAGCTTGCTTCTCAATCTTGAAAGACAATATAGCTAAAAATGCAATAAACTACCAGTTAATGTCTAGAACCAAGATATCAATATAAGTATTGAGTATGGGATTTGAAAAAAAAAAAAAAAGAATTCTCTGTGAAAGATAGCTTGTCCTAAGATCACAGCGGGGATCTCAGAAGGAAACTGGTATGGGCAAAAAGAGAGGACACTAAGTCACCCATGGTCCCTCACTCATGACTTAGCGCCCATGTCAGTAGGGAGATGGCATTTTTCAATAATGACCATTTAGCCGGTGGTTTACACTTGATCTTAGCCAAAAGGCCAAGAAGCGATTCACCAGTGTTCTAATATGAGCTCTAATAAAATATTCAGGGGACTGTATACATCACTGAAGCTACTTTTGGATTACAGTGAACTATAAAAACATTCTGTTTTCTTTCCTACATAGCCAGACTTATAGGTAAGCAGAATACAAAGCATAATGTTAGGCTGGAACAGTCTTCTCGTTTCTGAATGATGCCCGAGAGTCTACCATTAGAGCACTATCTCTTTCTCTCTCTCCCTTTTGTTAATAAGCTTTTGGTCTCTATTGAAATTAGGATATCTCTTTAAATATTGTAGTTTTAAGAAGTTAACCTGATGATATGTTCTAGCACTTAAAACTCTTCATTTGCTCCCCAGTCTTCACAGCATCTAAAAATCTCATACAAGGGATGTGAGGCTCTTTCTGATCAGAGACCATGACTTGAGTCTTTATCTTTTCTTACCAGACCGTTCCTTCGGTCTAATACCGTATTCGCCATCATTTTGCACTACAAGAATGGACCTAAATGGTCCTAAATGGACCACACTGTGCCTGCCCTCTTATTTTCTCGCTTGCTGGTCCCTCTGCCGGGAGTTCCCTCTTTCCTCTTTGCCTAAAATCTCCTGCCTCAGTAGCTGTCTTGTGCTCCCTTCTCAGTGATCCTTTCCCTGACTACTTTAGGGAGATTTCAGAACTCCTGTCTCTACTTCTGTCCTTTGTGTATCACCCTCATGACTTTTTCATATCATATACCACATATGCTATTACGTTTATTATTTTTCCCAAGAAAAAATATTAATTAAAATAAATTTCATTAAAAAAGAATCATGTTGTTATATTTACCGATTAAAAAAATAAAAACAAAATATAAGCTATACTAAATGGATCTTTAAAAATATGTAACAAGCTACTCCTGGAAAGTATATACATTTCTATTAGTCAACAATAAGGGATATTGGGCTCCATATGTCACTAAGGTGAAGATGAGATGAGTAAGGTAATTCTAGACTTTAGTTTTATGTTAAGCACATCCCAGCTCCCTTGTGTATACCAAAAAAAAAGAAAATATTTAATTGATGTAAATGGTACAGGTTGTTAGTTGCAAACAACAGAATTCACTGTGGCTACTCAAAGTAGGCAAGGAATTTATGAAAGGGTTTTGAGTAACTCACAGATGGCTCATTAGGGCCAGAAAGCCCAGACTTTAGGGCTATACAGTTGTGAATAAATACCCAACCACACTGAGGCATCTTTTGTAAAAAATAACCATTGCTGCTGAGCAAACATGACTTTTAGTACTGGGCACTAATGCTTCAGAAGCAACAACATTTCTTGCCCCTGAGTTGCACAAAAGATTAATACTTCTACCCAGCTAATTGTTCATGATTCTTACTCCTGAACCCAGGTCTCTCATAGATGTTCTAGGGCTGAAGTCAGGTCAATCATTTTACCCTCACCACAAAGCATTCTGGGAATGTGAAGTCTACAGAGTTTCCACCTATGTAGAAAATTAACAAAATGTGAAAAGACGTCAAAAATGTTGACAGCCAAAAATGACAAATGTTTGCAGCACTAATCAAATGTCTCCAGTTGAGTTTTGCTTCAAGGAGCTATTGAAACACTATTGTTTGTTGAATACAAGGTGATCTCCAGCCTGTATTCTTTTGGAAGATATCAGATTATTTGGTAAGATCTATGAAGCAGTAGGGAAACTTTAGCTTATCTAATGTTCTCTGCCATTAGACTGAGTTGGGAAAATACTCATGAAGGTTCTTCATCTAATCCATCAAGACTTTATTAACAATGTTAAACACATTTTCAACAAATATGCCAGATAAGCATATAACCAGGAGGTTTAGACCATGGAAATTGCCCAACTAACTCCCTAGAGTGTATATCCCTCAGCTCCAGATTAGAATTACTGTGTTTTCTTTGACCTACACTTGGAATACTGAAGTGAGCTTGTTTTGTAAGGACGGACAAAAGATGCTAACTTGAAAAGCCGTTTTTAGTCATGCATGCCATCCCCAGATTGAAGGTTTCATCCAGAAACACTTGAAGTTTTTACTGTGACTCAATAAAGTGAATGAGAAATGTTCTTGGCACTGAGCATCGATATGAGATCATATGTTTTTTTACAGACACTGCTCATCTCCTTGCCTAACTGAAAAAAAAACTTCAACAGGTCAGTAGGTTGCCCTAAATTGATGAACAATTTTAACAGTGTTAAAATTGTTAAGCATTCTTAAGTCTTCATGAAAGTCTCAGGTGACAAGGGCTTCTCCGTTCATTCCTCAGGGGTACATCTATAATGCCTGAAACAAATCCTCATTTTGAACCAACCTAGCATGAGTCATGTTTCTCGTCTGTTACTTTTTCTTATGCTTTTATTTTGTCCATACAATTTTTCACTAAGCTATCAATATCCCCCAGTTTCAATTTCTCCTAAAGTTATCACCTTTTATAACCATAATATAGTTGTTAAAACTATGGATTCCCTGGTGGCTCAGACAGTAAAGAATCTGCTGCAATGCAGGAGACTCAGGGATTAAACCTGGAAAGATCCCCTGGAGAAGGGAATGGCTACCCACTCCAGTATTCTTGCCTAGGAAATTCCATGGACAGAGGACCCCAGCAGGCTACAGACCATGGGGTTGCAAAGAGTCAAACATGACTGAGTGACTAACACTTTCTTTCAAAAAAACTAAACTAGCTTTATGCCAGATTGTAGGAGGAAATCACTATTTGCCTTCTAGGTTACCGATTGAAAGAAATGTTTCCAAAGTCTACATCCAAACTAGTCTAAACAGGAAAAACTAATACATGGTGTTAGAAGTCAAGATAGAGGTTAGCCTTTAGGGGGCCACTGACTTGAACTGGATACCGGGGGTCTTCTGTGCTGAAATGGTTTGTTTCCGGATCTGGGTACTAGCTACATAGGTGTGTTTATTTTATGAAAATTCATCAAGCTGTGCATTAATGATTTGTGTTCTTTATTCTACACCATGTTTATTAAAAAGTTTACTTTTTGTGGTATATCCAAACAATGGAATATTACTCAGCACTAATTGGGCTTCCCAGGTGGTTCAGTGATAAAAAGAACCTGCCTGCCAAAGCAGGAGATGCAAGAGACACAGGTCTGAGCCCTGGGTCGCGAAGATTCCCTGGAGAAAGGCATGGCAACCCACTCCAGTATTCTTGCCTGGGAAATTCCATGGACAGAGGAGTCTGGCAGGCTATAATCCATGAAACTGCAAAGAGTTGGATATGACTGAGCACACAAAAAGAAGTAAGCTATCAAACCAGGAAAAGACATGGAAGAAACATAAATACATATTATAAAGTTAAAGAGGCCAAATAGAAAAGGCTAAGTATTGTATGATTCTACCTATATGGCATCCTAGGCAAAAAAAAAAAATTGT
This sequence comes from Redunca redunca, assembly GCA_006410935.1. Lineage (NCBI taxonomy): Eukaryota > Metazoa > Chordata > Mammalia > Artiodactyla > Bovidae > Redunca > Redunca redunca. The sequence continues at coordinate 74,876 of SJYQ01012741.1, read as the reverse complement.
GGAGAAGACATAAGAAGGACAGTTGTTACCAGAAGTTAGGAGGCAGGCAGGGATGACTAGGTGGACACAGAGGGTTTTTAAACAGTGAAACTATTCTGTATGTGAATATGTGTCATTGTGCATTGAACTGATTTACTCTAACTCACCAAGAGTGAACCCTCAGGCCAACTAGGGACTTTGAGTGATAATGACGTATCAATGTAGGTTCATCTACTAATATAAGTACCATTCTGGTGGGAGATGTTGATGGGGGGAAGTTCTGTGTGTGATGAGGCAGGGAAATTTCTGTATTTCCTACTCAAGTTTGCTATGAACCTGAAAATGCTCCAAATATAAAATCTAGTGACTTCCTTGGTAGTGCTGTGGTTAAGACTTTGCCTTCCAAGGCGCAGGTTCGATCCTTGGTCAGGAAACTAAGATCCTTCATACCACATGGCACAACCAAAAGAAAAACTATATCTATAAAGTCGATTTTTAAAAAAATCATACACATATATACGAAATATTCTTTTGAACAAGAGCCCTTCTTTTTTATCTTTAGTCTCTCAGACACTTAGGCCATGCAGTACAAAGTTGCATGAAGAGTGATGAGGAAAGGAAACTAGCAAGGGGATCTTAAAGCCAATTCCTTCCTCTTTATGGAGGGCTGGCCTATTACAAGTGGATAAATATCTTTTTAAAATAAAAACCATTTTACCATTGAGTTACTTATTAATACTCATTTTTCAGAGCAGCAAACAGAAGACTGAGGTAAATCAACACTTCTCTGTGTAAACTGGTTACAGAATCCCTAGACTTTTGCTTGTTTTATAACTGTTTAATGTAATTTTAAAATATCTGGAAGAGAAATTAGATAGGAAAGTCACCAGCTATGTGCATAAGCAGATCGATAATAGTAATAAAGCATGATGTGCTATTACAAGACAGGTGTTGTTAGAGTTCCTGGGGACTCTGAACTAAGCCAGGAGAGAGGTCTTGAGAGGCCTCTTGGGGGCGATGGCACCTGCCATGGACGTTTGCACAAGAGTAATTGTAGACTGCTCTCTCAAAACACCAGAACAGAGTCTCTGGTGACACTGTATGCACGCAGTGGATCAGAAAGCAGACCAGACAGTACCTCTCTGTCCCCTGTGTGCAATTCTCATTGGTTCAAGAAAGATAAAGAAAAGTTGGAGATGTTTTGGAGAAGAGCAATTCAAATAACAAAAGGGATTAACTTCCACGTGGGGACACTGTGTATTTCAATGTACGAATCAATTTCGTGAATACATCTCTTGATATCTAGCCAACTACTTTCTTCCATCCCCAACCCAGTCACCAACTGCTGCTGCTGTTTCAATTACTGATAGATAAAAACCAGCAAGCTGCAGTTTTGTTTATGCAACGCTCTGGAAGAAGACATCCATGAAAGATGCTTTAGTAGCAAGACTGCTATTGATCTATGTAGTGAAGGGAGGCTAAAACCTCAATGTTCAGGTTTTGGAACTTATGTCTAAATAAATATACCTTGGGCTTCCCTGCTGGCTCAGCAGTAAAGTATCTGTCTGCAATGCAGGAGACCTGGGTTTAATCCCTGGGTCAGGAATATCCCCTGGAGTGTACGGCAACCCACTCCAGTATTCTTGCCTGGAGAATTCCACAGACAGAGGAGCCTGGAGAGCTACAGTCCCTGGGCTCACAAAGAGTTGGAAAGGACTGAAGCAACTGAGTATGCACAAATACACCTTATCTATTATGATACTGTAATAGAGTAAAAGGAAATTCAGACTATTCTTCATCTGAAGCATTTCAAACAAATGAGGAGGGGATTTGGTTAAACTTTATAAAAATCATGAAAAACAGAACTGGCCTGTCTTTCCATGTTGCATACCTCCAGGGGAACCATGCATCATTTGTACAGTGTTCAGTACTCCCTGGGGTTCTGCAGTGTGGTGTCCCTGGAGGTGACACACATTTGTGTGGCAAATTTCAGAATCTGAGAACTATGGGGCAACCATTGAAGCTGGAAAAACGTAAATGTAAGAGAAACTAAATAATAAGAAAATCCTAAATCTTAATTTCTCAAAAAATTGTGCATGCTGAAAATATAAATAGCACAAAATAAATAATACAGTATTGGATTACAATCCAAATAAATAAGTAAATAAAATAAATATCCATGAGTGTATAGTGATAACAAGTGATGGACTAGATAAATAAATAGGGGGAAAGAGACAAATCTTCCTCACAGAAAAATTCCAAATACTATGTAATACTTTCCCTCCAGAAAAGGGAGCTTAATTCTCCTTCCTTTGAAGTGTGGCATGGATTTGGTGACTTATGGCCAAAGAATTGAACATGGGGAGTGAAAAAGAGAAATTTTATGGTGAAGAAACGTGGCAGACACAACATTTAAGTGATCAAGGTCGGCATCAGCAATGATAAGCCATGTCGACATCATGTACCCCTAATGTGTGAAGAAATGGGCACATTAGCCTTTGGTTTTTCTATCCAAAAGCTCACATCTCTAGTCTAACCATGAGAGAAATATCCAACAAACTCAAACTGAGGGTCATTCTACAAAATACCTGACCAGTCCTCTTCAAAAATGCCCAAATCATGGAAAACAAGGCAAGTCTCAGAAATTCACAGACCACAGGATTCTAAGATGATGTGACAACTCAACGCAATGGGGTCCTGGGACAGAAGAAAGGCACTAATAGAAAAACTAGTGAAATCCAAGTGAAGTCTAGAATTTAGATAATAGTCTTCTGTGTGTGAGATGAGTACAATTGTGCGGTAGTTTGAGCATTCTTTGGCATTGCCTTTCTTTGGGACTGGAATGAAAACTGAACTTTTCCAGTCCTGTGGCGACTGCTGAGTTTTCCAAATTCGCTGACATATTCAGTGCAGCACTTTTACAACATCATCTTTTAGGATTTGAAATAGCTCAACTGGAATTCCATCACCTGTACTAGCTTTGTTCGTAGTGATGCTTCCTAAGGCCCACCTGACTTCACATTCCAGGATGTCTGGCTGTAGGTGAGTGTGAGTGATCACACCATCCTGTTTGTCTGGGTCGGGAAGATCTTTTTTGTACAGTTCTTCTGTGTATTCTTGCCACCTCTTCTTAATATCTTCTGCTTCTGTTAGGTCCAGACCATTTCTGTCCTTTGTTGAGCCTATATTTGCATGAAATGTTCCGTTGGTATCTCTAATTTTCTTGAAGAGATCTCGTCTTTCCCATTTTATTGTTTTCCTCTATTTCTTTGCATTGATCACTGAGGAAGGCTTTCTTATCTCTCCTTGTTATTCTTGGAACTCTGCATTCAAATGGGTATATCTTTCCTTTTCTCCTTTGCTTTTCGCTTCTTGTTTTTTCACAGCTATTTGTAAGGCCTCCTCAGACAGCCATTTTGCTTTTTTGCATTTCTTTTTCTTGGGGATGGTCTTGCTATATGACTCCTGTACAATGTCACGAACCTCCATCCATAGTTCATCAGGCACTCTGTCTATCACATCTAGTCCCTTAAGTCTATTTCTCACTTCCACTGTATAATCATAAGGGATTTGATTTAGGTCATACCTGAATGGTCGAGTGGTTTTCCACAGTTGTTAAATTTAAGTCTGAATTTGGCAATGAGGAGTTCATGATCTGACCCACAATACGCTCCCAGTCTTGTTTTCACTGACTGTATAGAGCTTCTCCATCTTCGCTGCAAAGGATATAATCAATCTGATTTCAGTGCTGACCATCTGGTGATGTCCATGTGTAGAGTCTTCTCCTGTGTTGTTGGAAGAGGGTGTTTGCTATGACCAGTGTGTTCTCTTGGCAGAACTCTGTTAGCCTTCACCCTGCTTCATTCTGTACTTCAAGGTCAAATTTGCCTGTTACTCCAGGTGTTTCTTGACTTCCTACTTTTGCATTCCAGTCCCATATAATGAAAAGGACCTCTTTTTTGTTAGTTCTAGCAGGTCTTGTAGGTCTTCATAGAACCATTCAACTTCAGCTTCTTCAGCATTACTGGTTGGGGCATAGACTTGGATTACCGTGATACTGAATGGTTTGCCTTGGAAACAAATAGATAGCATTCTGTCGTTTTTGAGATTGTATCCAAGTACTGCATTTCGGACTCTTTTGTTGACCATGATGGCTACTCCATTTCTTCTAAGGGATTCCTGCCCACAGTAGTAGATATAATGGTCATCTGAGTTAAATTCACCCATTCCAGTCCATCTTAGTTTGCTGATTCCTTGAATGTCGATGTTTACTCTTGCCATCTCCTATTTGACCACTTCCAATTTGCCTTGATTCATGGACCTAACATTCCAGGTTCCTATGTGATATTGCTCTTTACAGCATTGAATCTTGCTTCTATCACCAGTCCCATCCACAACTGGATGCTGTTTTTGCGTTGGCTCCATCCCTTTATTCCTTCTGGAGTTATTTCTCCACTGATCTCCAGTAGCATATTGGGCACCTACTGACCTGAGGAGTTCATCTCTCAATGAACTGGTAAAGTAATGCTCAAAATTCTCCAAGCCAGGCTTCAGCAATATGTGAACCGTGAACTTCCAGATGTTCAAGCTGATTTTAGAAAAGGCAGAGGAACCAGAGATCAAATTGACAACATCCGCTGGATCACTAAAAAAGCGAGAGAGTTCCAGAAAAACATCTATTTCTGCTTTATTGACTATGTCAAAGCCTTTGACTGTGTGGATCACAATTAATTGTGGAAAGAGATGGGAATACCAGACTACCTGACCTGCCTCTTGAGAAATCTGTATGCAGGTCAGGAAGCAACAGTTAGAACTGGACATAGAACAATAGACTGGTTCCAAATAGGAAAAGGAGTAAGTCAAGGCTATATATTGTCACCCTGCTTATTTAACTTATATGCAGAGTACATCATGAGAAACGCTGGGCTGGAGGAAGCACAAGCTAGAATCAAGATTTCCAGGAGAAATATCAATAACCTCAGATATGCAGATGATACCACCCTTATGGCAGAAAGTGAAGAAGAACTAAAGAGCCTCTTGATGAAAGTGAAAGAGGAGAGTGAAAAAGTTGGCTTAAAACTCAACATTCAGGGACTTCCCTGGTGGTCCAGTGGCTAGGACTCTGTGCTCCTAATGCTGAGGACGAGGGTTCGGTTCCTGGTCAGGGAACTAGATCCCACATGCTGCAACTAAGACCTGGCTCAGCCAAATAAAGAAATATTAAAAAAAAAAACAAAACTCAACATTCAGAAAACTAAGATCATGGCATCTGGTCCCATCAATTCATGGCAAATAGATGGGGAAACACTGGAAACAGTGTGTCAGACTTTATTTTTGGGGGCTCCAAAATCACTGCACATGGTGACTGCAGCCATGAAATTAAAAGACACTTACTCCTTGGAAGGAAAGTTATGACCAACCTAGACAGCATATTAAAAAGCAGAGACATTACTTTGCCAACAAAGGTCCATCTAGTCAAGGCTATGGTTTTTCCAGTGGTCATGTATGGATGTGAGAGTTGAACTATAAAGAAAGCTGAGAGCCGAAGAATTGATGCTTTTGAACTGTGGTGTTGGAGAAGACTCTTGAGAGTCCCTTGGACTGCAAGGAGATCCAACCAGTCCATCCTAAAGGAGATCAGTCCTGGGTGTTCATTGGAGGGACTGATGTTGAAGCTGAAACTCCAATACTTTGGACACCTGATGCGGAGAGCTGACTCATTTGAAAAGACCCTGATGTGGGAAAGATTGAGGGCAGGAGGAGAAGTGGATGACAGAGGATGAGATGATTGGATGCATCACCGACACAATGGACATGGGTTTGGGTGGACTCTGGGAGTTGGTGATGGACAGGGAGGCCTGGTGTACTGCAGTTCATGGGTCACAAAGAGCTGGACATGACTGAGAGACTGAACTGAACTGAACTTGTGTGTGTGCTGTGTGCTTAGTCACTCAGTTGTGTCTTAGTCTTGTGACTGCATAGACTGTAGTCTGCCAGGCTCCTCTGTCCATGAGATTCTCCAGGCAAAAATACTGAAGTGGGTTGCCCTTTCCTTCTCCAGGGGATCTTCCTGACCCAGGAATGAACCTGGGTCTCCTGCATTGAAGGCTGATCTGATCTCTGAGGGAAGCCCCAGTAGTCTTGTGGCAATGTTAACTTATTAGTTTTAACAAATACACTTCAGGTAAGGCATGAAAATTTATATATAATTCCTGGATGAGTCATACAGGGAAACTCAGTGCTATCTTTATAACTTTTCCATAAATCTAAAATTATTCCACAATAAAAAGTATATTTAAAAATATATAAATAGATTCTAGCAGTATTTGTTAGGTTAATAAATGATAGATTCATGTTGCGACATTACAGGAATCTTTTCTCCTTGGAGTGTTTGTCAGAGTGAAATCAACCCCTTCCATCACTTATCAACTATAAAATCTTCAAAGTTCATATTCTCTTTCCCTAACATCAATTCCTACATCTTTAAAAACTGGGATACCATAATCTACTTGACAGGATTTTTAAGTGAATCAAATGAGATAAGGTATATAAAATGCACAGTGCTTGGCACATAGTAGGCGCTGAATAAATGCTTTCCTTATTTATTTTGTAATACCTATCTTGAACGGTCACTATTTGGCAAGGTCTTAGCTGATGGTTCAAATGGTAAAGAATCCATCAATCCCTAGGTCAGGAAGGTCCCCTGGAGAAGGGAATGGCCACCCACTCCAGTGTTCTTGCCTGGAGAATTCCGTGAACAGAGAAGCCTGGCAGGCTACAGTCCATGGGGTTGCAAAGAGCGAGACACCACTGAGGGACTAATACATACACATCAGGCAGGGTACTGTTTTTCATACCATGAAACTAACCCCAAATAACAATTTTTATAAGAGAATATTTTAACTCTAGGAAGAAAGATCAAAACAAATTCAGTCCTTGAAGGAACTGTTTTAGTAAGACAGACTGAAAGTGAAAGTGAAGTCGCTCAGTTGTGTCTGACTCTTTGTGACCCCGTGGACTGTAGCCTACCAGGCTCCTCCGTCCATGGAATTTTCCAGGCAAGAGTACTGGAGTGGGTTGCCATTTCCTTCTCCAGGGGATCTTCCTGACCCAGGGATTGAACCTGGGTCTCCCTCATTGCTGGCAGACACTTTACCATCTGAGCCACCTGGAAAGCCCAAGACAGACTGAATATACACAAAAATTTCATTTTAAAAATATGCTGAAAAGAAAACCTCTTGAACAAGTGGAAATGATACAAAATCAACTGAGTAAATGTCAAGGACATGAGGTGAAAGGTAGAATAAGTCAAAGAAGACTTCCTGGAGGAGGCGAGACTGGGAAAGAGAAAAGAGGAATGTGCTTCAGGTTTGGGGAGGATTACAGGGAGGAGGAGAAGGGGGTGACAGAGGATGAGATGGTGGGATAGCATCAGTGACTCAATGGACATGAGTTTGAGCAAACTCCGGGAGATAGCGAAGGACAGGGAAGCCTGGCATGCTGCAGTCCATGGGGTTGCAAAACGTCAGACACAACTTAACAACTGAACAGCAACAACACTTTGGAGGATAGAAAGTTGTTTCTGAAGCAAGAGAACATAGAGGCTTGGGCCCATAACACATAGACAGTATTGTGAAAAGTTCAGTGTGATCTCAGTTTTCTCCTTTCCTTTAAGGACTCTTCCTAATCCCCCCTGGTTTGGCTTTTCTCTCTTCCCTTAGCTTGAAAATCCCTCATGTCACCTCTCAGCTTTTGAGGACCATGCCCTGTGGGATGTTACCTAGCCTTGTTCATGGACTTCCCTGACCTCTGGCCATTTATCACAAATCATCAGCCAGGTATCTCTTGACTTCTAGACTTTAAAGCTAACCTTCATTGTGAATGCCTGAGAATGGATTACTATGCTTTCCTTCCCAGAGAGCGTTTATTTTTTAAGTTTCTTTACTTCAAAGAGTTACTGTGATATAGCCAAAAAAAGAAACAATTTTATGCAGGGACCAACTGTGTAGGTATGTAGCTTGGCTGAAGCCTGGATCGGAGAGTAGAAAAGCAATATAGTTAATGATAAGAGAGGCCAGAGTGAAGAGAGGAGGGGTAGGAAGGTACTGGAAACATTAAAAGTTACACAGTGTAGTGCATCCAGAAGAGGCTTTCTCAACCTCAGCACAATGAACAGACTCTCTTCTGCAGGGGCACAGGATAGGACATTAAAAGGGGGTGGAAGCATGCCACGGTGACCTTCCGTAGGTTTTTCTCTTCCAAGGTATCTCCTCTTGTTTTCTTTTATTCCCATCCATATGTGGGATTCCCAGGTGGCACAGTGGTAAAGAATCCACCTGCCAAAGCAGGAGATGCAAGAAACATGGGCTTGATACTTGGGTTGGGAAGATTCCCTGGAATAGGAAATGGTAACTCACTCCAGTATTCTTGCCTGAAAAATTCCATGAACAGAGGAAACTGGCAGGCTATAGTCCATGGGGTAACAAAGATTCAGACATGATTGAGCAACTGAGCACACAACATACACGAGAAACCTGTCTTTGAGGCGGAGTATGAAAAAGTAGCATGATGTTTTAAGATGTGGGGGGGAATTTTCAATTAAAATTCTCATTCATAGCAGACAGTAACTATGATGACACACTTCCCCTCACTCCATCTCCTAAAGACCTCTGTCCACATTTTAATTCCTTTTTTCTTCCCATTCTCTGTCCTTTCTCTTTATATATTGTCACAGTATTTATTCAAGAAATAATTATAATGTATTTATTATGTGCAGAGCCTGTCAGACCAAGAACTGCCCGTACCGAGAGACTCCTTGCTGCCCTCAGGCCAGCAGGTGGTACAAGCAAACCCGGGCAGGTAGCAACAACAGGAGAGGGAGGCGTGAGTCCAGGAGAGGCAGGTGGGGTGCGCAGAGGAGGCTGGCAACTGGAGACAGGCAGAAGTCCCAGCTTCAGTCCTCCAGCCTGAACTGGGGTCAGGAATCTAGCCTCCTGTGAAAAATGGACCTGACAGGAAACTCTCCTGAAAGAACTGGGTCCTAGGTGACTTATCCATACAGACACTGAGAAGAATAATGCAGAGCCCAGTGATGGGAGCCAGTCCCCAACTGGCCAAGACCCCAGCTCCTCAATAAGGGCAGGGACACTCTGATCAGAGGTAAACACCTCTGCTGCTTCTGCTACTGCCCACTATGTATAAAGTTCAGACTGATCGATACTAAGCTAGCTCAGCTTCTGGCCTCTGCTCCCAGGATTCCAGTGGTCTAGGAGCAGGGCTGGCCCCAAGCTTTCCGGGGAGGCCAGCATCCAAGTATATCCTCATCCTCAATGCACAAGAGGGAAGCAGTATTGAACAAAATAGGAAAGAGAAAGGAGAATGCTGATGCCTTGTGATGCTTAGAACTCTGCTTTCTCAATCATCTGTATCCTTAATAAGAGAGCTTGGGTTATCATGTGTGTGTGTGTGTGTGTGTGTGTGTGTGTGTGTGTGTCCGAAATAAGAACAAGTGATTTCTTCTCTGGTATCACAAAAAGTCTCATAATATATCCATTCTCTGAAATAAGTATGCTTGACCTGATTTCCATGGCTGGGTTTGGGGAAATCTGTGACTCTGAAACTGTAAGCTCTAGTAAATTCTTTCTTCTTAAAAGAGAGGTCCTCAGCTTTCTTCAGCTTTCCAACGAATCTGTGACCCATGTAGCTCAAAAATAGCTGTGCTGTGAGAGGATCTTGGGAGACTGATATGTGACAGAGAAAGACCTCTCTATTCATTTCACCCCTTCTTTTCCTCATTTCCTCCCTTTTTGAAAGCCCCTTTACGGTGAATATTCTCTCAGAAATCCATTTTAGAACACAGAGGAGTATAAATCAGTAATACAGGGTCTGATTCCATCCAAACAACTTTGAACACTAGTATACCATACCAATGACTTTCATTTACATTATCTTAATTCTCACAACTACCCTAAGAATTAGAAGTTTTCCCTCTGTTTTTGCTGACAAAGAATCTGAGGCTCAGAGAGGTAAAGTGACTTGTCTAAAGACACACAGCAAGTAGATATTGTGCTGAGACACAAAACCTTTCCTCTCATCCTGGGAATAGCAAGTCATCTTTCCAGCTATCCCATAATCCTGCCGGGCTGTAACATGAAGACAAAGATCACTGTGATCAGAGATTTACCAGGGTCTGTTATACTCCAATGATAATTCTTCATAACCACATAAGTCTCTGCATCATCCAATGCAGATACATTTAACTAATACAGAAACTGATGTCAAGAAGAGACAGTGTCGCCAAAGTCAAAAGTGCAGGGGACTAGATTTATTGATCATTGTTTCTCCTGAGGCCTTTAAACAAATAACAACAGTGGGTAACAGTCACTGAAAGTTAAAATTCAGTGTATAAAAACCTGTGTTGATAATCTCAGAGTTGGACTGTCTTGAATCTCTTGGGGCTTGTAGGGTTCCAAACAGGCAGGTCTACCCAGCCAGGAATTAGGGCCGTTAATCAGATTACTCAAAGTGAAAAAAACCACTATTGCCTCTATTACCTGGAGACTTCAGGCATCTTGTTTTTCTTAAGAGGTTTCTTTGGTCTGACTTATCTGGATAATCCCCTGCCTCTCAGCTTTGTTTTGCTTGCTGCCACTCTGATCATAAAGGAGTTGGTATTTTGCAGCAAAATCATTTAAGATTTTATGGAAAGAGTGCTATGAAAAATCATTTTCAGCAGGGAAGGGTGTCTGTTAAATAGGCTTCTCAAACACACACACACACACACAATTAGGGATTCTTTTGCTATGTGGAAAGAATACCTTTATTTTATCTATAGCCTTCTAAAGCTCCCTTCACCTCACCTAGAATGCTCCATAATATAAAGGTAGATCATGTTTATGATCAGTTCATCTTGCCCTTGTTCAGTGATCTCCCTCCTTCCCTCTCTCTCTCTCCCTCCCTTCATTTCTTCTCGCAGTTCAGGGCTTCTAAAAGCCCCAACAAACATCTGAAGAGCTGCGGTACCCACAGCAAGTCCTCGTTCTGTTAGGAGCTCGCAAGACACACAATGCCAGCCCCGCTCAGTCATCTCCTCGTCAAGTCTGCCTCTCCACCTTCCCATCCTCATTCCAGGAGCCTATTAAATTAATGAGACAGAAGTCCGCGCTACAGCGGTCGCCGTGTTATTGGTGTAGAGCGCCGGTGCTGTTACAGTGTGCCTGTTTTCTCTCCTGGGACGTTTAATTTCCGCTTCTCAAATGAGCTGCGAAGCTGTGAGGCCTGGCAGTGTTCGTCCCCGGCACTCCGTGATGCAGATAATGAGGATACTGATAGGTGCCTAGGAGACTGTGATGGCTCCGAGCGCAGCCATGGTCTGATAATGCTTTATGCCAGCAGTGTCACAGCGGAGCCACTATCACCCCACAAGGAATGGTTCATCTTCATGTGCAATACAGCAGCTGTCACCTAAATGGCTAATGGGGAAGCAAAGTAGAACCAGAGTGCTAGTCATCTTTGTCACTTAATAATTTTAAACGTATCAGACTTCAGTGGCTCCGGCAAGTTCCAGTAAAAGCGTGCTTGCCGGTTTTATGCTGTTTGTGGTGGCTTTAAACATGGATGGAGAAATCCGTGGTGCTCTTCTGTGCAAACCTAATTTAGTATCCTTTCAATAGCCGAGTAATTAAAACGTATTATAGGTATAAGATGCTGCGATGGTGGAGTGCCTTCATTTAAGAGGAAGATTTATTGGGCTTGCAGCCTCCACTGTGAACCTCCTACAACCACATTAGCTAACATCTGTTGGAAAATGTCGACACCAGGGCAGAAGACATGCACGAGGAATGTATGCTTTCCTCAGTTGGAACAGCAAACCGGAAACAGGGCTTGCACTTGCAATTTAAATTAATTAGTCATGGGACCTGTGTCTGCATGGGCACACGCAGGCATGCATGAGGGTATATGGGTGTGTGAAGGGTCATGCGTGTGTACAGCCAGGTACATACAAACACGCATCCTTTCTAATTAACATCCAACCCCTGCAGAGTCGGAAGTGAAGTTTGATTGGATTTAAGGAGCAGGGTAGTAAGAATGGGACAGTTAATACAAACGATGCTGGTGTTGACACTGCCCCATTAGTATTTCCTGGCAGATTATTTTGTTTGCTTTGCCTAAGTGCACAAGATTATAGGGGATGATTTAGTAGGCTAGGGCACTGGATTCTGAAGGCAAGCCAAGCTAATTTCAATCACACCTACAACCAGACTGTTAATCTTTGGGGAGTTACTGCACCTGTGCTGGCAGAGGTTAAGAGTCGAGAGATTCTAGAAGGCACAGATAGAGCAGTTGTCCAGGGAAAGGAAGAGCAGTAGAACAGACTCATAATTCTCTTAGGGGATAAATTGACAGACGTTTCAAAATCTGAAAAATATGCTCCTAGATAAGTGTGAGATATACCTTCCAAACAAACACAAAATGTGTTCCAAGGAAATATTGGTCAGGAGACAGTCAAGAGTGCTTGCTAACTGATGGGAGGGAGTCACATGTATGTGAAATGTGTTTAGGCAGCACTACATAGTGCTTTCCTCTCTTTGCATCACTGAGTGGTTTGGACGTATTGTCAAATGTGTGTCCTGCTAGGAGAAAAATAACTGGGTAGGCTGGGGGAACTGAGGTTCCGAGTGATATTAAACATTTTCACTTCATCTCTGACCTCCTAACCACTTTGCTATTCTTTTTGTAAACCTCTGGTCAAAGCTACTGAGAAACTTTAATACTGTAATCAACCTTCCCCTAAAGACTGAGCTGCTCCTGCTGAAATCACTCACTGGAGGACTTTAGGTGATCATGCACTGAGGTGGGCTGGGGGTGGTGGTGATGGAGGGGGGTCCACAGGTATAAATGTTTAGCTCAGGTCCCTAAAGTCTCCACCTTATTTACAGCACATCTCAGAGGATGTAGTCATAGCTGACTGTTTTGAATAAATATGTAGATTTTAAACAAGGTTTTTAAAAGCACTCTCAGGTTTGTGAAGCCTGAGCCAAAAACAGGTATTGACACAAGTGTTGGAAACATTTACTAACACCTGCAGTCAGTCTCCTCGGCCCTGTGTCTCTTGGCAAGTAAGAAAAGAAACATAGATATAACAGAGTCATCAAAAAAAAAAAAGACAGACTGGTAATGCAAAAATGGAAAAAGTTTGTTTTGCCTAATGGAATAATAACACAATGTTCAACATATATTAAAATTGGTAAAAATTTCTTCAGTATTCATGACAAAATTGTTAATCACCATGAGCTCTTTGGGAAAAGAGCTTATGGATGTGACTAATAAGCTCTATGCAAAGTCCATTCAAATTTAGCCTTCCTTAAAGCCCACTTTGGAGAAGGAAATGGCAACCCACTCTAGTATTCTTACCTGGAAAATCCCATGGACGGAGGAGCCTGGAGGGCTATAGTCCGTAGGGTTTTGCAAAGAGTCAGACATGACTGAAGCGACTTCACACACACACACACACACACACACACAGTCCACTTAATATAAAATGTTACATTTTAGGTCAGATCTTCATTTCATTGTCATTTCAATGGGAAGCACTGTATCTGTGCTGTGAAAATCACAGAAAAGATGATTTTTCTCGAGGTAGGAGTTTGAAAGTCAGTATTATCAGCATTTTTAAAAAAGAAAGTGAACATACGAAATGTCTTACTTTTCTCATTTATTCAAACCAAAGGTTGGGCTCCACACAGAGCGCAGAGGTAATGATTGTGCATCTGTTGCTGTAATACAGCGAACTGGGAAGAACTAACTACGTGCAATTCAATAAAGTATATTTAGCATATTTTCATTGCACCAAATATCAGCTGATCCACCTCTTATTAGTATAAATGGCATAGATTAGTGTCAGGCATTTTCAACAGTGAAGAAATTACAGGAGTCTGCAAGGCTCATTAGGCTCTGCCTGCATGTTAACGAGGGGCCAGGCCTTATTAATAAGAGGAAAAGATAAAGCTAAGCTGAGAGGGAAAAAAGGAACAAAATTCTCCTTTAAAAATTCGCCAGCATTTAAAAAGTAACCGGACTACACTGGGTGATTCTTTTCCTTCCTGATTTTCTAGACATTTGTGAAGATCTGTACTGCCCTATATTTATTTTTTTGCCACATGTAAAAAACATTATTCTGTCTCAGTCAATGTCAAATACATAACAGAAACAAAGTTATTTTAAACAAGTGAGATGGCTGTCAACTTATGCTTTCAATTAGTCATTCTGGAGTCAGGTTCAGGTCATGTGTTTACAGCTCCACTTTCTCCCACCGCAATCATTTAAAGAAGATAGGGAAATAACCTGCCTTAGCCTTCAGCAATAAGAGCATCTCTGTCTCCTCCCAGCCTCCACACCTCACTGTGTTTGAATATCTCAGTGGCAATATTAGAAGAGCAATCTTCCTAGGAAAGGAAGGTAAAGAAGAACCTTTGGTGTCCCATCCACTGAGGATTGTCTCTATTAACCCAAAGGTCAGTGTGATGAATTCTGACTGGAGAAAAACAACTCCTTAATTGGCATTATGCTTAAAGTTTGAGAAATTATCAATAAAGGCTGACACCAGAGTACAGGGAAGATAAGAGCTATAACAAAACAGTAAAACTAAGGGTCTTGGCTAGAGGCCATGTTGATTAGGAATTGCATCCACAGGCAAAGAACTGCAAGCACAGGGAAACCCTCGAGGTTCAGTATATGCTACAAGATGCTTTTGAAACAGAGAGAAAGAAAAAAGTTATGAACTTGTCAGTCTTTAAAATCATACACGTTCACAAACATTCATGTACACACACTTACATGGAACAATTTTATTGCACAGCTTTTTAAAAGCAATACCAGAATAAATATAAACCATCAATTTTTAATGCAAAAATTAAAACCGCTTACACACTGCAGTTCTGTGGAGCCTTTCCTCCAAGCATATGTCAGTGTTTCTTTTAGGCTACATTCTTATAAAAAGATATGGGATTGGTGGCACTAGTGGTAAAGGATCTAGCTCCCAATGTGGGTTACGTAAGAGCCATGGGTTCAATCCCTGAGTAGGGAAGTTCCCTGGAGGTGGGCATGGCAACCCACTCCAGTATTCTTGCCTGGAGAATCCCCATGGACAGAGGAGCCTGGCGGGCCATAGTCCATGGGGTCGCTGAGAGTCGGATATGACTGAAGTGACTTAGCATCCATCCATGTTATAAAAGATAAGCTTTACATTAAAGGAAAAATAACTGTGCTTAAGTAATAGTCTATTATTGAACAGTCTGTGGTAATTAATTTAGAGTTTCAGGATGTTTGAATCATCCTTCATTATGTTTATAATATTATCCCCAAAGCTGAAAAATCACATTTCTTTCCTATCCATTTCTCCTCATTCTGGTTCACCTTATTGATTTCTCCCACTGTGTTCAAAGTGAAAGTGAAATGACCATGACTCCTGAGGCATGTTTGAACCAGCATCATCACTGCCATCCTTACCGTTCCAAAGCACTGCCATCGTTTGCAGGCGACGGTTGTAAGATGAGATGGCTGTGAGATGGCTAGATCTCAGCACCACGCCTGTGGTGCTAGGATGTGCCTGGGATGCACCATGTCTGCATCCTATGTGCCAACAGAAATGAGTGGATTCTGGAAGGTAGAGCGCTAAGTATTCAAAACCTTCCAACTACCACTGCCTCAAGTTGCTTGGATGATTGAGGCAGTGGTAACTGGCATCTTAATCTACTTTAATTTTTTTTTAAGCTTCTTTTCTCTACTTCACATAACCTGTTTCCACAGACCAACAACTGGCTGAAAATTATTGCAGATATGTAATAATACATTTAGAACTATTTCCTCCTAGTAAAATTGTGTGTACATACAAAATTATACCCTCACATATTTGAATATATGCTTATATCAACACTGTTAGTTTTTAGGTACTGGATAAGCCATTTTCTGAGATAGTTAAAGCAAGTTTCTGGAAGGAAAATTTTTAAAAAATTAAGAATTACGTGAATGTGTCCATTTTAACCATATCAGTTTCATCAAGGCAACTTCTGTGAAATAATACCCCAAAAGTTCCTCACAGAGTCAACTGACGGAAGCAATTGTCTCTATTTTCTTTTTAATCTTTAGCATGGAGACATAGAAATATTTTCTGATCGTCATCTTTCAAAGCATGTTTTCACCAATAGAACTGGAATCTGGTTCAAGGAAACACTGAGAAGCTCAAACCTCCCCAATCCCCGTCATGAGAGATCGTGTGTATTACTTGATTTTCTAAAGTGACAAGACATACATTAAAAAAATATATTTCTCTTATTGTTACATTTCAGGCACGTTTACTGTTAGCTGCTTGGCTTCATTATGTATCATAGTCTGAATCTACAAATCAAGTATAATTAGACTTAGCGAACTGATTGGATTTCTAATTAAGCTACATTGGAGACAATGCACAATCAGTAAATACTCTGACTAGGTACATTTTAAAGAGCAACTCTTGGGCTTTTTGCTGATGACTAGACACCAGTGTCATTAAATTTGTTGGTGGCAAGCAAATTTTAAAGCTAAAATAGAGGCAATTAGTAAAGATCTTGAAATATTTAATCACGTTTGTCCAATTAGTGTGCAATTAGGCAGTGGTGTGGCGTGGGACAGGCATTCTGCTTCCGTGCTTGGTGCAGAAGGATCCCTTTGAAATTTTGCTGTTTAGTTTATTGATATATAAAAAGGAAGTTATGGTTGTAATTTCCAATTTAAAAAAAATACTGTGCAGATGGTCTGACTATATATTTAACAATGTTAAACAAATCCAAACAAGGGAAGCATGTTACCTGAAATTACACAGCTGTGATCTGTGAATAAGCTCTGGATCATGGTAGATTACAGCTGTGCTTATCTCGATCCTTGAAACTGCCAGGCATTTCTGGAGAAATTGGGAACCTGATAAGCTTGCCCAACAGGTCTTAGAATGATTGGTAGCTCCTTTCTTGACCAGAGGCACCCTTCCTGGTTGGTTAGCTTAGCTTCTAGCTCAGCACCTCTGAGTTAAATCTGATGAAGAGGGAGAGATGGGAAGAGACCCTATAAGAAGTTGACTTGGGAGGTATCAGTAAGATGGACAGCAATGTTATAATACCTGGTGTTCCCATTGCAAACTAACAACTCTTGTCTACTCAGCAATACCCTTAGGAAGGGGCCATGTTAGTGGGAGGTTTGGTATGCCCACTGCAAAAGAAAAGAAGAATGTCCCTTGTTTTAAACACTTAATTTGCATTGCTGTGTCCTGTGCTTAGTCACTCTGTTGTATCCAACTCTTTGCGACCCCATGGACTGCAGCCCACCAGGCTCCTCTGCCCCTGGGGATTCTCCAGGCAAGAATACTGAAGTGGGTTGCCATGCCTTCTTCCAGGCAATCTTCCCAACTCAGGGTTTGAACCTAGGTCTCCCACATTTCAGGTGGATTCTTTATCGACTGAGCCACCAGGGAAACATAATTTGCGTTGCCCTACCACAAAACTTTTTAGTTTTGCAGGAAAGCAAAGGGTGTTTTCCTGACATCCTTATTTGGATAATCTCTGAAAAGGCAATAACCATTTCTCTTTTAAGAGAAGGTTATGGAAAGGTCACAAGGCTATTTGCGTCTCAGGCTGCCAATCAAGGAGGGTTAACTGACCTCAAAGATACCTGAAAAGTGTCATTCCATGAAGCTGTCAGATAAGACGATGAGATGACGGTAAGAGAAAGCAAGGAACATAAACGGTGGGAAGGGGTCATTGCGGGTGGGAAGAGGAGGGGATTCGAGGGAGTGGAAGGATGTACCAAGGGCTCCCCAACCTCCAGGATCTAATGTCTGATGATCTGAGGTGGAGCTGATGCAATAATAATAGAAACAAAGTGCACAGTAAGTGTAATGCACTTGAATCATCCCCAAACCATCTCCCTCACCACCCTGTTCATGGAAAAGTTGTCTTCCACGAATCTGGTCCCTGGTGCCAATAAGGTTATGGACTGTTGATGTACTAAGAACTCATTATATACCCAGGTATCCTGTAGAATTTGCTTGAGACAAAAGAATGTCTTCCATTTTCTTCTGGGATATTGACTTCATGCTCGGTCGGATGTAACCGAGGAAATGAAAAAATGTTTATAGATAAATAAGCTTGTCTATCTAAATCCTGGTAACATAGTAGGGTAAAATATGTTGAATCTCAGGAATCTAAGGAAGGATTTCTGGATGTAGATACAGTTCTCCTAGGTGCACCAACATTCATGTTACCATATATAAGGATATGTTTGGATAACTTGGAAGCCACTGAGAGGAAAACCCCCTAGGTACCTAACAAATGTAAAGGGAAGAGTTCAAAAGAAAAGCAAAATAAAAACTGTCCTTGAAAAAAAATAACAAGTGAATTTATGTGGAGGCTAGGATTAGAGTATATAGAATACATGACCTTATAATAGGTTTACTGGGAATTTAATTTAGGAAGCCTTTATCATATTTATTTACACATCTACCTTCTTTCTCTAATTCTGAAGGCATTTTTTTCTTTTAACTTTCCGAAAGCAGGTTACAATTATCATAAGTCAAAGCCAGACATTTGGAAAGCTTTGAGTATAATTAAATTTTATACTGAGATTTAATTACATTCTTAATTAAATTCTATATTTAGAATTTTCATAAATGTGTAATTCTAAATATAGTGAATTCTAAATTAAAAAATTTAGAACATCAGTGAATATATTAGCGATGGATTACATGTCTATTGCATTGGCCATAAAGTTTGTTTGGATTTTTCCATAGAATGCTATGAAAAACCCAAAAGAACCTTTTGGCCAGCCCAGTATCTTGGTCTTACATGAGCAGGAGAGGGATTCTAGATGCAAGACGTCTGCTGCTGTGCATGGTCGCTGTCCAGTCTTGAGGGATAATGTACACTCTGCCACCTAAGCTGGTGAGGTCAGGAAGATTATGTTGATTTTTACAAAGATGTGGCAGAATGGTACTCGAGTGAGTTGGACAAGGCAAGTGATTTGGGGCTTTGCATAGTCCTTCTTTCCTTTTCGGTCTTTCTGCACTCTTCCTTGTGCTCTCCCCTCCGGGTCTCCATGTTTCTTGCTGTGCTTTTTCCATGCCCCACTCTTACAACCTGCCCTTGGAAAGCTTTCTGGATAGGACTGACCACATTTAGCAAATAAAAATATTGGATGCCCTGGTAAATTTGAATTTCAGATAAGCCATGAATAATTTTTTTAGCATGAATATACCCATATATTACATGGAATATACTTATTCTAAAAATTATCCGCTTATCTGAAACTCAAATTTAGCCAGGAGTCTTGTACTCAAGAGCTGTATAGCTAAGTCAATAAAGAATCTGCCTGCAGTGCAGGACACCTGGGTTCAATCCCTGAGTCAGGAAGATCCCCTGGAGAAGGAAATGGCAACTCACTCTTGCCTGGAAAATCCCAGGTACAGAGGAGCCTGGTGCGCTACAGTCCATGGGATCACAAGAGTCGGACACCACTTGTATTCAATCTGGACCACATTCACACTAAGATACAAGTAATTAATAAAAGCATCATCTTTCACCCAATGACAAGCCTTATTTTGGTGTCAATCAGAAACTTAAGTGATAAGTGAATAGCCTAATATTGAAATTTCAAGCATCCATTAAGGTACTGATTTTCAATTTTGGTTGCATATTGTAGCCACTTGGGGAGTTTTTAAAAACTCAGGCTAAAACCCTAAATAATTAAATCAAAATCTCCAAGGATGAAAGCCAGGCATCAGTATTGTTTCAAGTTCCCTAGTGACTCCAAGGTACAGCCACGTTTATAAACTATTGAACTAAGGAAGGTATTCTAAACTAAGATTGCACATGAGAACCACTAGGGAATTAAAAGGAAAAAAAAGTGTTTATGCCTGGACTCCAGTGCCAGAGGTTCTGACTTACCTGGTCTTGGTGGGGGTCTGGCCATCCATAGTTTTTAAATCTCCCTGTGAGATAATCACTGAGTCAGAAAATATGCAAAAGGGTCTTTTGATGAGCAATGGGTCATCCTAGCACTTTAGAAATCACACCAGAGTCCTTACATGCCCATATATAAAGCTATACAAGATATTTGGTTTCTGGGGGAAAGATCCCATAGAGATTCAAATTTGTCTGCTACCCAGTGTAAATCAGGGTCCTTTTATTTTTTGACCATGCCCCACATCATGTGAGATCTTAGTTCCGAGACCAGGGATTGAACCCATAATCTCTACACTGAAAGCATGGAGTCTTAACCACTGGACCGCCAGGGAAGTCCCAATCAAGGTCGTATGTTCAGGGAACACTTAGGATGCCC
Source organism: Redunca redunca (assembly GCA_006410935.1). Taxonomy (NCBI): domain Eukaryota; kingdom Metazoa; phylum Chordata; class Mammalia; order Artiodactyla; family Bovidae; genus Redunca; species Redunca redunca. The sequence goes on along the minus strand of SJYQ01012741.1, from coordinate 54,536 downwards.
CTGACAGTTGCCTTGGGAAAAAAATCAGATGTGACTATACAGTATGGAAGGCAATTAAAAAAAAAGAATAAAATAAACTACATCCTGCTGGGCCAGATGGGTAGATGAAGGAGTTGCCATGGAATAAATGACTCCCAGGACATCTAGATGATCAAAGCTAGGAAGAGGCTGGACACACACACACACAAACACACAACAATTTAGAGTCAGATGGGAATGAAAATATTAAGAAGCATTCATTGAACGAATGTGAAGGTTAGCTTGGTGGGAGATATTTTTGTTTTATTGTTTTATTTGTGCAGGAAATGGCAACCCACTCCAGTATTCTTGCCTGGAAAATTCCATGGATGGAGGAGCCTGGCAGGCTACAGTCCATGGGGTCACAAAGAGTCAAACACGACTGAGCAACTTCGCTTCACTTCTTCATTTTTGCCACAAACCAAAACAAACCCTGAGGATTTGATGTGTGTGAGTGACAAGCAGCAACTAGGAGCGACTAGTCACGAAACTGGCTGAACTCATACTAGCATATGCTGTTGAGCAAACTGACTCTAGACAGTTGATAGACATCGGCTCCACATCATTCATGACCCAATGTGCCCTTACAGCAAAACGCATTTGTCCATCCATCATAGACTGTCTGGTTCAGAAAATGGAGATTCCTTCTAGGCACTGGCCCTGACAAGAGAGTGAAAAGCAAAAGTGTTTGTGTTTGAAAAGCAGAACAGTTGTGTCCTACTGTTTGCAACCCCATGAACTGTAGCCTGCCAGGCTCTTCTGTCCATGGAATTCTCCAGGCCAAGAATACTAGAGTGGGTTGCCATTCCCCTCTCCAAGGGATCTTCCTGACCCAGGGGTCAAACCCAGGTCTCCCTTATTGCAGGCAGATTCCTTGTCATCTGAGCCACCTGGGAAGCCCTGACGAGAGAGAAGCTAAGCTAACAACAGTTTGGGTTGAGGTCAGATGCGGGGGGAAACCTAGGGCATGCACCAAAGTCCCCTAAGAAGAAGAGTGTGAGCAGACCCGATAGACAATAGGAGAGGCTTACCCTGAAGTGAGGGGCTTCCCTGGTGGCACAGTGGCAAAGGACCTACCTGCCTGCCAGTGCAGAAGATGCAAGAGAGGCAGGTTCGATCCCAGGGTCAGGAAGATCCTCTGGAGTAGGAAATGGCAACCCACTCTCAAGTATTCTTGACTGGGAAATCCCGTGGACAGAGGAGCCTACTGGGCTGCAGGCAATAGGGTCGCAAAGAGAACGACTGATGAGCACACCAATGTGAGTGCAAGTGTGTGTGTATGTTGAAGATGATTCCAGGTGGAGGGCCAGCAGGAGGTGAAGAGCAGGCCAAACAAGAAAAAATTGGAAATGTATGCTAAAATTCCAGAGGAAGTTGCTGGGCAGCTTTCTGCTGAATCGGAGCCTCCTTCCAGTCCCGGTGAGCCTCCTCTGACAGCATGGTCCTACTGCCAGATCCAGATGTGGGTCTACTGGGGCACCAGGCTGGCTGGCAACACTGGCCTTGGATGGAGTCTCTTTGAATAATATAAGCTGCCTTGTTCAGGTGGCCTTGAGTGGAAAAGCACCCTCTTGCCAATGAAGGAGACATAAGAGACGTGGGTTCGATCGCTGGGTTGGGAAGATCACCTAGAGAAGGGAATGGCTACCCACTCCAGTATTCTTGCCTGGAGAATTCCATGGACAGAGGAGCCTGGCAGGCTATGAGTCCATGGGGTTGTAAAGAATCAGACCCAACTGAAGCGACTTAGCACACACCTGCCACACACGCAGAAGCAGCAGCCCTCAGGCCCATGTTCTGCACCATGTGACCCCTACTGTCTCACAGCTAACTGGAACAGGTGTGGGTGTCCTACTGCAGAGCAGAAAACTCTCAGGTTGGACAGCGCCTATACCTCTGTTCAGAAAAAAATTCAAACCCAATCAGATTTTCCTTCTTGGAAATACAAAGACACTGTAACAAATATGTTCAAATGGTGGGAAGGGGGACTACTGGGCATCGAGTTGGGGTAGGAGAGGCCATGGTGAGTAGTGTTTAAGGGGACTGGAAACCTTCATGAAGCAAAGGCAGCTAATAATAGGAAAGAGATGGCGAGAGATCTGGCAGAGAGATGAGGACAAAAGACAAGAGACGTGGACAGAAAGAGATGATTCTGCCTTTGAAAGGAAGAGGAGCTGATCGCTGCAGCCTCACGGATTTCTAAAGAGTTTTGCAGTTCATGGTACAGTTCCAATCTGTGGGCATCCTCCCAACAGCACGGTCCCCTTTCCTTGTATTCTGAATGGGTCTCTGTTGCCCTACCCACAAGTACCCAACTAAAACAGAAGGGCACAACACAGTTTGTAGTCTTCAGTGGAAAAAAGAGCTACTAGGCAACAGGCACATGGGAACTGCCCCTTGTCAATACCCTTAAGGAGTCACCAGAGGACAGGACAGGTGTTCTCTACTTCAGACCTTCCCCCTCTCCTCCCCACCTCCGCCCCTCACCCACACCCCCCAAATCCTCCTGGCTTGGGAATGTTCCACCAGCTTTCTCCAAGCTTCCAACTAGAAGTGGCTATAATCTGTAATCTCACAACAGTATTTTAAGCCATTGCTCATTTCAGCCCCAGTCCCGAGTAGAACACCTATCTTGATGATCTTAGTAGCTGAGAGCTGTCACTTAGGTTGACAGGAAAAAAGAATCTGTCCCCTTGGACTTACCCTGTCTGTGCCTCATGTTTCTTATTTGTAAAATGGGGATTGTAACTGTAATTATGAGACATTAAATGAACTAACACATGCAAAGCATATAGGAGAGCATCCAGGAAATATTAAACGCTATGTCCAACACCGACTGGATGGACATGGGTTTGGGTGGACTTTGGGAGTTGGTGATAGACAGGGAGGCCTGGCGTGCTGCGGTTCATGGGGTTGCAGAGTCAGACACAAGTGAGCGACTGAACTGAACTGAACACAAGCAGTGGTGTTCTCCATTCCCTTATGCTCTCGGGGGACTTCCATTCTAGCCATAAACTCTCCTTGTTTTGCGGTGCACAGGTGTCTGACTCATTGGGACCCCATGGACCCTGGCCCGTCAGGCTTCTCTGTCCACCGGATTCTCCAGGCAAGAATACTGGAGTGGGTTGCCATGTCCTCCTCCTGGGCATCTTCCAGACACAGGGATCAAACCCTCCTCTCCTGCATCTCCTGCATCGGTTTCTTTCCCACTGTGCCCCCGCCTCGCCCCGCCTTATCCTGGATGTCCGTTAAAGGTGAAGCGGGCCCTGTACAGCTGGCCTGATCGTCACAGGCAAAGCCCTTGAACAATCCCCTCAGGGAATAAAAACAGACTCTGGGTAACAAAGTCTAACCTGCTCTTCTCTTTCCTTTGTCCCTCCGGTTTCACTTGCTGACAGGGAGCCGAGTGCAGAGGCCCGGCAGTGGGCGCCTCAGGCCGGCGTTCCGGCGTAAAATGGCGGCTGCGCACCCCGCCCCGCGGCGGGCCGTGCGCAGACTCGCCGCCGGAAACCAGTCCCAGGTGAGGGCGGCGGGCCGTGCGCAGACTCGCCGCCCGGAAACCACAGTCCCAGGTGAGGGCGGCGGGCCGTGCGCAGACTCGCCGCCGGAAACCAGTCCCAGGTGAGGGCGGCGGCCGTGCGCAGACTTGCCGCCCGGAAACCACAGTCCCAGGTGAGGGCGGCGGGCGGTGTGCAGACTCGCCGCCGGAAACCGCAGTCCCAGGTGAGGGCGGCGGGCCGTGTGCGGAGACTGCGGCTCCGCAGCTCGGCCCTTGACCGGTGGGGCGCTCTAGATCAGTGGTCGCTGAGCTTTTTGGCATCAGCGACCGGTTTTGTGAGGGACAACTTCCGCAGCTCGGCCCTTGACCGGTGGGGCGCTCTAGATCAGTGGTCGCTGAGCTTTTTGGCATCAGCGACCGGTTTTGTGAGGGACAACTTTTCCATGAACTCGGAGTTGGGGGGTGGGGTTTCAGGCTGATTCAAGCGTTTTGCATTTATTGTGCACTTTATTTCTAATGTTATTACATCAGCTCACTCCTGCTCTCCATCATGAGCTCATACCCCTCCATTCTTTCATTAAAGAAGGACACTTTGCTTCTAAACCGACTCGGCCTCCTATTGGTTCCAGCAGCACCAGGCAGAAGGAGCCTTGTCGGAGACCGACTCCAGAGGCTGGGCAGCATAATGTCTTGGACCGACCCCTGCATTATGCCGCCTACTTCCTCATTCCCTTGCTGAACTTGTTTTGTGTGGTGTCTCAGCTCTGGAAAGCACTTTAATATGGGAATGGAGACGATATCCCACCTTTGTCAAGCAACCCATTTGGAATTCCAATGAAGGGAAGTTCAGGCTACTCTGAACAGGACTACTTTAGGCGTGGTTTTGCGAAATAATCATAGACCTTCACCACCACACCACACCCCCCCATGTTACCTGGTTCAGTTCAGTTCAGTCACTCAGTCGTGTCCGACTCTCTGCGACGCCATGAATTGCAGCACGCCAAGCCTCTCTGTCCATCACCAATTCCCGGAGTTCACTCAGACTCACGTCCATCCAGTCAGTGATGCCATCCAGCCATTTCATCCTCGGTCGTCCCCTTCTTCTCCTAGTCCCCAATCCCTCCCAGCATCAGACTCTTTTCCAATAAGTCAACTCTTCACATGAGGTGGCCAAAGTACTGGAGCTTCAGCTTTAGCATCATTCCTTCCAAAGAAATCCCAGGGCTGANGTGGTGTCATCTGCATATCTGAGGTTATTGATATTTCTCCTGGCAATCTTGATTCCAGCTTGTGGGAGACTAGAAAGCATCGGCAATGTGTCAGCATCCCAGATCAGATGGAGTCAATGTTGGTTGATGTCTTTTCTGGTTATTATCCGGGCTGCAAAAAAGAGCAGGAAAAAAAAAAAAAAAGAGTCATTAAGCATAGCAAAATGACTAACCATGATTGAATAACATCAACCGAATCACAATGACCGTTTACTATTGACACCCACCAAAAATAAGGCATTATGCTGACGGATATATACAAATGATCTTCCTTAGCTCTTCAACAAGTCTGTGAACAAGTCAGTGTTTCAACTTTATTTTTATTGATGGGAAAACTAAGCCCTCAAGAGGTTAAATGACCTTTCCAACAAAATACCTTAGGAGCTTCCCTGGTTGCTCAGCAGCACACAACCTGACTACAGTGCAGGAGCCACAGGAGGCATGGGTTCGATCCCTGGGTCGGGAAGATACTCAAAAGAAGGGCACAGCAACCCACTCCAATATTCTTGCCTGGAGAAGTCCACGGACAGAAGAGACTGGCAGGCTACAGTCCATGGGATTGCAAAGAGTCGTTCACGACTTAAGCAACTTAGCATGCAAGCACCTAGCAAGGGACAAAGCTGGGGTCTGAGTCTCCATCTGTGCTGTTCTTGGCCTCCTTACTGCACAGGACATGAGCACCTAAGTGATTATCACTTGGTGCTGGTGCAGGATTTCTGCCCTGCATGTGTTCATGTCCCATTCTGGGCGCCTTAAAATCCACAATAAAGAGAAACAGACTTTAGAAATAAACAGAAATATGTTGAGCGCATCTGCACTTTTTAAAAAATTTTAATGTTCTTGTTTTTAAGGACAGCAATACATAATTGAGCAGATTTTCCTTTTTGGACAGACTGATTTTAAGCTAAAACATTATGTATATTTTGGGGAAATCCAAAAAGTTCAGAGCAAAGATTTAAAGACAAAGCAGGTCATTGATCAGAAGTACACTTAGGTTTCCTGTGAATTTTCTTTGGCTTTGAGAATTCTCTGTGAATTTCCAGAGGCCCCTTCAAGTAAATGATGGCCCTCTGGAGGGTCGTGAAAACAGTCAGGGAATCTTTGTCCCTCCTCTCCCAGCCCCTCCACCCCTAGTTGGTACTCTTGTTTTTGCTACACATTTTTGAAAGGGAGGGGGTGACCACATGCAGCTTTAGATTTTATTTATACAAGAGTGTAGTTAGGAAGTAGGCAGCTTCCTTCTAAGAGTGATGGCTTGATGTTGCTCTGTGGTTAGTCCCCATGCTTCCTCAGTGAGCACTTCCCAGGAGACTGAATATAGTACCCACGAGCACTGTCATTTTTGCTGGTCCAAAGCTTTTTGGTGGGGAGATTCTTGTGCATCAAACTCAATCTCTCCTACAGCCTACAGTTGCCTGCCAATCTGTGCAGCTGGTGCAGGACTCGGTTACTTTGAAAGAGGAGAAAAGATGGCTTTTTTCCTTCACTCTCCCCCCAGCCTCCACCTCCTCCTGGTAATACTTCTCCCCCCTCCCCAGCTCCCCATATTGTACAAAACCATGTGGATTTGCTGAACAGGTCTGTAAAATTAATTATACCGTGAGTGCTTGGTAACCAATGAATTGTAAATTGTACATTATTAAAACAGCATCAGAGCTCTGACTGATCTATTATTCTTTGGGGAATGAACAAAGATAAGAGCTCTATGGGCTTTAGAGGTCTTTCTTGCCACCATCCAGCAGGCACAGAGAGGAAATATCATGTAGACTCTTTTTGGTTTTGTTTTGTTTTTCTGCAAGCCGAATTAAATAGAAAGAGTATCTCCCCCACCCCCCAGATTATTAAATTGTTATATGTGCCCTCACAATTCTGTCTGTAGCATCTAATAAGGTAGTGGGCACTCAATAAATACTATTCCCCCGCGATTGTGGTAATATGTATCCATATATGCTCGTACACAAACGCAATGCCTTGTCAACCTACTGTGAACAGGAGATATATGATATGACATGGCATCGTAATGAAATAAATTGTGTTGATGTAGTGCCTCTCTGCAACAGCTCGAGAAGGATTCAGAGTAAACAGCAGGAGACATAAAAAACATCGGCTGAGTGTGTGCCAGGGGCCTTGTGGCTTCAGTTGAAAAGGAAGAATCTGGAAGAAACGGTTTTTCTTGTCTCTTTCTTCTAGACACAACAGGATGACCCCTGGGAGTTGTTTGTGAACCTCTCTTTTTACTGAACTATCTCCCTGGAGCAGAATTTCTCAGTATCTTTCTTCGTGCTACGATGATTCCTTCCAGGCACATCACACAGTTCTCCATGGAAACTTTCTCTTTCCACAACTGACGAAGCCCGCCAGCCCTGGGAATAGAAGAGTCAGGCATGTAGCATTACCCTCACAGGCAGGCGTTTCGCCTAAGAGAACCAGTGCAGGTAGAAGGTAGAGCTCACATCACTCTGCCACCCACCCCCCACCCCCTGCCAAGTAAGTAAATGTTTCTCAACCCACCATTTCAGGCACAATAGGATACTTCAGAACTAGGCTGCAGAGGAACAGATAGGCAATTTGTAGGGCCCAGTGCCAAGAGAAAATGCGGGCCCCATGCTCAAAAAGTCTGAAGAATTTCAAGACAATGACAGCAAAGCATTCAACTAAGTGTGGGCTCTTCTAAGGGCAGGACTGCAAACAACCCCCCAGGCTACACACCCAGGAAGCCAGCCCTGGTGCAGAGAGATATTTGCACGATGGCTCGTGAGGGTTTCTGAATGTTCGCTGCACTTTAATCTTCTCGGGGCCTGATTGGGCCATCAGACAAATTGAGGATTTCTTTCAGCTGGGGGAAGACAGTACCATCCATTCTTTTCCCCACCTGGAGCTACGGTGGGATCACTTTTCCGTCTCCGTGGTCTGAGGGCAGCCATTCTCAATAAGAGACTGCCATGGGGGTCGGGTGGAGCTCAGAGAAGCATGAGAGAGACACACAGAGAGATTGCCATAAAAGAGTAGACAGATATCAACTTTCTGATAGACCGGGATCCTTAGCCGTGGTTTCTCATGGTTTTTCTGAGTACTACGTTGTTGCCATCTTCTCAGTCTCCAAAGAACTCCCGTGATTTTGAGGGAAAGATGACAATTGTTTCTTCTGTTTTATTTTCAGTGAGCATCTTCTTGCCTATTGCTTCCTATTTTAGTTTGGTACAAGGAAACAGGAGAGATGACCAGCAGCCATGGGGACAGAGCGGTGAGGTGCTAACAGGGGGGATTGGGGGAAGAAACCATTATACAGATGGTCTGTGGGAATGATGCAACCACAGCCAAGAGCAGCTGGTAGACAGGTAGGAGAGGGGTGGGGCGAAGGTGGTATTAATAAGTAGTACCCAGCCCAGCAGGTCTAACTTCCTGCAAGACCTTCTGATCTGTCTGTGACTCTCTCCCCTCTGAGGCTTCCCTGTAGCTCAGACGGTAAAGAATCCACCTGCAATGCAGGAGACCCAGGTTCGATCCCTGTGTTGGCAAGGGAGAAGGGAATGGCAACCCACTCCAGTATTCTTGCCTGGAGAATCCCATGGACAGAGGAGCCTGATGCGCGACAATCCATAGGGTCACAAATAGTGGGACACAACTGAGCGACTAACCCTGCTACTACTACTGTCTCCTCTGTGAGGACCTCAACCTGATCATTGTCCTAGAAGGGCAGATGTGTTCAGCTGGACAGGCATTGGAAATGTATTCAGGCACACACCTTCTTTTCAATAATATCCTTAGAGCCAGAAACGTATGTGAGCACTTTAGGGGAATAAATAGATCAGCCCTGAGGGGCACTGGTCCAGGTGACAAATTGGGATAAGATAAGAAAAGAAAACAAAACGGAACAATAGCCTGTCTTATAATTCATCTGCTGCTTTGTTGTTGTAGAAAATGGTTTTTGCTGCAGACACAGAAGAAAACCGGCAGAGTGGTTAAAGCACCATTATAACACCGCTGGAATAGCCCTTGCTGGTCATCAGAAAACTAAGCTAGAAGCTTGAACCTGCCCATCCACCTACCCTGACCCTGACAGGCAGAAGAGGCTCCTGCAGGAAATGGGCTCTGTTTGTGATTGCAGTGTGCCCTGAGACTCAAAAGAGGGCAGCAGATAGCTGACACTGCCTGTCGGACCAGGAAAGCCTGTAACCTGAGGAATGTCAACAGGAAAATCTGCAGGTTTATCAAAACTCACATCCTGCAAGGGTTAGCTGAGCCAGAAGTATGTGCTTCTAGAACTTCGTGTTTAATATCTGTCAAAGCAGATATTTGATTCATGGGATCTAATGAGCTTTGGTGATATGGAGGGCAAGTGGGGGCCTCTTGCCCACCACGGAAGCCTCATGCCACGTGATTTAGGGATCGAAAACCTGTGATGCCGATGTCAGCAAAGTAATGGCCGAGGCGCAGGAGCAATGGCCGTGCAGGGTGGTATGGAAAGACTGCCTGTGTGCTTTGGCGGCCTTGTAGGAGAGTTGGCTGATATTCTGAAATAAGCAGGACCCTCCCCACAAAGAGGGTGCAGTCTCTCCCTACCTGGTAAATTGCACAGGGACTGAGAATCACAGAATGTGGGAGCAAAGGATTCTCTTACTCTCTTTGAGATTTTCCAGTGCTTGCAGAAGAAAGCTTGTGATGGGAAGGACATGCCCCAGCTCCTGGGAGATTGGAGTTTCAGGGAGTCTGGGGGCAGGTAGGGTGGAGGAGGAAAAACACTGCTGGAGGGGAAGAGGCGTGAAGCCCTTGGGCAGAAAGCAAAGCAGAGTCCTCAACCCAGTCTTGCAGAGTTTAGGATTTCATCCCAGGGTTCATCTCTGTGATCCTGTTTCCTAAAAATACTGATAATCAGGTGCTGATTACTAATACAGCCTCCCAGAAAAGTTCTTCTATGTCATTTGGCAGGGAAACACCATGAACAGAAAGGAATTGTATTGTTAAAATCAGCCCTGAAATGGTATTGCAAAGCTCATAATGATCTTTTAAAAATATCTGACCTGGTTTTAAGTAATTATTTTCACTCTAGTTCCTTCTGTATTAAAAGCACTTTAAAATCATGTCGAGTTACCTGGAAAACCTCAAATAATTAAAGAATCTAGAAGATGTTTAAAAGTTGAATTCCATTGATTTTGAGCATATTTTTGATTTTTAAAAAGAACTGAAGTTTATTTATTTATTTTTTTACTTCTTCAACAAGTTCGATTCCATTGAAGAATTTCCCTTCTGCACTTAGTTGCTCTTTCCGACCCTATGAACTGTAGCCCACCAGACTCCTCTGTCCGTGGGGATTCTCTAGGCAAGAATACTGGAATGGGTCACCATGCCCTCCTTTAGGGGATCTTCCCAACCCAGGGATTGAACCCAAGTCTCCCACACTGCAGGCAGATTCTTTATCATTTGAGCCACCACGGAAGCCCAAGAACACTGGAGTGGGTAGCCTATCCCTCCTCCAGGGGAACTTCCCAACCTAGGAATCTGCACATTATCTTTTTATTTTATTTTTGTTTCTGTATCCTAGAATTAATAGCTGCTATATTGTCTAGGTCCACAACTGATGCTAGACAAAGGGTTTCTGAGAAACATGCCCTGAAATTTTGGACTGGTTTAATATTAAACAATTGCCATGGAGCTGAGGAAATCTGTCCCATTATAGATGTTGGCAAATAGAGGATTCTCTTCATATGTATCGTATTAAAAACCAGACTTGGCAAGAGCTAACTGGTCTACAGTGATAGTGTATTTCTCTGTATTCTCCAAAATATTGAGGCAGGAGATTAAGGAGATTATTTTTTTACTAGTGTTTCACATGTCATGAAATTAAAGCTGCAAATTGATAAACAAATTAACAAGGTCTCTATTACTCCAAAGGATCATAAAGGAGGTCTGGAGCTTTCTTTAAATGTCCTTGTAGTCTATTTGTAGGCTACCCAGATGGCGCTAATGGTGAAGAACCTGCAAGAGGCTCAGGTTCTATCCCTGGGTTGGGAAGATCCCCTGGAGGAGGGCACAGCAATCCTCTCCAATATTCTTGCTTGGAGAATCCCATGGACAGAGGAGCCTGGTGGGCTATGGCCCATAGGGTAACAAGGAGTTGGATACAACTGAAGCGACTTAGCATGTACCCATGGAAAACACTTATAGAATAACAGAATCCAGAGTAATCCTGAGATATTTCGTCTCAAAATAATTCTAGGCAAAATGATACATTTCTCTTTTCCAGAGCTGTCATCTCCAGAATTAAAAAAAAAAAATTGTTCTCCTGAACATAGCTCTCTCAGGAATGACCGCAGTCAATCCTCAAATTATAAGTGAAGAAAAAAAGCAAGAAAGAAAAAGAAAAGAAAAATGGCTGTATTTACACAATTTTTTTGAGAGGAAAATGATCCACAAGAAAAAAGAAATATACATGCAACAAATAAGAACCCGATGAGATAAATAACCATAAATCCGTTGAACTTAATAAAGTTAAGGAGACTGCAGGTTGGAAGTCCTGAATTTTGCTGGCAGCTCTGCCCCTCCGTTAAGTCATCTTACGAAAGGCTCATTTTTACATTTTAGAGTCTAGTTTTCTTCTCAGTGAAGTAAGGACATTTGAATTTACTTCAAAATTCTTATTTTATGATTCAGTGAAGTATGGCAATTGACCTTGATTTCTTTACCTTATTGAATTAATCTTGGCTTTGCTGCTGCTGCTAAGTCGCTTCAGTCATGTCCAACTCTGCGCGACCCCATGGACTGCAGCCTACCAGGCTCCTCCGTCCATGGGATTTTCCAGGCAAGAGTACTGGAGTGGGTTGCCATTGCCTTCTCCTGTAACTGCATAGTGATAAACTTTAGTTTATGATAAAGCATAGCTATCAGAAATTATGTTAAACATGCATTGTAAAAGGTATACTTTTCTAAGCCATGAAGAGATACACAATTTTTAATGCTGTTTTTAATTTTCGTTTCTCTCTTAAATACCACCTGGACTCTTGTGTACCACTCCAGTGGTATGTGTTTGGTTTTCAAAATTGTGTCGCTACCAGGAGAATATTTTTGGGTGCCAGATTATTCAGCCCTGAATCTGGGAGTTTATGTAGGGAGTTGCTCGCTCTGGCCCATCCTTAGCATCTGCCTCAGTCCAGTAGCCCTTAGCTATCTACTAATATCAGAAAGTAGATCACAAAGCAAACAAGCCTTCCGGCTGATCATGTTAACAGCAAGATCAACAGCTATTAGGCCACTGTTTTAATTTCCTGTAAGCCTTCATCTGTTTTTCTCTGCTTTCTTACCACGGCAGTTCTTTCTTGCTCTTCAGACTCGCACCTTTCCTCAAATCCTTCTTTGTCCATCAACATGTAGGTCATTTATATCTTTTATCTGTAGGTACCTCCGGCTTATTCTGGAGAAGAAGAAATGGCACAGAAAATAGTTTGTGCGTTTAGAAGGTTTAAAATCTTGATCTCCCAGAAAGGTTGATGCGTTGTTGAAATCCTTGCCCTGCATCCTGAGGACCCAGATACACACACATCCCTTGCTCCTCCATGCTTGTTAATCCCATTTTCGTATGGGAGGAGGGCAAGCACATTCTTGGGTCTTAGAATATGAATAGAGGTGGGAATGATTAGAAGAAAGGAACTAGCTTGTATTGAATAGTTCATGTGGCTGGCACTAAGTTAGGGGCTTTGCACACATGATCCTCATAAAGAGTCATAAAGACTCTTACTGATAACTATTGTAATCCCATGATAAAAAAAAGTTTTAATACGGCTCAGAGAGGTTAAGTACCTTGCCCAGCACCACACAGTAAGTGGCAGAGTGCACAACCTAATTCCACAGACTTCCTAATGCTTCCTTTTTTAAAGTTCTTATTCACAGCTTTAGAAGAATGGAAGCCATTGTCTCCACTGCTTTTTATGATTCATAAAAATCATATAATTTTAGCAAGAAGAAGTCTATTATGTGAAATGGAGGTACAATTATATCGTATCCCAATTTTACATGCATATGGTATTTTAACATTTGCTAGTCATGAATTAGGACAGTTCCAAGTCTAACACAACAGATTGGAGCAAGACCAGTTAGACAGTATTTTTTTTTTTACATCATGTTAAAGTTAGTCTCTTAGAATGATATATAATGTACCAGGAGAAATGAAACATTTTTTCCTGAATCTGTTTATCCAGAAGAATCTCTTTACCATTAAAGAAATACTGCTCATTGTTGCCTGTGCAGGCTCATCTCCAGACATTTTTTAGGTCAATACATACATGTGGTAAGAGAACCTAAATTTTGGAATGATGTATAAGAGGATAGAAATTGATCTCTTTCTTTTGTAGCTTTCCTTAGAAAATTTAAGATTCAGTGGGATCGGTAAAACAAAGTATATTGATATTAATCTCTGCTTTTTACTTCACCTGGAAAGTGAGAGTGTTAGTTGCTCAGTTATGTCTGACTCTTTTCGACCCCATGGACTGTAGCCCACCAGGCTCCTCTGTCCATGGAATTCTCTAGACAAGAATACTGGAGTGGGTTGCCATTCCCTTTCCCAGGGGATCTTCCCGACCCAGGGATCAAACCCGGGTCTCCCGCATTGCAGGCAGATTCTTTATCATCTAAGCCACCGTGGAAGGAAAAATTGGAAAGTGCTATAAAAAGGAGAAACCCACCTCGTGTGGCATAGCAATAACAGCCTAAACCTATATGGCATTTTATGGCTTACAGTTCTGTTTCTTGAAGTGGGGTTCCTGGGAGACTTGCCTTAGATTCTTGGGGGAACACTGACATGCAGATTTCTGGTTCCGACACTATACCTGATGAGTCAGTCTCGGTGGAAGGGAGGGACGGAGGGGTGGAACTCGGGAAACTAAAACTGAAAACTCTCTCCAGATGTATTTTGTGTGTGTGTGTGGCTACGTCAGGTCTTAGTGGTGGCATGTGGAATCTTCACACTTGCACCCGGCTTCTCTCAGGTGTAGTGTGTGGCATGCAGGCTTAGTTGCCCTGCCAACATGTGGGAATCTTAGTTCCCGGTCCAGGGATGGAACCCACATCCTCTGCATTGGAAAGTGGATTCTTCACCACTGGACCACAAGGGAAAGTCCCTCAGATTTTTTTATATATATATGAAAATTATAACCATTGTCTTATAAAATTTTCACATATGTTACTTTCTTTGTACCTTTCAAGAAACCTCTATGCAATAATAGGTAATTCTCATTTTACAGATGAGGCTATTGGAACATGGAAAAGTTACTTGTCTGAGGGACACAGCTAACTAGTTGCAGAGCTCTGAGTAGCATCCACTTCTTTTGCCTTGACCACATAGTCCAGACCCCTCCCACACCAGGCTGCTTCTGTTGAATGGATGCAAGGGATAAAATGTTGGGGGATAACACAGGATTTGGGCTTCCTGGTGGCTCAGTGGTAAAGTGTAGGAGAGCCAGGTTTCATCCCTGGGTTGGGAAGAGGCAGATCCCCTGGAGAAGGAAATGGCAGCCCACTCCAGTATTTTCTGCCTGGAGAATTCCATGAACAGAGGAGCCTGGCAGGCTACAGTCCATGGGGTCACAAAGAGTTGGATATGACTTAGCAACTGAACGACCACAACCTAGGGTTCAAGTTTCATGCTTTCTGTGTTGGATCTAAAAATTCATCACCAAACCTAGTCACATAGATTTCTTCCTATGTTTCCTTCCAGATGCTTTCTAGTTTTCCACGTTACATTTGGGTCTATGACCCATTGTGAGTTATTCTTTGTGAAAGGTGTAAGCTCTGAAACTAAGTTCATTTTTTTGGGCACGTGGATATCCAGTTGTCCCAGCATCACTCATGGAAAAGACTATCCCTGCTTCACAGAATTGCCTTTGCTCCTTCGTCAAAGAGCTTTGATTCTTGTTACAAAAGTACTTTACCTCTGTTCTCCTTTTTAAAGGGCAGCCAGAATACAACAATTGAAAGATCTCTGGAGAAGGGAATGGCTACCCACTCCAGTATTCTTGCCTGGAGAATTCCCTGGACAGAGGAGCCTGGTGGGCCACAGTCCACAGGGTCTCAAGAGTTGGATACAACTCAGTAACTAAACCACCAACCATGAAAGAAATACAAGGCAACCCGATCAGTCCTGCATTTAATGACTACTTGCTAGGATTTGGACTCCATCTTTTTACAAAACAACATGGGGCAATTTGTAGATGAGAATATGAACTGAAAGAAACCCCCTGAGAGTATACTGGGACAGAATCCATCCATACTGAGGTTCGTGGCCCTGGATTAGAGATGGAAAAAACCAGGTTCTAGATCTGACTTCACCATTCACCTCTGGGTCTTCTTCTGTCTCCTTCACTGGAAAACGGGAGGAGTGTATAAGATATATGCTGCTGCTGCTGCTAAGTCGCTTCAGTCGTATCCGACTCTGTGCGACCCCATAGACGGCAGCCCACCAGGCTCCCCCATCCCTGGGATTCTCCAGGCAAGAACACTGGAGTGGGCTGCCATTTCCTTCTCCAATGCATGAAAGTGAAAAGTGAAAGTGAAGTCACTCAGTTGTATCCGACTTTTCGCGACCCCATGGACTGCAGCCCACCAGGTTCCTCCGTCCATGGGATTTTCCAGGCAAGAGTGCTGGAGTGGGCTGCCATTGCCTTCTCCATATAAGACATATGGCAGGTTACTGATTATCCGATTCTGCTTCTAGGGTCCTGGGTCATAGTAGAGACAATGAAGCTTCCATCTGGAAAAGGGATTCTTATTCGGGCAGCAAGTGTATTCTTTCAGAACTGACTCATGAGGACTCTCACTGCATTTCTTGTGGCTGATGTACCCCACGTTCTGGAAAACAGAGTAGCCTATGACACGCTTAGAAACCCCATTGCACCATCTTCCTGCTTACACCCCAGACCCATCACATCCCACACCTGTGTGTGGTCATTGCTCCATGTTTTCACATCTGGCACTGAGGTGTCTTTGTTTATTTATCCCAACTTGGGTCAGAAATGTCTCTTGTTTCTTGGAGATCCAGGATATGTTCAGCCTCTCCTCTCTTCAGCCCTTCCTTCTGATTCTCTCTGCCCAAGGCTGACCACACACTCCCTCACTCTCAAGAGCACACAGCTTATCTATTTTCCACATTTAAGGCAGCCAAAGGCTTTCAGAGATAATGAAAATCTCTCAACTGCACTGTTGAGTTGTAAGGAATTTGCTAGATTTGCTGGCACGGAGAGTTACAGGAATGTTCTTCTAGTACTCTGTGGTCTGGAATCCCTAGAGGGTCAGGAAGCTACAGGAAACACAGACATGTGAAAATAATTATACTATAGCACGGGGTGTGTTGGCTCTTTGGGGGATGAAGGGAAGAGGCATCTTATAATTCTTGCAGAAGAGGTGATAGTTGGGTATTACAGGATGGGAAGGAGGTCAGCAACAGCCTAGACTGGGAGTGTGGGTGATGGGATCCAGGCGGGGGTAACACCACTTGCAGCGGAAAGAAAGCACAAAAAAGCGCACCATTTTGGATGTAGCTAGTTCAGCCCTACCCACCAATGGGCAAGTGGACTTAGCTGGTTTGGCTGGCAGGGCAGGTCCCCCCACCCACTCCCACCCTCCATGTTGCGTGTGTGTCCTTCTCGAGCCTGCTCTTTGTTAACTCTCGGGAAATCAATCATACTCTGTCAAGACTAGAGAGAGAAGCCTGCTCTGCTGGCTAGAATCCACAAGACGAAAACTTTTGCAGCTGAAGCTTACAAAAGTGTTAGTTGCTCAGTCATGTCTGATACACTTTTCGACCCCATGGACTTTAGTCCATGAGGCTCCTCTGTCCATGGGATACTCCAGGCAAGAATACTGGAGTGGGTAGCCATCCCCTTCTCCAGGGCATCTCCCCACCCAGGGATTCAACCCGGGTCTCCTGCATTGCAGGCGGATTCTTTACCATCTGAGCCACCAGAGAAGCCCACAACTGAAGCATAGACTATGCTTAAAGACAGCCAGAAGTAAATGAGAGAAAGGACTGATGGAAATGCAAGTTGAAAGATCCTTCCATCCAGGTCACAGGGGCAGGAAGAGGACCTTGCTTAGCCCTGGGTTCTGTTTTTATCTTATGGTCCAGCTGCAAGGAAGAAGCCAAGCACCCTGTGTGACTGTGGGGATTTGAAGGAAGCATGAGGACTGCTATGCTCATCCTGCAATAGCAGCGACTTTTAGGAACAGAACTGGCTGGCTCCCTGATCTTGGACTTCCCAGCCTCCAGACCAGGGAGAAATAGACGTTTGTTGTTTAATCCATCCAGTCAATGCTACTTTCTTATGGTAGCCCAAATTGACCAAGGCAATAGGAAATCCAGAAAGAGGGACAAGTTTGCAGAAACCTTAAATGCTGTTTCAACTCTATTGCACTTCAGTGGCAGAGAGGACCAGAAGGCAGGTAGATATGCTGGTCTCAAGTTCAACTGTGAATCACTGTAGATGAAGCAGCAAAGGAGTAACTGAGAGCATTGGGAAGACAGATCCTCTGTTAATGGGCTTCCCTGCGGGCTCAGATGGTAAAGAACCTGCCTGCAATGCAGGAGGCCAGGGGTTGGATCCCTGGGTTGGAAGGATCCCCTGGAGACCGGCACGGCAACCCACTCCAGTATTCTTGCCTGGAGAATCCCATGGACAGAGGAGCCTGGCTATAGTCCGTAGTTTTGCACAGAACTGGACACAACTGAGTGACTAAAACTTTAATTCAGTGCAATGAATACTATACCAGGCCCTGGTAAAGCACTGTAGGACATGCAAAGAAGAATCACATATAGCCGAATGTTTTAAGGAGCCTGTGTGTGTGCTCAGTTTTGTCTGACTCTTTGCTATCCCATGGACTGTAGTTCCTCTGTCCATGGAATTCTTCTAGGCCAGAATCCTGGAGCAAGTTTGCATTTCCTACTTCGGAGGATCTTCCTGACCCAGGGGTCCAACTAGCGTCTCTTGCGTCTTCTGCATTGGCAGACAGATTCTCTACCTCTGAGCCACCAAGGAAGCCCTTTAAGGAGCCTACTTTGTTTTAATTATGGCCTCGAACTCAGGTTTAATATGTGCAAAAGTATTTAGATTTATTGCTGAAGTAAGGTGTAAAATTATGTCTACAAATTTAGATCTTTCTCTGGCTTTCTCTGAGGTTTTCCGTGTAAGTTAGTCCCCCCCGCCTTTCTTTCTTTTTTTTTTCAGATTTCTTATGAGATTAAGCCAAATTCTAAGAGATGATAAACATAAGAATTGATTTACTTGCTCTTTATTTTCTATCACTCTTTATGCTTAAACATGACATGACTAACTCATAGCAGTCCAAACAATGAAGGGTACATCTTTATGGAAATCGTCAATCTTAGGAATTAAAGTGGAGAGAGAATGGAGGAAGGTTAAAACAATTTACTTATTTTTTAGAGTTAAACTTCTTTTTCAGACCTATTTTTCTGTATGTTGGTTAACTATTTTTAGATAAACACACACACATACACACACAGTTACAGTCTGTCCGTTGACTGCTAAAGTTTATGAAACCGGCAGTAGATATTTTAAAAAAATGCTTAAAATATTTAAGAAAATATTTAAGGAACATTCTAAAATACATGAATTTGCACGAAGAACAACTGTAGGACTGCAGTACCTTCTTTTGAAAATTAAACATTGGAATAAAAGATGAAGTTTTAGAATGTGAATTTAATATGCATGCTAAAAGTGCTAATACGCACTTTTTATCATCATGAATTGAGAAACAGTCATTTAAAGCAAATAATGGTATCCTGTTTCAACAGGAATTTGCATATTTTGCCAATACCTTGGTAATATTTTAGGAAATCTCTTTCTAAAGTATGAGATTTTCTATTGGAAAAACATTCAGATTCAGTGAATTCATATGGAAAATTTGTCTTCGGTCTCTTTATTTAAATATTTTAAGTTCCTTTTCAATCACATTTAGCCAGTGGAATACAGGTAACATATTTTGTTCTTCTTCCCTGAGAAACTGATGTGTTTACTCTTTTAAGGACTCAAAGGGGCTTTTCAAATTAACTTCAATTTTTATGGCCCCTTTTTCATATCCCTTGTGTGAATTTATTGTGGAGACTTATGAATGACGGAGTCAATTTCAGCAGCTGACTACCGAATTGCTTTGCTTGGGTGAGTATAAGAAAACTTTGGCAATGTGTTCAGACCCGAGTTTAGCGCCTAAGCAAAATTTTTTATAATAGCCAGGATATAAATCATCATGAAGGAGGCACTTGAACACAGAAACACATTTTTAAAAAATTCATCAAAAACTTGAAAAGCACTTTCAATTAAGTTTCTACGACTGCAGTTCATCTCTCTGGAACAAATGAGTTCCCTTTTGTAAGAGTTTTATCTTTTCAAGCATCTATTGTATCATTGCTCAAGGTAGAACTCGAAGTAAAATTACAATTTTAAAACCTTTTGGGCAATGGTTCTAATTAATATAATTAATATTTTAGCAAAATGTCACAGGTTGTAATTGAAAGAAACCATCTGGGTCTGAAGAGTACCTACTGAGGGCAACCCTATTAAGATTAATTCTGAGGTGAGTAAATTAATTTCCTGGACTTACAAGGCAACAAGGGGAAGCTTTTCCCTCTTCAGAAACCTGGAGGGGTTGGTCCTTGGCCCAGTAGAGACCCAAGGGCTATCTGGGCTGATTAACATATATATAATTAAAGTGCATCAGCTAGAAAGACAGAGCCAGTTTTATTTGGTTCTGCACTACTGTGAAATAATTTCCGTCAACATTATTGTGTGTGTGTGTGTGTGTGTGTGTGTGTGTGTGTGAGAGAGAGAGAGAGAGAGAGAGAGGGAGAGAGGGGGGGGTCTAGTTTCCCTGAGGATCATTCTGTTGCCTTTTTGGAATTCTTGCTCCCTCTCCCAGCAGATACCAAAGAGTAGACAAGATTTCTCTAGCATTCAAACTAGATTTCCTTTTCGTTCATATCACCATTTTCAAGCCACATTTTTCATCACCTGGTAAGGAACACTGTAAATAATTGAGGTGATCCATCAAGAGACCCATTCTTGATAATGAAAAATTGCATAACTCAGTAGAAGTCAATTAAAAACCACAAACTTCAGAACCCTTTGCTCAGTGAAGATTTATTATTATAGAAGTCATTGAATACAATAGATTATGGGGTGAAAATTTGTAAAAGTTCTAAAAATTCAGTTAAAGCTTGACAATAGACTTAAGATTTATACAATGTCAAAGTATATTAGTTCTTTGAAAGTTTTTTCTCCTTCAACATGAAATGTCTTGAGATGTTCAGGATTTTAAAACCACAATGAGAAACATCTCACCATGGGGTTTTTTTTTTCCCTTTGTAGGTGTAAATGATTCTTACTCTTTGGTTGTGCCTATACATTAAAGGCAGACAAACTAAATGAGAGAAGTCAGAATATTTTTCTGTGAAACCAATTATCTGAATCATTACAACTACAAAGATAAATGACAAATGTTTTTATTTGGTTACTTGGTTAGGACACAGCCAACATTTAATAAAATGTATTATCTTATACAACTGCATATAAATTTAGTGAACAGTGACTTAGCTTCTTTAGAGGCATTCAGTGCTGTGTGAGTGGCTGCGGGGAAAATGTCAAGTCTCTCAAATGTAACATCCATAATACTTTTCTCCCTTTTAGTGGTTCTTCATGCCCCAAATATGAAATTAATTAAGGAGCAAGACTTATCTTCAAAAATCAAAAATATTCATTTTGAGATGTACAATCTCCCAGCATAAGTTTAAACTCTGCTTAAAAACTTAGGTAGGATATGGTAGTTAGGCCTGACAAATGCCTAACTCCAACCAACAGAGCACATGACTTGCTTCCTACTGAAATTAAGCTGCCAAATAAAAAGGAGGGATTGTCCCCTTTCTTAATAACAAAGAATGCAATCGTTAGAATTCTTGACTTGGAATTCCAGCAGTGTTCTTGTATTTTCCTCGATGTGTGGCAAGAATGAATAACATCAAAAATAAAAATAAACCTCATCTAAACAAGTGGTCCTTTGACTTTATAAGTCTCAACATCAAATACATCAAATTCTAAAAATACCTAAGACCAGTGAAATGTCAAAGCTGAAGGGGTAACATGAGGGAGACGGGATAGATTTTTTAAAATCTTACATTTTTTAGAATCTATCAGCATTAACTTTGTTCATTTCTGTTGAGATATTGCCATTTCAACTGACTACTAGAGGCCATATTTCATATTCATATAAATATTTGACTTTGACCTCATAAAAAGTCCCTTGGGTTTGTAATACTTTTATTCTTGTATAAGCTGAAACAAATCCTTTCCTTTTAAAAATCAAACAGACCACGTTACACACACAGTTGACTAACTATTTACAAAGCACCCAATTAAATCCTACTTAATTCTCACTCTAAAAATTCCATCTAACTGGTGTGTAGAGCACTGATCACATTAAATGCATAATGTTCACAAGCCCTGACAGTCCTATCTAACCCAGAATATACTACCTTCCTTCAAGAGAAAAGAAAGTCTTAAAAATAAGTGTTAAGGTTTTGAAGAAACGAGACCAGAAATCACGGTACAAGACAGATAAATCTACTTTAATAGTCACATGTAAAAGTTACACATCACAAGAAATTGGACAGTAGTTTAGCGGTTAACTAACATAGCTATAGTGAAAATCATTTTTATAAAAAAATAATCTAGATGCGGTCATCAGAATTTTTGGTCTACTTAAGTTAATGTTTGAAGATCGACTTTTATCCCTGCTTGAAGGATTTGCCATTATGCCTTAAAATTTTTTTTTCTCCCACTGCTGCCTATTAATATTCTTTGGAGGAAGGAAAGCAGAAAGTGTTCATTGCCAAGAGTTTGTCCTTTGGTAGCAAGCAGAGAACATTTTTCATTTCTATGATTTAAATAATCTGTACAGACATGAAACTCAGTGACATTAAGCTTTAGTGTAAAATGAAGAATGATAAGCATTTTTCCACTTTGATAAAACAGTAGATTTCATAAACTCATCAGGATCCAAGCATTTCCCCATCCCGTAAGCAAAATCATTCCGAATCCATCTTGACCTCGGTTAAAAAAGGAAAAACAAACACTTACTCTTTATATATTACACTATCAAACCCTGTACTTAAAAAACTGATAAAGCGCATTTTCCACATGTAGGCTTCAAATACAAAGATTTCGATCTAGGTTAAAGAAAACACATTTGAATGGACTCAGAACAAGTTTATTTTGTGATTAAACATCTCATGCAGTCATGCAGGATCACTAGCTATAACTGTTACTTCCGAGTCTACCGGCCACCAGGCAAAACAAAAACAAATTAAGAGCCAGACCAAACAGAAAAGACATTCAAGATTATCAAGAGCTCTTCAACTGAGCTGAAAAATAATTTTCCAAAAGAAATATTCCCACAGATTAAAAAAAAACACACACATAATATTTACAAAAAATATTTAATTAAAAATATCTTATAATTACAGTAGTCTATTAAAGCATATACTTTCTCACACTTATAGAGCATCTCTATATATACATGGTATGAAATGTCACTCAGTTATCTATACAATATGTAACATTCTTGCAGGGAACACAAAGTTCCCTGCCCCCGTATAAACATCTATTTTAAACAATAGATGTCAAAAAAAAGAAAAATATCTACAATGCTCTGGTATATTAGTAAAGCTTCAAAACAAAAATTGAGCTCCTTGGTCACAAAGTCGGTTTCTAACAGTCAGATTTACTCTTGATTCTTCTATTTATCAGTCCTGTCACACTTAAGCTTTAAAGTTTAACTGCACCTCCAAAAAACACAAAAATGTACAATTCACAGCGGTTATAAATGGGACAAAAGAGAATATGTATGTAGAATGTTTATGAACGTGCAAAAAAAATTTAACAAAGATGAAAAGTTTTATTTTTCTTCCCTCTCTCTTGGAATGACGAATAACACGTTTCTAAGATTTGCTGATCTTTTTGTTATTTTTCCTTCCTCCGGTTGGCTTTTTCTCTAACTTCTGCTCTCTCCCCCTCCCTCTCTAGGGCTCCTGGCTCGGGCTCAGGCGGCCGCACACCTGTGGAAGAGGAATGAATAGAGGGGGTGTGTGAACCTTCCCGCTGCAGACTAACTGGCGCCACCGACCAAACTCGAGACATGCTTGATCAACAACCCAAAACAAACCACCGGGTCAGACTACACCCGCAGTCCGCCGCCCGGCCCGGCGCGGAGCAGGCAGTCGCGAGCCCCCGGGAAGCCCGCGCAGGGCACCCACTCCGGGGACCCTGCCTGCGTCCTCTTTCGTGGGTGTCAGACTGCACGGGGCGGGGGGGGGGGAGCGACATCGGGCCCCACGCCCACGAGGGTACCCTCACTTCGGCGGGGAGACCGGCCGATCACTGGGGGCGGCGGGGATACGAACTGATTCGTCCCCCAGTTCTCGAAGCTAAGTACGGGTTCACTTACTAAATGGGTGGCAGAGAGAGAGAGGTGAATCTTCCTTGGGAATCTGCCCTCAGAAATGCTGGGGCGGAGGGTGNTGGGAATCTGCCCTCAGAAATGCTGGGGCGGAGGGTGGGGGTGGGGTGGGGATGGCAAAGAACACCACTGTGCCTGACCCTGGAAGGCCCCGGGGACGGGGTGTCTCTGGTGACCGGCCACCCGAGAAGGGAAACGCGCGCTCACCTGGGACGCGCGGCTCAGCGGCAGAGAATGCTGTCGCCCTGCTTGTTCACCGCGCCGGCCTGGAACAGCAACCGACACCGAGGGAAAGGTTAGCGGGCGCCCCCACCGCGCTCCTCCCGGTCTTCCTCATCGGTTCCCGGAACCCAGGCTGGCCCGCCGACGCATGCCCCCACCCCAGCCTGCAGCCCCAGGGGGAGACGCCCCTTCCCCGGGGGGCACCGGCTGGACTTGACAGCCCAGGAGGCGCCCAGCCCCGGGTCCCCGCCCCGCGCGCCCACCCGGCCAGCCCCCAAGCTCGCTGCACCCAGCTCCCTCCCGGGAGGAGCGGCAAGACGAACTGTCACTCTCCGCCGCCCCTGCCCCGGGGAAAGGGAGCGCCCGCGTGCCTCCACCCGGCCGTCGCCCTCCCCGCGGACCCCCGCGGCATCCGCCCCGGGGCCTCTCACCGGGTCGGTGTTGAGCGCGGTGAGCGGGGTCCGCGGCGGCGCGGCCGGGCAGGTCCCGGCCGGGAGGTGCGGCGGCGCGGGCGGCGGTGGCTGCCTCAGCAGAGCCGGGTGCGTCTCCAGCGCCAGCTGCAGATCCAGGATGTAGTCGATAACGTGCTGCAGGAGCTCTACTTTGCTGACTTTCTTGTTGGGCGGGATGGTGGGCACGAGCCTCCGCAGGCGGCTGTAGCAGTCGTTCATATCGCACTGCAGGCACAGCGCCGGCTCGTCGGCCGCCGCCTCGGCCGCCTTGCAGCGCGCGGCCGCCGCCGCCGCCGCCGCGGCCGCCGAACCGCCCAGGCTGTGGCCGTGCTCGGCCAGGCAGCGCAGCGCCAGCTCGCCGCCGCCGCCGCCGCAGCCCGACGGCGCCTTGCGGCCCGNTATAAATAAGCGCCTTCATTTTTATAGATAATTGAAAGAAAGGGACATGGACCTCATTTTTTCCTGTCTACCCTCTGTAAGGAAACCCTCCCTTCCTTCTCAGAACTGAAATACCCGAATCAGGCGGGAATTTTGTTTAGCCACGCGGGTACTTTGTGACTATGGCATTGCTGTTTCTCCAGAGTACATTCCTTTTTCCTGATGAAGTGAGGAGTGACTGTTTAATGCTGGTTTCACAGGGAGAGGCAATAGCCCTCCTTGCCCCTAAATCCTTATATGTTAAGATCTCTGATGTTTGTTTGGAAGTGAGTGACATTCTCACTTATTGATTCTTAATGTACACACCTAGATGGTCAGCATGCAGTTATCCAGAAAACCCAAAAGAAGATTGGCTTCAAAAATACAGGCATAGTTTTATAAATGCTTGAAAGTGTTAGCCACTCAATGGTGTCTGACTCTTTTTGACCCCAGGGACTGTAGCCCTCCAGACTCCTGTCCATGGGATTTCCCAGGCAAGAACACTGGAGTGGGTTGCCATGCTCTCCTCCAGGGGATCTTCCCAACCTGGGGATTGAACCCAGGGTCTCTTGCATTGCAGGCAGATTCTTTACCATCCGAGCCATCAGGAAAGTATAACTGATTAAATTGATATAAATAAACATAGAGTGAATATAGCCATTTTAGATAGAAAGCTGGGCAAGGGAACCCTTCTGGGTGCAAGTGATTCCCTTGGAGCCAATCACATCAGCAGATAATAATAATAAAAGGATCTACATACAGATGTTTTGTTCCACTGATTTTTTTTCTCTCTTTCAGAGAGTTTAAACACTGCTCCTGAATTAAGAACCTATGATTTTTCTGTTTGACAAAACTTGTGTGCTGATAAGCCCAGGGTACCCTCACACGTCACAACTTTTCATATCCTAGGTTGATAAGAATTAAAATTTAAGTTTCAAATAGGTAACACTAAGGGACAATCATATCCATCTTTTTGAACCTGGTGAAATCTCCTGAAAGCCATGCCCTGGGTGTGGCAGGTGCCAAATACCCAAGTTTCAGGTTTTGTTGGGGTTGGTCTGTGTGTGACTGTCTTGAAGTCAGAGAGGCTGAGTGACTGTTGGACTCTTAACGGGTAAGTTAAACGAATGTACTCTGGCCACAGGAGGGAGAACTCTCAGGAGAAATGTTATCTCCAGCTCTTACCACAGAGGGGGCAGAAATAGTCATTGTATTCTTCTTTGTGAAGGTGGAAAGGCAGAAAGACAGTAAAAAAAAAAATCACAGTTCTACCTAAAACATAATACTGTGGAAAGGAGGGAGCATCCTGAGCCTTTTGACCCAGGAAACAGAGAGTACTAGGATTCACGCAGTGTCTGTTTTCGATTTTTAGACACAATCACTTACGTGACGTCAAAGCTAAAGTCTCGAAAGACTCCGGACACCGCTCGTTCAAAACAGAGTTTACTCAGCAATTGCCAGCTTCTGTAGCAACCTCACGAGCAATATTATTTCTGCCGGAAGTTCAGTTTCCCGTGACTCCTCCCTTTCACTTCAAACTGCTGCCCTCGCCCTTGTAAAAAGTAAGGCAGACAAGCCGAAAGCCCTTTGCTGTGAAAATGCTGGAAACTCCCAAAACATACTTCAGTCGGAACCAGGGGTGAAACATTCAGAGGAGAGTTGCTGGGGAGTCCTGTTGACCAGAATGATGTGTACACCCCTTCCTCCAGACAAAGCGGTCTGCAGCCCTTTCTGGGGTTGCTGTCTAGATGCTAGTCAGACCCTCGCTGAACTGCAACACCCAGGCTCTCAGAATTCACAATTGCCCTGTGTTTACATGAAGCATGGGTATCCAAGCATATTGTGCTATTCAGCCCCAATGCCTTTTTAGGACTTGATACTTCTTTCTCCGTGGCCTGCAGTGAAGCAGTGGGTGGGCTCAGGCACATAGATAAACATGAGCGTTCCCATGCTTTGGTCCCTCTCTGGATGTAAGTGGTCACTGAATGAGGCCCATGCATTCTTTCTGGGCATAGGAAACCATGCTGTACTTTGCTGCAGGAATGTCCCTTGCTGCAAAAGAGAAAATGGGGCAATGAGGCAGTTCAAATCAAGGCTGCTTTATCTGGCACTAAGCTTTATAAACTTACTTATGCTACCCTTGGACTGCTGATACCGGTCCCGGAAACACTGATAACCGCTGGGTTTACCTGGCCTTGGAAAAGGCTTATAGGAAGAGGACTTTGTATACTGAACATAGTTGGGCAGTCGTGGCCGTCAACAATGCCCACTTTGGGAATTTTTCAAGGTAGTCTGTTGAAATAAGTTGTAGGTGATTTTTTAAAAAATCTCCCCTCAGATAAATTAAGGACAGAAAATGAGAAGACAGAAATGTCATTTGTTTTTACTGTAGGAGACATCAAGAACGTGGCCTCAAAATCAGACAGCCTGGACTCCAGTACTTTGGCTCCTTGATTTACTAGTCTTATATTGTTAAGCCATATTCTTAAATTCTTGTATCTTTTTTTATATGAGATGAAGCTAAAACTGTACCTACTTTATAAGGTATTTATTATATATATGTGAATTTATATAAAGTTTTTAGAACACTGGCACATGATGTGTACAATGTTCAAATTTATTATTTTTGATAAATAGTTGCTCCTAGTTTGTGGCTTATCTTTTCGTTCACTTAATCTTTTGAGAACAGAAGTTTTTAATATTGATGATGTTCAGTTTATCAATTTCTTCTTTTAGGGATCATCCTTTTGGTATTGTGCCTATTTAAGGAATCTTTGCATAACCCAAGGTAACGTAGATTTTCTCCTATGTTTTCTCCTAGAAGCTTGATAATTTTTAGGTAGGGCTGGTTTCACAGGCCTGCAACCTGTTCAATAACACAGGGTCCCACATTTAGAAGGGCCCCATGCTTGGGCTAATGTTCTGCCATCGCTGTTTTGAAATTCTCAGTAATTTCTGAACGGGAGCCGTGTGTTTTCATTTTGCTTTGGGCCCACTCAGGGCTGGTTTTATGTTTTATCTTTAGGTCTGTGATCTGTTTTCAGGTTCTTTTTGTATGTTGCTTAAGATATGGATTGAACTGAATATTTTTGCCTCTGCATATACAGTTGTTCTAGCATTCTTCATGGAAAAGGCTATCCTCTTTCCACTGGATTGCCTTTGCACCTTTGTCAAAAGTTGGTTGCATGTATGATGGGTCTATTTCTGGCCTCTGAATCCTGATCTACTGGTCTATTTGTCTGTTTTTTACACTGTGACCACACTGTCTTGATTATACAGCTTTATAAGTCTTGAAATTGGGTCGTGCCAATCAGCTGATCCTTCAGCTTTGCTCTTCTTTTTTAGAGTTCTTTGGCTATTCTGGAGTTGTTGCGTTTCCATATGAAAGTTAAGAATCTGTGAATTTTTTCAAGAGAGGACTTGTATCCAAAATATATAAAGAACGTGTACCCAGATTATATAAAGAACTCTCAAAACTCATGAATAAGAAAACAAACAACCCAGTTAAAAAATTGACACAAGGCTCCATAAGACTAGTGAGTGAGTGAAGTCGTTCGGTCGTGTCTGACTCTTTGCGACCCCATGGACTGTAGCCTATCAGGCTCCTCTGTCCATGGGATTTTCCAGGCAAGGGTACCCACTAAGTAAAATACACAAATGATGAATGAGCACACGAGAAGATGCTCAAAGTCACTGATCATTTGGGCTGTGCTTCAAAACTATAAGGAGATAACTGCTACACACTTGTCATAACTGCTAAAATTAAAAAGATTGAACATGCTGAATATGGGTGAGGCTGTGGAACAACTGTAACTCTCTGAACTGCTGATGGGAATGTAGAAGGAGAAAAGTCACTTTGGAAAACAATTTAGTAAGTTCTTACAAAGTAAAATGTACACATGCCATTTAACCCAGCCATTCCCCTGCTAGGCACCTTTCCAAGATAGATAAAACCGTATTTCCAGGGGCCATGAAGGGGCATGAGAGTGATGGATATGTTTATTATCTTAACGGTGGTAATAGTTTCACAGATGTATATTGAAACTTATTAAGTTGTACAACATATCTGTATCTATTGAATGCCAGTTATATCTCCATACAGCTGTTTAAAAGTATTAATTTTAAAAACTCACTTTCAAATCTCAGAAGAGTTCCTTCTATGAATCCAGTAGGGTTTGTTTTCTAACTTCTACACGTGGGCATTTTATGGTCTCTCTCTCTCTGTCTTTCCTTTAAACTCTGTATCAAATTGCTATCAGGCAGGGATCATAGCATTAACGGAATGCTGGTGAGACACTGTCCAAAGCAGTCATGAGACATATATTGCTTTAATGTATCAGCTGTCATAGTAATGCATTAACAGTCACTTACTGGAAGTGGACTCTGCTAAAACCACATCCACTCCTTGCTGGTTCATGACCCGTTCTGTTGTGACGTGGGGTTTTGAGGCTCCTCTGAGGAGGAGACTCAGCCTGATTATTTGAAATACTTTTCTCTTTTGCAAAAACTAAAGCTATGTTCTGGTTTCTCATCTCTGTTTTACCTTAGTTGTGACCTCTTCGGTCTCAATGATCCCAGATTAGCCGCTGCCTTGGGGCAAATGCACATTGGGTGGAGAAGATAAGATGCTTCATAACTGCTTTCAGGATGGCCTAGCATTTTCTCCTCTTCATTGTTTCCTTCTCAAGAAAATACACAATGTAACAGGATTAGATGCATTCACTTCCAGAGTAGGGAGCACGAATTCCCAGCAGGCACCATGTTTTTGCTCTTAAAATCCTATGGCTCAATCAGTAGCCTCAGCTTCTCCACTGGCCAAGAGGAGGGACTTAGAGGGATGGAGTGAGGATTTGCTGCTTTGAAAATCCCAGGAGAAAAGCAGTAAGTAAACAATAGGGGGCAGTACACTTGTGCATAATAGACACCAATGTCCATCAGTATCTGTGCCATTATTGAAATGAGCTTGTAATAGATAAAATGATTAGGAAGAGGCCAGAGAAACCAGATTCTCACTTTAGCTCATCATTATTCTTTACAGAGAAATTTGAAACAATTTATTCATTTATTTACTATTTAAAAAATTTGTCCCAATAAATATTGATATATATCCCTCTGCCGCATTCTTTCTTGGAGCAGGTAATAATGCGAGACTTTGCTAATAGTCTGTTCTGTTCATAGCATAAGTTATGGCTAGACCTCACTGGTGGAGGGATTTTAGTATTTCCCTTTCTTTTCTTTTATTACTTTAAAATATTTATTTTTATTTATTTATTTGACTGTGCTGGGTCTTCGTGGCATCATGCAGGATCTTTAGTTGTGGTATGCCAACTCTTAGTTGTAGCATGTGGGATCTGGTTTCCTGACCAGGGATCGAACCCGGGGCTTCCTGCATTGTAAGTACTGAGTCTTAGACACTGGACCACCAGGGAAGCCCCCTCCCTTTCTTTGAAAGTGAACACAAAATAATCCCAGAATACTACAGAAAAAGCTCAATTAAATGTATTTTAGAGGAGAGACACCAAGTAAACAGTAGTTGGCTTCACATCTTGGAACTGAATGTTGAGTAGGAATTCAAAACAGCAAATCTGCCTTTGCTGAGAAAAATAGCTTTCCCATCTTTTTATATCTAGGTCATGGTTCCTAAGAACAGATACAATGTTCAAGAAACAGTTGCATTATTTTGCCCCTGAGGAGGAATTTTGGAGACATTTTTGTAGAACTCACACAGTTGTCTTTGGTTGTTGGATGGTTCATGATGTCAGTGAGCTGTGTACCTGCGGTGGAAAATAAGTGTGTGGAAGGGAGACAAACAGCATGAAAGCTCACTTGTATGTAGAATAATTAAACTAGCACACTTTTCTACTAGCAAAACATATGCAACAAAGCACTAAAGGAATTAAAGACGCAGAATTAAAGGAAAAGAGACTGAGTTAACTTTGAACTTTATCAACATTGGTAATTGTATGTAAAAATAGTTCAGTTTGAAAAAACCACCCCTTGGGGAGGGAATACAGGTAAACAATTTTCTCTTAAATAGAATTAATATTATAATCTTTCATAAAATATTTTTTCTTAAAAGACAACTGTTTGACTGGATAATCTAAAAATTTGTTAAAGTCTTAGATAATTCTCTGGTGGCTCGGATGGTAAAGAATCTGCCTGCAGTGCAAGAGACCTGGGTTTGATCCCGCGATTGGGAAGATCCCCTGGAGAAGGGAACGGCAGTATTCTTGCCTGGAGAATTCTGTGGACAGTGAAGCCTGGAGAGCAACAGTCCATGGGGCTACAAAGAGTTGGACACGACTGAGCAACTAACATTTGTACTTGTGTGTGGGAGATAATACTTGGTCTAATGCAACCAGATCTACCATTTTAAAAACATCTTGTTCATTAGGTCATCATCAAAGTATGATTCACTTTGTTTACATTATGTTCTAAAAATGAATAAAACACATTATTGGGAAAAAGACAATCACTGTGACAGTGTTGTAAAAAATGGTACATATATTGTCATTGAAGCTTCTAGGCATAAGATTGGAGTTATATGAGATCAAAGAAACTTATTGAAAATATTTTAACATGGGTCATCCACCCATTGGTCTGTCTTAATCAGGAATCTACAGCCTGTACTGCATAAAATGATTTTTGCCCTCTGGCAGGTTGTTAAATGGGCAATGTTCAGCACCTTCCAATACTGTCCATCAGTTGCCTTCCCAGAGCTGCCAACTCCAATCTCTGGTGAACCGAGTTGGAAGAATGGTAGTGCTTTCTTTTTATCCATCTTCTAGAAGCTTCCTCATATACCAAAGGGATATATGCTTAAACCTCTATATTATAGATTAAATCAAACCCAACTCTTCAGCCTTACTTTTAAGACTCTCCGTTAACTAATCTTTTTCCAAAACTGTTTCAATTCAGTTCAATTCAATTCGAGTCAAACCTGCACACACATATCTTGTATAGCTATTTATATGACAGCACTGTGTTCAAGAAAAATAAGCCCCTCCTGGAGCTTGCTGTTTACAAAATGGTTTAAACAGGTTAAAAATTAATCAATGCAATACAAGTGCATTCTGTGCAATAGTACAGGCATGGATGGGACACAGTGGAAGCAAAAACCAACACCTGAGTCCAGAAGGAAACATCAAAGAGGAAGAGTTATTCCAGCTGGGTCTTGAAGATGACTTCATCAGTGGAAGAAGACTTTTCAGGTAGTGGGAAGAGAAAGTGCAGAGGCTTGAAGGACTGAAGCTTTAAGGGTATCCCCTCCTTCTCTCTGCTTTAGTCCAAACCCTCAACTTTCATTTCCCTATGGTCACCTAGTACTTTTCTTCCTCATCTCATAATTTTCATCCCATCTAAACAATGTTTCACTCCTCTTTCTTCCAATCCAGAGACACCAACCCTTTAAAAAACCATTGTAGGACTTAGATCAATGTGGTTTCTTCATCTGGGAAGCCATCTATCATGCATTCCCTCACTATAATTTTTTAGAGTAGCTTTATTCATTTTCCATTTTATAATAAATGTATATACAAATTGGAAAGAAATTCCAAACACAAAGATGAAAAATAAAGTCATGCACAAACCACTGTTAATATATTATTGTGTATATTTCCCATGAATAAAAATATTATTTCTTGAACAAAGATTTTAGTGTGCAATGCCTACTTCCCAGAAAATCTAATTTTTCACTTCATATAATATGGGTATAGTTTCAGATCAATAATTACTTGGCTTTCTCATAATTTTTATGGTTGCCTAGTATTCTATTATATGGACATGCCATGATTTATTATAGATACTTTATTTTTTCCATTGTTTTGGTATGTCCTCTTATCAATAACAGGGGCTTTCCCAGGTGGTGCAGTGGTAAGGAATCTGTCTGCCAATGTAGGAGACACAAGAGATGTGGTTCAGGTTTGATCCCACGTTGGGAAGATCTTCTGGAGGAGGAAATGGCAACCCACTCCAGTATTCTTGCTTGGAGAATTCCATGGACATAGGAGCA
The DNA here is from genome assembly GCA_006410935.1 of Redunca redunca. Taxonomy (NCBI): domain Eukaryota; kingdom Metazoa; phylum Chordata; class Mammalia; order Artiodactyla; family Bovidae; genus Redunca; species Redunca redunca. Next base: position 22,142 of record SJYQ01012741.1, on the reverse strand, counting down.
TGGTGGGCTATGGTCCATGAAGTCGCAAAGAGTCAGACATGATTGTGAGATGAAGAATACATACATACATATTTTATTATTTGTAGTTTTTCCTGTGTTCTCTTATCACATCATCAATGTTACATGACAGTTTGCATTTGCTTTCGTGCTACTATGTAATTCTCCTTAAGCTGTGTCAGGATTGTGTGTTTTATTTATTTATTTTTACCACATCACACAACTTGTGGGATCTTAGTTCCCGGGTAGGGATCGAACCCAGGCCCCTGGTAGCAGGAGCCCTGCGTCCTCACTCCTGGACTGCCAGGGAATTTCCAGAATTGTTTGTTTTGAATTTTCAACTGTCAAAAACATTTTATCGGCAAGGCCAGTTCTTCCTTATCTTTTGCTACTTATCATAGGCATTAAAGAGAATTATCCATAGACTAAGAATTCATCAGGCTGTTCAGGGGGGTTGACAGAATCTACTAGGATTCACCCTAGAGAAGAGCGGGTCAGAGGTGACTGGCAGATTTTGCACAGACTTAGAGTGTGGCTGACTTACTGAAATGAGAACGGGGAAGGGCTGGGGCAGAGCAGTGGTGGATCCACCAGATCAGCAGACATCCCAGAAAGGTTCTTGTCTACTTAGCAAAAAGCCTTAGGTAGGCTGATAAAACTCTAAAGTATGCATTTGCTGGAGATTTCTCAAGGGAGGGATGTAGTAGGAAAGAGAGGTCAGAGGGCTAGAAATACTTCTCATTTCTTCAACTCTTTATTTTCTTGATCTAGCATCTCCTACAATCAGAATTTACATGCAGTTGCAAACAAATTTGACAATGAAGTTGATGTCCCTGATATACACCAATGAATCACTATATTCACCCATGTTGACCCAAACCTTTTTATTCCTCCATGTCTACACTACCAGCCTTCAGTAGTGACCACCATAATATACTCCAATGGCAAAAGGTAAACCACCGTTCTAGTGATAAAAATTTAAATCAGGAATAAGTAAACAGAAAAGGCCTTTTTTTTTTTCTGAAAAGGTTTATTGTGCACAGAGGGGAAGGGTTCAGTCCTTCTTGGCTGCCGCTCTCCTCCTGATGGCCAGGACGTTGCTCAGCTCCTCTCTCTTCCCCTTGGTGTGGATGTGTGTCCCTCCCCTTTTCTTGATGAACGTGAGGGCCCACTCATCCTTGGAGACTGTGAGCAGTTCCATGGCCTGCTGCTCCTAAGGGGCGAAGCCGCACACCATCCAGATCATGTCCTTCAGGAACTTGGTGTGTGTTTGGTGACGGCGGTGGCTGAGCCTCAACTTGCTCATGCTCTTAGTCGCCTTGTGGCCCTGTGGAGGCCCACGGCCACGGGGGAGTGCAGAGCCCTGGCTGCTGCTGTTCAACTGAAAAGGCATTTTTAAAATGAAGTTATTTTTGGACACTTAGGTGCTGATTCACTTTATTAAACAACCAAACATAGAACTATGCCACTTAAGTGGGTACAAGGTTTCACTTAACTCCAGGAGTTTAGAAAGGGTGTTACCAATAAAACTTACCTATTTTGGCAAAATTCATTTTGGAATACAAATGTCCTTAGTATGAAAATGATTCTTCATTTTCTCAGTTGGAATATGATCAGTATTCTAACTTGCTGATCATGAAGACAGTACCTCTGTAATTCAGGAGGTCTGAAGTCCATTATTTCATTTCTGAAGGGACAGGAAATAACAATAGGAGAGCACTCTTCCTTCATCCTGCCATAGCACGTTTGTTGAGCCATCAGGCTTCTGGGGCATCTTTCTATATCTGTCCAGCTGAAATGAAAAATAGTGGTTATCATTTTATCAAAATGGTGGTTCTAAGATCTTTATGTGCTTAGTCCCTCAGTCGTGTCTGACTCTTTGTAACCCCATGAACTGTAGCCTGCTAGACACTTCTGTCCCTGGGGCTTCTCCAGGCAGGAATACTGGAATGGATTGCCATGCCCTCCTCAAGATCTTTATGGCAGGTGTTATAAGGGACTTTCTCCTTCCTTCAGACTTGGAGTAACCTAAAAAAACATTATCTGTATTATGCCTTACAAAATTTAGAATTGTTTCAAAAAATGGGAAGACATAGTAGTCAGAGTTCTATCTCTGTTCTAGTTACTGTATTTCTAGAGGGTACCAGGTTTTAGGAGTGAGTAGACAAGTGCAGCCAGGGTGATAACCAACTACAAAGACCATTTCTCAATAGTCCATCAACTTGCTAGTGGGATGGTCCATGGCAGAGGAGGGAAATTGGCCAAAGATCTCAATGTTAGTTCTTGTTACCTTGTCATGAGTAAAAATCAGGTGTCTAGAACATTATGGCTTCTCCTCTTGGCCAGTTAACTTCTATAATTCTACCATGGTTGTAATGCATGCCGAATAAAGGCTGTCTTGTAACCAGCAGAAGAATGTGTATTAGTAATTGGGAAGTCTCTGGGTACTAAAATAACAAATATCTCTGAACCAATGTTTCAGACATAACAGAGAAAATACAAGGGTTTGAGGTCAGGAATCCAGGTCTGACATCTAGGAAGGTAAATACAAGGAGGGAAAAAATGTGAGAGAAGGTACTTTGAACCAATTATTATTTTAATGATAGTTGCTGGAGCATGATATAAATATTTACTGGATAAAGACATAGGATTTCCTCTGTATTCACATATTTAAAGCAGAATATGAGGATCTGGGTGGGAGGTTGGACTGGAAATTATCTAGATCCTTTCCAAATGTAATTTCTATGATTTGATGGCATCCTTACATCACTCTTCACACTATTCCCACTTAATTTGCAATCTCCAATTAGCTTTGCAATTATAGTTTTAGTAAAATGCTTCACTGGTCTTCACTTCTAAATGCCTAATGCTACTTTACTAAAGAAAACAGATAAACAGACACCTTGGTGATAAAGGTACTTGGCCTATGTCAATAGTACTAATATTTCATCTTGCAAGAGATTCAGCACTTATTTTAAAGCATCCTATTTGCTTTGTGCATATGCGTTGAACATTACCATCTAGCTCAAGAATCTCATCTACAACTAAGAAGATATTTATAGTCATGTAGTGGTTGTGTTTTTGAAATACAAAGTATGGCTTTATGTTATCAATTTTGATTTCTGTAAGTCATCCAATAAAACTAGTCTCATTACTCCGTAGTCCTATTGCAAAGATGAATTCTGGCTATCTTCCACGTTGTTATTGACTTCTTTTCTAGGAAGTAGAGTTTATATAGTCCTAAAAAGGATTTACAGCATATACAATAGTGCATCATCAAATTCAATCTTCTAATGAAAACAGGGAAATAGCCAGTTCCATTCTAACTATGTTACTTGGAGCTTATAGTTTAGGGACACACAGGAGTTTAGGAAGGTACCCAAACCCTGACGAGGTTTGAATCATTGTATTATCATTCATCCATTATCTAGCAATTTGTACTTGGTCCTTCTATTTCCCCTAGAGATTTTTACCTTTATATAGTAGTAGTATAGTTATATATTTTAATTATGACCTAAAGAATTATACTCTGCAAATATGGGTTACTTTAAGGCTGTGGTAAGATAAATCTCTTTTACCATCTTAAAAATCAACAGCAAAATGATGGCATTGATGAAATGGTAGGGATTAAAAGTAGACTAGCACATGTTCCCAAATGATGGTGTACATAACCCAATCTCCTGTGTACTTGCCTAAAATACAGATATCTGGGGACCACCCCTAGTTTTTCTGCTTCCCATAATTCAAAAGCAATGATTCAAGGACCACATTTTGAAAAATACTAATGTCATCAACAGTAAATGTAATAATAAATTTAAAAAACAATGTACATATGAGATTTTATCAAGCCTATAGGTAAAGCTAGACAATTTCAGACATAATTTTTTGAGAGTTATTTGTGTAGACACCCCAGGGGTTGACACACTATGAATGGGAATGAACTAGGGAGGGAATATAGTGGAGATTCGTGTTGGTGGTGATATGACAGCATGTAAAACCTACCATTTATTGAACTGTGACTATATTCTGGGCACTATGAAGTGGTTTCACGTATAGATATGTGTGTCTAAGTCGCTTCAGTCATGTCTGACTCTTGGCGACCTTATGGACAGGTAACCCCACAGGCTCCTTTGTCCATGGGATTCTCCAGGCAAGAATACTGGAGTGGGTTGCCATTTCCTTCTCCAGGGGATCTTTCCAACCCAGGGCTTGAACCCAAGTCTCTTGTCCCATGCGTTGGCAGGCAAGTTCTTTACCACTAGCGCCACATATAGATAAGTCATTTAATTTTCATGATCCTCAGAGGTAACACCTCAAAATGAAGGACTGAGTGAAATTATTTAGCATTTACAGTCCACAGAATAAATGTAGATCAAGAAAATCAAAAGAGTAAAGCTTCAATCAGAGGCAGATAGATTAATAATCTATATCTACATATTAATAAGTAGGGGGTTTCCCAAGTGACTCTGGTAAAGAATTTGCCTGCCAATGCGGGAGAAAGAGATACAGTTCAATTCCTGGCTTGGGAAGATCCCCTGGAGTGGGATATGGCAACCCACTCCAGTATTTTTGCTTGGAAAATTCCATGGACAAAGGAGCTTGGTAAGCTATACAGTCCATGGAGTTGCCAAGAGTCAGACATGACAGCGTGTATACACACAATCTATTTCAGAAGCCTAATCACTAATCATTCATATGCATGCTCTATTTTTAAGCTTAGAATTAAGCCAGGGATGATTAAGGGAAGAAACTGTCAAAAAATAAATACAAAAAGAATCAGAGCAGGGTAAACTGGTTCTCCAAATGTAGACTCTTACCAGTGATAGGAGGAGTGGCGGTTGCCCAGCCAAGTTTCACTTTGGAGGAGAACTCCCAATACAGTCTAACCACCAGGGCAGCTCTGGCAGGGCTGTTTATCATAGCCAGCAGAGGGGAGGGCGGAGCCCTTTTTCTGACAATGAAAACTCTTCACAGAGTTCGGTGAGAACAACATGAGCTCACTCCCTAAAGATCTCAAAATTCAACAGAATTATAAGTCATGAAAAATATATTCTTAGCTGTAGTACTTTGAAGTTACATATAATGTATCTTTTCATGAAGCTGAACTATGTAACTTCTGTGATTACTGAATTATCTGAAGATAAATCAAAAGGTACAGTTTCAGTTATGCAAGATGAATAAATGCTAGAGATTTACAGATAGAATACAGCATAGTGTTTATAGTTAATACTGTATTTATGCTCTAATAGCACACACAAGAATAACAGCAACAACAAGAAGAAAGAAAGCAGGATAAAACTTTTGAAGGCTATGAATATGTTTATGGCATAGATTGTAGTAATGGGTTCATCAACAAACTCATTAAGTTGTAGACATCAAATATTTACAGAAAAAAGATCAGCTGATTTGGAGGTAAATATGATTTATAATCTGCAATATATTCTGAAAAACTCATGGATTCCAGCCTTGGAGACATGATCAGACCTGCAGCCTAATCTGACTGCAGGAGATTCCTGTAATCTTTTCCCCTTCAGCTTCCCCATCGACCAGTGCAAGGAGAAGCTAGAACCACACAGTTTACAGGGTTCTGCCCAACTCCAATAGTCTATACTTTAGTTCATTTGTTTTCAAAAAGACTTGCAAGACCACGTGATTTTCCTTCTTCAAGAATAATAGCAATGGCCTCAAGCTATTTTAAGTAAGCATCCATAGGATATTGACAGACATGATGGGGAGCCTAAGGCTGCTGTGTTGACACCATTCTACAGAATCCGTGGACAGAGGTAGGCAGAAGGCTACCGCAATGATCCAAGCTTTGACTGGGCTGATTTAGCAAAAGTGGTGAGAAGTATTGGACATATTTTGGATTTACGGCCTGTGGGTTGTTAGGGAAAAGAGGAGTCAAAGTTTTCTATAGTTTTTGGTCTTAAACAACTGAAGGGACAGAGTTGGCATTTATTGATAGAGAACCCTACGTGAGGGGCGGGGGGCGGGGAATGACAGTTTAGTTTAGTTCTGCCCGTATTAAACTGAAATGCCTACTAAGGACCCAAACTGGACCCAAAGTGGATATCTGAATCTAGAGTTCGGGGGAGATGTTTGTGCTCGAGACGTAAATTTGGGAGTGATCATCCCCACGTGAACGGTATTGTCTCCACAAGACTGGATAAGGCAGTCTAGGGAGAGAGGGTAGCTAAAAAAGGGAGTCCAGGGATCAAGTTCTATATCACACCAATGTTCAGAAGTTGGGAAGATGAGGAAGAAGCAGAAAAGAATTTGAGAGACCAGTGAAAATGGAAGGAAATAGTTTCAAAGAGCAGGGAGTGCCTTGTATATTGTGCTGTGTGTTAGTCGCTCAGCCCTGTTCTGACTCTTTGGGATCCCATAGTATCCCAAAGTATTGGAGCTTCAGCTTTAGGATCAGTCCTTCCAATCAGTCTTGTGATTAAGGGACGCATTCTAGGCTCAGTTTCTCACAGCGCTTTGCGCATAGCTCTCTGAGCAGTCCCTCCAGCCGGCACCTTTGACACTAAGATCTGTCACTTACAACACCTCTTATCTGCTCCCGTCCTTTTAGCTGTGACTATTCCAGATCAGGTGTTTGCCAGGTGGTCTGTGAAGTCACCTATATTTTTTTCACTTCTTCAGCTGTGGGCAGGAAGCAACTCTGACAGCTAACCAGAAACTCTGGGTATGAGACTAATCTCACTTGTCCAGTTGCTTTGTAGGAATCCAAGAAAATTCTTCCTGCTTACATCATTCCCCCTGGCCCCTCCGCTTTGTTATTATTGTGTAATTGCTAAGTCGTGTCCGACTCTTTGTGACCCAATGGACAGCAGCCCACCAGGCTCCTGTGTCCATGGCATTTTCCAGACAAGAATACCGTAGCTGGTTGCCAGGGGATCTCCAGGGGATCTTCCCGATCCAGGTATTGAACCCATATCTTTTGCTTGGCAGGCAGAGTCTTTACCACTGAGTCACCTTTGAAGTCCCTGTTTTATTTGATCCTTTTTGCCTGTGGATTTCAGAATGACATTTATGAGGATGCTATTTTCTCGTATGCTCAGAGAGAATGCTCTTCTTAGTGGTTTTGGGGTCCTTTTACTGCCTGTGGTCTTGGAGAAGAGTGACTCAACCACATCATTATTAAACTTACATTCTCTACAGTGTAAGTCAATGGATGCTTAAAGATTCTGGTCTTCAATTATGCTGATCCTATCTGTATATGTGCACACCTTGAGAGTAACCTAGTAAAACATGCTGCCTGCTATGTTAACCATTGTTTACCTGACATTACCTGAAGCATCTGCTTGTCATAACATTTTTTAGCATTTTATTCTGTTTCCACAATCACCTTAAATGCCACCTAAAGACAGTATGTATGTTCACTGGGTGTTTTCTTTCCCTCTTATTTATTGCAATGAAGTATTAATTTATACCAATAAAAACAAAATTATTTTCTGTATTTACTTTCTAAATGTTCCACAACAGATGTGAATTATTGTACAAAGAATAAAAAGAAGAACTACACCAGCAAAGAATTTCTACTGTAATTTTTTATTTTTTTGCTGTTCATTTAGTGTTATTATTAAGGAGTATGGCTTACTTCCCAGTGACTTTTCTAGCTTAATGAGGGATCCTGGGAATATCAGTTCTGGGTGAAGACAATAAGCATAAAAAACAAGATACATATGCCTTTCCCTTAGAATACAAATATAAAGCCCAATCAGTCTGGATGGCAAAAAGCAGCACAAAAGGATACTTACAAAGGAGGCCATAAATATCCTGAATTTGGTGAAGGTGAAGGTAAAGTCGCTCAGTCGTGTCCAACTCTTTGCGACCCCGTGGACTGTAGCCCACCAGGCTCCTCCGTCCATGGGATTCTCCAGGCAAGAATACTGGAGTGGATTGCCATTTCCTTCTCCAGGGGATCTTCCCGTCATTCCAGGAGGTGGTACTACATCACGGGTCAGTCTTTAAATGAATTTGATTTCTCTGTAGGTAATAGAGGATTCTCAGGTGGCTCAGATGGTAAAGAATCTGCCTGCAATGCTGGAGACCTGGGATCGATCTCTGGGTTGGGAATATCCCCTGGACAGGGGAATAGCAGCTCAGCCAGTATGGTGATATACATGTTGTGAATATAATCCTTACCACTCTAACTTTAAAAAAGGAACCTTTTCACTAGGAATAATTGTGGATGTACAAAAAAGTTGCAGAACTAGAACAAAGAGTTCCTGTGTACCATTTCCTCAGTTTCCCCAGATGTTAACATCTTTCATGATTATGATACACGTGTGATGATTAAGAACTTAACCTTGTTATACAGCTATAAACCAAATTACAGACAATTTGAATTTAACCCAGTATCAATCCAGGGTACTACATTGCATCTCCAACTTTTGGGGAAAATTAGGACTGAGAGAACTATAAAGACCTCAGACAAAATGGATAGCTACTGAGGTTTGGAATCAGGAAGAGTTAATAGAAATAACAGATGGGAAAAACCTTAACTTCAAAGATGTACCATCATTGTTTTACTTCAAGCAATTTATATATCTGATGCTACTGGCAGGTCCTCTGGTATTCTCCTTTATTGTCAAAATTTAATACGGGCTCTTTTAAGTTATGATATTGAAAACCCTATTCACTGTGCTATACTCCTGGACTTAAGCGAAGGGCAGTATCTCAGAGATTTAGCAGGAGCATCTAGATGAAAACGTGTATGTAATGTTCGGAGATAGTTATCTTCATATGCTGTTACTATCTTATGCATCTTATCTCCTTCCAGTTTATCCCTTATCCCTTGACCTGTAGCTATAGTAAACATCCCCATGTTTCTTTTTAGTTTGCTCATTCACCCAAAACAAGTATTGAGAACCACTTTGTGCTAAGTACTGTGCTGAGGTCTGTGGACCCATTAGTCTTTGGAGTAAACCCAGACAGGATAGCCACGCTTTACTGTACAGTGGGTATTCCTAGAGTGTTTGTGCCTGCCTGCTCAGTCACTCAGTCGTGTCTGACTCTTCGTGACCCCATGGACTACAGCCTGCCAGGCTCCTGTGTCCATGGGATTTTCCAGGCAAGGGTACTGGAGTGGGATGCCACTGCCTCCTCTAGGGGATCTTCCCAACCCAGGGATTGAACCCACATCCCCCGCAGGCAGATTCTGTACCACTGAGCCACCTGGGAAACTCCTTCTCCTCTTCACCAATGCCTAAATCATCCACCTAAGAGTAAGCTGAAATCTACTTCCCTCGAGAAAACTTTTTTCCCTACTCCTAAGACATACCTAGTCACTCCCTCCCATAGGTCTTTGCTCTTAACTCATTTATAGTATTTATCACCAAGTATTGTATGAATTGTTTGCTGTGTCTGTCTTCCTACTACAGCGGGCTTCTCTAGGTCAGGGCCTCTGTCTTACTCATCTTATAGTCTTTAGCATTTAGGATAGTGCCTGGCACAGATTGTCTGCTCAAATATTTGATGAGTGAGAGACAGAATGAATATTTGCCGGTCATGGATAGAATGCACGGGACAGTTGATCTTTCCCTCCCAACTGAATTTTCACTAATCCCCAGATTAACTATCGCAAAATTCCAAGCAGATCATTTAATTAGTTCAGTTGAGGAAATAAGGAAATAAGACTCAAAGAAGAAATTGTAAGTCTTTAAGCAATTGATATAGATTAGAATTGCATGGTCACAATTAGATAATCAAAATTTGTGAGTTAGCCAGGAAAAAAGAGAAATGTTTATGGATGGAAACTCATTGCAAAATATTTTATAAAAATGATGTGTGATTTACCTCAACTGTCTTATGGGGATAGAAATTTCTTTAGTTTGAGAGTTATCAATGCAGGTATATCAATTCCCTTGTAACTCAACTGGTAAAGAATCTGCCTGCAATGCAGGAGACTTGGGTTTGATTCCTGGGTTGGGAAGATCCCCTGGAGAAGGAAATGGCAACCCACTCCAGTCTTCTTGCCTAGAGAATCCCCATGGACAGAGGAGCCTGGCAGACTACAGTCCATGGGGTTGCATGAGTTGGGCACGACTTAGCAACTAAACCATCACTACCAATGCAGGTAAGCAAAGTCTCTGTTGCTGCTGGGTGGTAACTAATTTTCTGGGAAAAGAACTTGAGTTAGCCTATTGAAATCCATGATGTCTAATTTATAAATAGTCCCTTAAACTTGGGGCAGGGGTCACAAAATGCCTAATGGGACCAGGTCAGTAGCAGAAAGGAACAAAGGCAACTGTGCAATAAACTAGGATATGGAAAGACTTGTGAACTAGGATCATGGCTGACCCGTCTCAAAGTGACAGCAGTTACTCTAATTCAAGGGACAGCTGACGTGCAGGAACATAGAGTCAGTTTGCTGTAATTTCTGTTTGTTTTTTCTTTTTTTTACAAGAAGCCAACTATCTAAACTTGTAAAAATAGAAACTGTATTTTTATACTAACAGTAAGTTTTAAAATGATTGATATGGTATAAGTGAATTCTCTTCCACTGATGACAGCATGAGTTCCACTGAGAGCAGCTAGAGAAGCTAGACTAAATATTTAAAAGAAAAAAAAAGTGTAAAATCAGTGCAAAGCCAGCAAGACTGTGAAGAACTGTGAAGTTAAGATCGAGAAGATGATGAAAGTCCATAGAGATGAACCTGGTATTTGGGTCCACTTTTCTCCTTAAAGTGATTGCTGATTTTGAAGGCTGGGGCTAAGAGGATGAGAACTGAGAGCTTTGGATGGACTCATGGAGGCAGTGCTTGCCAAGAAGTAGAGATCTTGGTCAACATCTCAAGCAGTCAGCTTGGACCCAAGAATAATAGTGAACTAGAAATAGACCAATTCTCATAGGAATTTAAAAAACCCAACTTCAGATGAGCTCCATTTGCTGATTAGATTAAGGGGTTTAGGGGTTATTAGTGCCCCTAACTGGAGAAGGCAATGGCACCTCACTCCAGTACTCTTGCCTGGGAAATCCCATGGACAGAGGAGCCTGGAAGGCTGTAGTCCATGGGGTCACTGAGGGTCGGACACGACTGAGCGACTTCACTTTCACTTTTTACTTTCATGCATTGGAGAAGGAAATGGCAACCCACTCCAATGTTCTTGCCTGGAAAATCCCAGGGACCGGGGAGCCTGGTGGGCTGCTGTCTATGGGGTCGCACAGAGTTAGACACGACTGAAGCAACTTAGCAGCAGCAGCAGCAGCACCCCTAACCTAGCTGCCTGCCTAAAGCATATGAACCTTCTCTCTGGAGTCATACAGCATCATACAAAATCTCTTGACAATTGTAATATACAATGTCTGGTGATCAATGATAATCAGCTAAAGAAAGAGACAGGTTATGACCAAAATCCAAAAGAAAAATAACAAGACAAACAGACCCACGTGGGATCCAGACACTGGAGTTTTCAGACACAATCACCATTCGTATTTTAAGGAATTAAAAGACAAGATGAAAAGTGTCTACAGAGAACTAGAAACAATAGTAACGAACCAAAAGAAATTATTTTTACAGAACTGAAAATTTATTGACTCTCTGAGCCATAAAAAACATAACCAGGATATTAGATTTTTGAGCACTGCCCTAAACACTGTGAGTACAGACGAAGCAAAAATGGCACCAGTGCAGAAAATAAAACAAATTCCATTCTTTAAGAATATTGCCAACTGAAGATTGTCCTGGTTTATAGGATAGCATACAGCGTTTGGCAGAAGTAATGAAATGTTTCTTTATGGGCCACAAAGGATAGCAAAGATTATAGTCATCAAACAACGTTGAGAGAATTGATGAGGTTCTGTTAGCTTTCATCAATGACTTGGACCTCCCAGAGCTCTTACATATAGGAATTAACCTAAGAAAGCCTCCAACCTAAAAATCATGCCTAAAAAGTTTTGATATGGAAATGCTGAGAGATGGCATACTGGGTTCCAGAGTCTATAGGATCAAAGAAATCTAGGTTTGATATCTGAAATCTTCTTCTTATTGTGAGTGACCCTGGACCAGTTATTAAACTCTCTGAATGTCCCATTTCTAAAATATGGATAAAATTGATTTGTTGACATTGTGAAGAAAATTAGAAAATGCGTATGAATTTCTCAAGCACCATAGAACCACAGAGCTATTGGCACAGAGATGTCTTTACCCTCTCTTCTTTCTTCTCTGACCCACCTAGAACCCCTTCTACCCTATTTCCTCCCACCATGTGCATTTCTGCATTCTCTCCTTTTCTTCATTCCTCTTATTGTATTTTTGGAGAGAAACAGAATCAGCTTCATATCATTAATTATCATCATCTAGAATTAATATATTTTCTTGAATATATGTTAATATCTATCTGAAAGTGAGTCTATTTTAAAACATCAGTGATTTAAATTTATTCTGAAAGTGCCAAAAAATGACCTTTTTACTTTTCTCACAATATGTCCAGAATAAAATATCAGTAGGAGTTACCTGTTCAAACTAAAAATCTATTAGGTTTGTTTTTTTTTTACTTCCTTGCCAAGGAGAAAGGGTTACAGCTTTATATTTGTGTGTTAGATAGCCTCCCTCCTGATAAGCAAGACAGCTTAGCAGGGTCCTGAGTCATCAGCAAGACCCCCAACTGCTTTAGTCAATGCACAGAATGCTGGCAGAGGAAAAGCTTTTGAATAGATAATGATCTAAATCCTTAATTTTGAGGCCATCTTTTCTTTCTTCCACACTCTCTTCTTTTAAGTGTACATTTCTATTAAACCATACCATATTGATATTGACAAATATCATGAGATATGCAAATTTTTGAGAAAAGTCTCTATTACAAATTATATTGAAATATATATCATGGATAAAGTGCTTTTTGATGTGTCGTTTTCCAAGAGGTCTTCACTAAACTAAAAAAACAGAGAACAATTTTATGTCAAAAACACATTATATAAGTACATTCCATTTTCAATCTATGTACTTCAAATATTAGTGCTTAAGAGAACTGTTTGCTTCCTTTTATATGAAAAAAAAAAACCTGAAACTTTGCTCTTTATTAAAGCTATTTAGATGTTTTGTATCTGATCTCTATGTATTTTCTACCTCAGTTTTAACATCTCACTATGATAAGGATGGTTTTCCTCCAAGCTAACATCAGAAAAATGACAATATTCTTAAAGAATGGAATTTATTTTCTGCACTAAGATACTATTACTATTTATTCATACAAAACTCTAAGAGTCAGGGCAAACACTGTTGAAGTGGATAGTCCTAAAATTTTTTTTTTTAATCAGATTAAGTAAACAAAATACATTTTGCAGTTTTATTTATCACACACAAAAAACATTCTCTTCATTACCTCTTGCTACTCTCTTACTGGAAAGAAATATTAATTTAATAATTATGCATTGATAACTTATTAAAACCAGGGTTTGGGGATGTCAATCAGCATAATCTGACCAGTGTCCACAATCAAGGCACTCATGGGTCCAGGTGCCCAGGGTGTGTCCAGTTTCCTAAAGGTTTTGAAGGAGACATTCTCACAGGTTAGTTTCTGTTTTTCTTTCTCTCCTCCCCTCCTCATCCCCTTCCTTCTTTTTAAAAATAAACGTTAGCTTTTAGGACAGTTTTAGATTTACAGAGTCATTAGAAAGATAGAACGGAGATTGCATATACTCCACACTAGCTTCCCCTATTATTAACATCTAACCTTGATATCCTTGCCTGGAAAATCCCATGGATGGAGGAGCCTGGTAGGCTGCAGTCCATGGGTTCACTAGGAGTCGAACACGACTGAGCGACTTCATTTTGACTTTTCACTTTCATGCATTGGAGAAGGAAATGGCAACCCACTAAAGTATTCTTGCCTGGAGAATCCCAGGGATGGGGGAGCCCGGTGGGCTGCCGGCTATGGGGTTGCACAGAGTTGGACATGACTGAAGCGACTTAGCAGCAGCAGCAGCAGCAGCAACCTTGATATCATATATAAATGTAATTCACAAATCAATCCCAGTACCTTGTGATTAACTAGTTTACACTTTATCACATTTCTTTGGTGGTGGTGGTTTAGTCACTAAGTTGTATCGGACTCTTACAACCCCATGGACTGTAGCCTGCCAGGCTCCTCTGTACATGGAATTATCCAGGCAAGAACACCGGAGTGGGGTGCCACTGCCTTCTCCAGGGGCTCTTCCCGACCCAGGAATCGAACCCAGGTCTCCTGAATTGCAGGCAGATTTTTTTTACCGACTGAGCTATGAGGGAAGCCTTTATTACACTTCTTTAGTTTTCATTTAAGTCTTTTTCTGTTCCAGGATCTGATCCAGAACACCACTTTATACTGAGTTGTCATGTCTCCTTAAGATTCCTCTTGACTGATTTCTCAGACACTCCTTGTTTTCAATGATTGTCAATGATTGTTTCTTGGGTGTTTTTCTTTATTGAAATATAATTGACTTACAATATTATTGGTTTCAGGTGTACAACATAGTGACTTGATACTCTTACACATTCCAAAATGATCACCATGACAAGTGATCTTTGTTTTTAGGAATAGTCTGTGTTTGCCCAAAAAATAAAAATACTTGATCATAGGCTGAGGATCCCATCTGGCGATTATTCTTCTAGTTGAGGCAGAGTGCCCACTCAACTAGACAGTCCTTTGGTGAGGGCAGTGCAGGGTTTATTCAGCACTGCTCCTGAGTACCTCCTCACTGCCCATTGTCAGGGGCTCTTCTCTAAGCCCACCCACGGAGCACCTCCAGGCAGCAGCTGCATTTCAAATCACTTTCCTGGCTCTGGGCAATGATGTTTGGCCTCCCTAGACCATTTTCGGTCTACCTCAGCCTCTCCAGAATTCCAAATATTTCTTTACGCCAAAAGTCCTAATTGCTTTTTAAAACTAGCAACGAAGTCCAAATTTTCATCAGCAGAAATCTTGTACCTCCTTACTCAAGGGCAGAGAGAACTCAGTCTTTAAAACCCACAATTGCCTGGTCTCTGCTTCCTGGAGAGGAGGGGAGTTATTTGCATTCATCTTTAAAAAGAAGACAAAACAGCTGAGTTTACATTTCAGAACAGAATGAACATGCATATATTCTGCTAGACATAATCACAGTAGCAGAGTTAGCATTGTTAACAGAGGTGTCTACTAGATGCTGGAGGAGCAAACAGGAGGGAGAAACGAAATCTGTCGCTACGTAAAAGGAATAAGGGTGAGCAGGACTATAAAGCTTCTCATCAGTGATATATGAGCTGAGTCTTCATAATATGTGATGGGCAGTGCTGGCATTTAGAAGCCTAAGCAAAGACACAAGGGCATGAACAAGGGCGGGTTTAAGGAACTGTAATTCTCAACTGGTGCAAGTGGGAGTGGTAGAATATGAGATTGGAAAGGCAACCAGAAATCAATCAGATTGGAGAGTGCTTTTCTGCCCCTCGAAGGTCTAAGATTGCTGTTGAGTGCTGTGAGGTTAGGTTACCTTGCTGGCAGAGTAGTGTGGTTTAAGATTGAGATCAGAAAGGGTTAGGATAAGAAAGTCAGGAGTTAGGGCACTCAAGGAAAAGATGTATAATCCCAAATGGGACCATGTGGTAAAATGGTAAATCTTGACTTTTAGAGGTCTTAGCTTGCTGAGCCTGTGGATTGACTAAGACTTGGCAGTGTAAGGCTTAAGACTAAGTTATATGAGAAACTGAAAACTTCGACTGTCTGGGACTGAGATGCTCTTTGGTGAGGAGTCCAGAGGCTATTTGCCCTCTAGTGGCAACCATCAAGTATTTTCTACCTTGCTAGAAAATGACTAGAATACACAGTACAGAAGAGACCATCTAGGCAGCTAACACGCATTGTACTTCATGAAGCTACTTGGATTACCACCTAGAGTCGAATAGCTAGCTTAATACACAAGCCTAATATGAATTAGTTGAAACAGAAAAAAAAATTTCATAATAAAAACCTATTATACATACCACTAGGTAATAACATTGTCATTGAAATTACTTATTGCAAGGTTTTAATATTATGTTTAATAGACAGGAATGAACGTTTTTAAGTCCAGAGATTTAATTATTTTAAATGTACAACCTAGGAAGATATTTGGAGGTATAGAGATAAGTGTCATTGCATATCCAAAATCTATGTTAGGTTCTCTGGTTGTTCACTTATACTTTTTTTTTTGGCTGTGCCACACAGCTTGTGGGATCTTAGGTCCCTGGCCAGGGATCCAACCCAGGGCCCCAGCAGTGAGAGCTCTGAGTTCCAACCACTGGCCTGCCAAGGAATTCCTAATTGTTCACTGGAGTCTACTACACTTGCCCTCAAGGGAACTCTGGCCACCAGTTTAACTTTATAGAGTTTCCAGTTCATGTCTTTCTTTTTCTTCCTTTCTTTTCATATAAATGGTTTCTATCCTCCGGGCTGTGCTATGCTTAGTTGCTCAGTCGTGACCGACTCTTTGCGACCCCATGAACTCTATCCATGGGGATTCTCCAGACAAGAATACTGGAGTAGGTTGCCATGCCCTCCTCCAGGGGTTCTTCCCAACCCAGGGATCGAACCCAGGTCTCCCGCATTGCAGGTGGATTCTTTACCATCTGAGCCACCAGGGAAGCCCTCTAGGAATGTAGGCTTTCTGAAAGTTTTTAATCTTTAAAGTGTTTAGCCTTTTGAGAAGTAACGTTTTCTCCTGCCTTTGCTAAAGGCATTTCACCAAAACATTTCATTATTTATGTATAAGGGAAAGTCTTCAGAATAAGGTAACAGTACCACTGGCCTGGTACAGCCTCTGCACAAACCAGCACATTCATAATTGATGGAAGGGTCTATGCGACTGCTGCAGTTAGGGCAAACTCAAGGTCAGGTCTCTGGGAGAGCAAACCCTGTCATTACTTTTCTTAAGAAATGAACAAGAAGCATAAGTTTAAAACTATCTAAAAGGAGACATGCGTGTGGAGTGGGTAGGGGAAAGAGAAGGAGGTGTGGGAAAGAGGAGAGAAAGCAAACTGAAGGCAACCAGTCTAGAGGAGTATCTTGAAAGCAATTTCTGTTTTCTTTCTGAGCTGTCTGTCTTATTAAGGTAGGTTATTGATTGGCTACCATGTTAGCCACTTTTTGCAGGCATTTAGGCCCGCAGCAAAACTCAAGTCTTTGAGAAACAAGAGGATTAAATTGCTTTAGGAAGTTCTGGTCAGATGAACATCAAACAGGCAGGTAAGATTCTTCCTGGAATGCTTCTGCCCAGGATTCCTTCCCTTGGAAATGACATGATCTCATCAGAGAATTCACCTCCATCGATGACTAATGATGAGATGTAAAGCTATTGACACAGAATGATACTCACCTGTGCTGCTAAGGGAGTGGCTAGAGGAAGTGAGTTACAAAAGATATGCACAGTGTAATGCCATTTTTGTAAAATATATGTACGTACATTTATTTATATACATGTGTTTATACCTATGTGCTTCCCAGGTGGCATCAGTGGTAAAGAACCTGCCTGCCAGTGCTGGAGACTTAAGAGACATGGGTTCAGGCCCTGGTTTGGGAAGATTCCCTGCAGGAGGGCATGACAACCCACTCCAGTATTCTTGCCTGGTGAATCCTACAGACAGAGGAGCCTGGCAAGCTACTGTCCATAGGGTTGCACAGAGTCAGACAGGACTAAAGTTACTTAGTGCAGCATATTTTTACATAAATTTTTTTTCTTTTTAATTTTTTAGTTTGTATTGGGGTATAGCGTATTTTAACAACATTGTGGTAGTTTCAGGTGAACAGCTAAGGGACTCAGCCATACATAGACATGTATCCATTCTCCCCCAAACCCCCTTCCCATCGAGGCTGCCACATAACACTGAGCAGAGTTCCATGTGCTACACAAAGCTCCTTGTTGGTTATCCATCTTAAATATAGTGTGTCCCAACACGTCTGTCCCAAACTCCCTAATTATCCTTCTTCCCCACCCCTGCAACCATAATTACGTTTTCGGAGAAGGCGATGGCACCCCACTCCAGTACTCTTGCCTGGAAAATCCCATGGACGGAGGAGCCTGGTGGGGTGCAGTCCGTGGGGTTGCGGAGAGTCGGACACGACTGAGCGATTTCCCTTTCACTTTTCACTTTCATGCATCGGAGAAGGAAATGGCAACCCACTCCAGTGTTCTTGCCTGGAGAATCCCAGGGACAGGGGAGCCTGGTGGGGAGAGTGACTTAGCAGCAGCAGCAAGGCTGTGAGTCTCTTTCTGTTTTGTAAGTTCATCTGTATCAGTTCTTTTTAATTTTTTATATATGAATTTGGTGAATACAAAACTATCTGGATTTGCTCTGTTAGTAAGGATTAGTTTAGGTTGGTGAGATTGGGGATAATCTGAGTCCCACCTCCTTTTTTAGTTATCTGTGTTTTTTGGAAAAAAAAAATGTTTTAAAGGATATAAATGTTTTCTTGAAATAGAAAAGACAGTTACACTGTAGGTATATAACTATTTGAAAATATTCATATTTATGTGTGTATATATGACTGATCTGGGCTTAAAAAATCATTCAAACTCAGAAACTTGAAAAAATAAAGATGAATGCTAATCTGATTTTTGAATGGCATAGATATTTTATGTGTTAAAGCAAAGAAACAAAAAGCAAATATTAATTTATTTTATCACATAATTTTTAAAGCCTCTGTAAGTTTTTAACTGGTATAGTCCATGGAATTCTCTAGGCCAGAATACTGGAGTGGGTAGCCTTTTCCTTCTACCAGGGGTTCTTCCCAACCCAGGGATCGAACCCAGGTCTCCTCCGTTGCAGGCGGATTCTTTACCAACTGAGCTATCAAGGGAGCCCTTTTTAAATGGAAATACTGTTTGAATAAACATTAGGCACATGCCAAACTCAGGTAAAATATTTACAGTATACAGGACCAATTAAAAATGCACAGCACAACACCTGGAACAGGGTGGGGTGAGCCATATTATACATAAGCCATTTCTTAAAAATTAGTAAGAAAATTAAAAACTTCAAAATTGGACAAATGAACAAACAACTCCCTATTATGCAGTGGCAAATGGAATCAAATTTTAACTACCTCAGTGTTATAGAAATGCATGTTCATATATATATAAATATACATATATATATATATACAACCACAAATCATTCTTTACCTACCAAACAAACAAAGGTTTATTAAAAAAATTCACTTCTAGTGCTGGCAAGGTTTCAGAGAAATGGGTACTCACTATGCAAGGGGGAATATGAATCAACACAAATTTTTCAGATGGTAATTTGTCAGTAAATATGAAAACCTTAAAAATATTTATGACTTTCAACTCAGCAATCCCATTCCCAGGAATTTAGCTTAAGGAAACAGTCAGGAATGTTAACATACACTCTCTAAAGACACTGTAATTTCAGATAGATGCAGGAGTTTATCCTGCAAATAAATTCAATGTGTGTAAAATGTCACAGATATGGGGTTGTGTATGCAGTTTTGTAATAAAAGATTGTAAATAACCTAGGTCACCATCAATAGCCATAAGATAAAGAACTTTATGGTACTTCCAGACAATAGAATATTATAGAGTTATAATAAAATGGAAAAAAAAATAATGTCTGATATAGGAAAAAACTTAGAAATATTTTTAAAGATACAAAATGATGTAAAAATGTGGAAAATAAGAATCTATTTCTATTTGCTTGTATATTGATAAAAATACTCTGGAATGGGTACATGAGGAATCATTAATAACAACAGAGACTTCTGTGGGCATGTGAGTGGGACACTGGGCAGATATGGGATGAAAATGAAGGGGGAAAATGCCCTTTCATTTGTTGTTTTTGTTTTTTAATAATGATTTGATTTTTTAAATTTGATTTTTTTAAACTTTTTTTTAATTTGGGGAAAATTGCTTTATAATGTTGTGCTGGGAATCAGCCACGGGTATCCATCTGTCCCCTCCCTCTCATTGCCCACCCCATCCCACCTCTCTAGGTTCTCACCAAGCACGAGGTTGAGCTCCCTGTGTCACACAGCAAATCCCCACTTGCTACCTATTTCACATGTGGCAATGTGATCCATACTGTTCTCCCAACTCTTCCACCCTCTCCTTCCCCAACTGTGTCCACAAGTCTGTGTTCTGTGTTTGCGTCTCCACTGGTTTTTGAACACATAGATGTATTAGGTTCTGTTTTTTAACAGAGTGGAGTAAAATTTCAAAAATACAGAATTCAGCTGTAAGAGAGTGTGGAAAAGTCAGGTACATTTTAAAGGTACAGACCAAAAAATATAGTACCTCACATTAATTGTTCTTATCCTTTCCTCTTTTTAAAAAAATATTTTTAATTTAATATATACTGGGTCTTAGTTTCGACATGCAAAAGAACTCTTAGTTGCAGCATGTGGGATCTAGTTCCCTGACCAGGGATTGAACCCAGGCCCCCTGTATTGGCAGCACAGAGTCTTAGCTACTGAACCACCAGGAAAGTCCCTCCTTTCCTCTTTGAAGACAGAAAAATTGCTTTTCTTCTCTTGGCACCCTCATATGTGAAAAAGCCCCTGCACATAGTAGGTACTCAATTATTTTTGGGGAAATGAATGAACGAATGAATCCAAGCAGGTTTAAAAATTAAATTAGTCACCCAAGAGAAAGCCATAAGGACTTCTCACCTTTAGGATTATTTTTTCAGCAAAAACTAAATTATTTTTTGAGAGAAGACTGAAAATAAAAGTTCCAAGTAGGTATTTTAAGTACTTACCTCTTTCATCAGCTCTAATCCTACAGAGGCTGTTAATGTAGATTGTTAAAGCTAAGATAAAATCAAGTAAAATATCTGTAAGTCAACACATTGCCACACTATGGTACCAAATAGTTTCATAGACCAGGTTTATCACTTCCATTCAATAATGTGCCAAATCACTTTTTTCTTTTCTTGCCAATGAGAAATATCAGGATATGTTCACAACTAAGCCATGACAGTTAATGAGGGATAAATGACATCGAGCTCAGAGAATGTGCTATAAACCATCAAAATCCACCACAAAATACACCAAGTATTAAAAATGATGTAGTGCTCATATAATAGTTAGCACTAGGGGTAATGTTCAGGGGCAGAAATGAAGTCTATGAAATCGGCTAGTGACTGTATATTAGGATTAGTGATTCTCAACACTGGCTGCACATTATAATCACCTGGGGAGGTTTAAAAATTCTGATGCCAGAACTTCACTCCCAGAGAGTCTGATTAAATTCATGCAGGGTGGAACCCAGGCATTCCTTTTTTTTTTTTTAAGTTCCTGGGGTGATGCTGATGTGATCAGGTTTGGGAAATACTGCATTGGAATCTGAGAAGGAGGAAGGTAATTCTTTTACAGGAAAAAAGAAGACTTAATCAGCTGGTTCCGGGCATTATAACTTATATAAAAATCCAAAATTTTTAGATTAAATCTTTCCCTTAATTTCCTCATCTCCCAGATCTTATCCAGAATTCCATGCTTGGACTTTAGGTTATTTCCTACAGGTCTGTCTCTCCTGCTTTCATTCTTTCTTCATATTTCCAGCTTGCACAACCATAACAAATGGTTTTCCTTGTATCAAGAACTCTGTATGTACCAGAGGAACAGAGGAACCAGAGATCAAATTGCCAACATCTGTTGAATCATTGAAACAGCAAGAGAATTCCAGAAAAACATCTACTTCTGCTTTATTGACTATGCCAAAGCCTTTGACTGTGTCGATCACAACAAACTGTGGAAAATTCTTTAAGAGATACGAATACCAGACTAGTTTACCTGCCTCCTGAGAAATCTGTACGTAGGTCAAGAAGCAATAGAACTGGACATAGAACAATACACTGTTTCCAAATTGGGAAAGGAGTACGTCAAGGCTATATATTGTCACCCTGCCTGTTTAACATATGCAGAGCACATCATGCGAAATGCCAGACTGGATGACGCACAAGCTGGAATCAAGATTGCCGGGAGAAATATCAATAATCTCAGATACGCAGATGACACCAACCCTTGTGGCAGAAAGCAAAGAACTAAAGAACCTCTTGATGAAAGTGAAAGAGGAGAATGAAAAAGTTGGCTTAAAACTCAACATTCAGAAAACTAAGATCATGGCATCTGGTCCCATCATTTCATGGGAAATAGATGGGCAAACAGTGGAAACAGTGTCAGACTTTATT
>SJYQ01012738.1:0-13691 GCA_006410935.1 Redunca redunca | reverse complement strand
CATCGGAGATGGCGGACTCCTCCAGCACGTTGGACGAGATGTTCTGGGGTGGGAGGTAGGCTCAGAGCCTGGTCTTTTACCCACAAGTGCCGCACCCCCGCCCGCCGTGACCCCCACCCCCGCCACTCACCTGGAAGGAAACGCAGCCCACAGGCAGGTGGCGGCTGTCCTCCAACAGCGCGAGGTACTCGGCCACCAGGGCGGCCGCGTGCACCATGCACTGCGCGGCCTCCGCGTGGTTGCCCAGCTCCGCGTGCTTCCCCGCCATGTTCTGCAGCCACGTCAGCCGTAGGTCTGGGGAGCCCTGGTAGCCCCGGGCGATCCTAGAGCCCGGGTGAGGGCGATGGGAGGTGGAGGAGGCTGGAGACTCACCTTGCCCCTCCCTGCTCGCCCCTCACTTGTCCACCCCCTTCTGTTACCCCAGCCATCTGCCCCAGATGACCCCCTCACCTGAATCTTCAGTCACCTATCCCTCCCCTCACCTGTCTCACCTGCCCATCCCCTTACCTGTCTTCTCACTCACTGTTCTACTCATCTTCTCAGCGGTCCTCCTCCTTGTCTCCCACTGACCAATCTCCTCACCTGTACCCCATTCACCTGTCTCACCTGTCCAGCTCTCACCGGTCTTCCCATCCACCTGTCCATCATTGCCTCTCTTCCTCTGCACCTGTCTCCTAACTTATTCCGCTTCACACCTGTCCATCCCTTCACAAGCGTCACCCCCTCACTTGTCCTTCTCGTCAGTTTACTCTACCTGGAACCCTGAACCAGGTCACCGGTCTGCCTAGGGCCCTCCCTTCTGTATGCCCCCTCCCTCCCCTGTCTGCATTACCTGGGCCCCCATCTCCCACTCGCCAGTTTCTTACTAAGTACTCCTCTCTCCTCCAAAGCACTTTGCTCTCTTGGTCTGTCACCCCTTTGTGGGCCGGCGCCTCACCTGCCTCTCCCACCTTCTGCCTCACCTGCCCTGGTTCTGCTTGGTCACCCTGATCTGGGTGTTCCTCTGGTGCCCTTTTCTTTTGCTCATTTACCTGCCGGTACCTCACCTGTCTTCCCTCTCTCTTGGTCCTCATCTGTCTGCTCTCCTGGTCCCTCATCACTTGCCCATCTTTACTGGTCTCTCTTGTTACCTGTACGCTCACCTGCTCCCTCCCACCATCTCCTCTCCCCTCACCTGTCAGTGAACGGCTGACAGTCCGGCTGACAGTCCGACCGGCCCTCCTCACCTGTACATGAGGTCGATAAGCATCTCTGGGTCTTCCTGATGCTCCTTCATCTTCACCGTGTCAGTCAGGATCATGTGCAGGTTGAACATCAGGTCCTGGACCTGGAGTGGGGGAAGGGCCAAGAGTGATGTGGCCAAAGTGGTGGGGTCGGGGGTCAAGAGGGTGGGGCAAAGACCCTGGTTGTGGAAGGTGGGGCCGGGGCCCCGGGGGACCACCTGCTCGGCAAAGGTGCTGTCCCGCAGCCCCACGTCCTCCTCGGCATAGGTGAGGATGGTCTTGAGTGAACGTCGCAGGTGCTCTTCACTGAAGTTCTGTGTTGTTCCCACCAGGGACGACAGCGACATCGTCACTTGCATCTTCACTCGGGCGAAATTCTGGGTGGGCCGGGAGGAAGAGTGTGCCTGCCCGTGGGCCTTCTCAGCCTGCTGGCCTCACCCCTCTCCTCTTCTGCCTCGCGGCTGTTTGATCCAGACCCCTGCTCAGGACTTCCCTGGTAGTCTAGTGGTTAAGAATCTGCCTGCCATGCAGGGGACATGGGTTCGATCCCTGGTCTGGGAAGACCCGACATGCCACGGGGTTAACTAAGCCTGTACACCACAACTGAGCCCACGTGCTGCAACTACTGAAGCCCACAGGCCTAGAGCCTGCACGCTGCAGCAAGAAGCCACTGCAACGAGAAGCCTGTGCACCACAACTAGACAAAGTCCAATAGAGCCCGGCCTGGCAAAAATAAATGAACAAATACAACTTATTAAAAGAATTAATAAAGAACCCTCATCAACAGCCCTCCCTGGAGCCCTGTGTAGACCACGCCCCCTGCTTCCCACTTACGTTGCCAATCTCGAAGTTCTGGCGCATGAGGAGGTAGAGGGAGGCGCTGGCATGGGTGCGGATGGTGCTGATGCGGCTGCCGCAGTGGCGCAGGAGCCTCAAGCAGAGGTCGGCACACAGCTCCGTGTCCTCCTCAAATAGCAGCTCTGGGAACTGGCCCCCGCGCCCAAGGTGAAACAGACACCAGTGAGCCTCTCCCTGTTCTGACTCAGACGGTTCCCCACGGGGACTTGGGCAGAAGCACAGGGCTCTTCTGCCTTCTCCGGCCAAACCAGCAGGCTTTGGCGTCTGAGCCAGTTTAAGCCCTTGCTGTGTGACTCCCGGTAGCCGACTCTGCCACTCTGATCCTCAATTCCTCTGCAAACTGTGGCTAAGGAGTATGTCTGGGCACACAGCAGGTGCTCAGTGACTGGGCAGTGACTGTTACTCTAAGAGGCATGGCTGTCAGAGATACTCACCTTGGACACCAGAGCCCGCTGTGTGGCCAGGCCGTGCTGCAGGAAGAGGGCACTCTGGGCGCTGCCCAGGCTGTATAACACGACCTTTAGTACCGCGCCTAGGATGCTCTCCCGGGCCTCTGACAGCATCACCGTCTGGCAGGCCAGAAATCCAGCTCTTAGAGACTGGGGTGGTTATGGAGTCAGGGAGGGAGAGGGGTTCTGAAGTCAGAGATCACAAGGCTCCTTGGTGGGGCCAGAGGTCATGGAGATGCTGGATCAAGCCATACCTGCACGATGATCTCCAGTGTATCCAGGACCACCAGGCTTGCCTCGGTTGCCAGGTTCCCGTCTACCAAGGCCTCGTGTTCCATTTCATCCTTGGTCCTAGAGGGGATGGGAGGGGCTTGGGAGGGCCTCTCCTGGCCAGACTCCTCCCCCGACAGCTGGGTGCTTTCCCTTTATCTGTCCTGGGGGCGCAGTTCTCTGGAAACTGATCTAACCCCTGTGAACTATGTCCCGCCTTCACCCACTTGTCCACACGGTCCGAGGTTTGTCTCCAGTGTGTGACGCTCTTCCGCCAGCGTACGTTCTCCTGGTTCCCAAATGGGCTCCTCTCTGAGATACACAGGTGGGTGTTCACACATGTGCAAAAACATAAGGACACACGTGACCATGAAAAGATACACACATGGGATCCCTGTGAGGTCACTGGATGATGTGGACGCCTGCGGAGTGGACGCGGTTAGACATGAACAGGGAACACAGAAACCCATGTGCCATGTGTACAGAGATAACGTGTGGACTTCTAGGAAAAGTGAGCCAGACAGACAGGCAGGAACTACTCCCGTCTCGGGAACCCTTGCACAAAGTGTGGGAGGCGCTGAGTGGGGACATGTGTTGGGGTACACCTTCCTCTCACCACGGCTCCGTCGCACCATCTCCTGGCGGGCTCCAATAGTGCCCAAAATAGCTTCCTCCAGTCGGGCCTTCATGTCCAGTGATTTCTTGAATGTGAGGCTGTTGATGCGTTCAAAGGCCTTCTTCCCCTGAGACAGCAGAGAACAGGTTCAGGGTTGACTCTGTCCTTTTCTGTGGGCTAACCTGGTCTGCTTTTTCTGGCCCTATCCCTCCAGGAACCTGTGCTTGCAAACACAGTCCTCCCCTTTACAGCAAGCTCTCAGC
The DNA here is from genome assembly GCA_006410935.1 of Redunca redunca. Classification (NCBI taxonomy): domain Eukaryota; kingdom Metazoa; phylum Chordata; class Mammalia; order Artiodactyla; family Bovidae; genus Redunca; species Redunca redunca. The sequence goes on along the minus strand of SJYQ01012738.1, from coordinate 10,012 downwards.
ACCTCCCGGATTCTGTCCATGAAGGAAATTTTCCCTTTTTGCTTTCGTTTATCGAGTGCTCATGTGCTCACTTGCTAAGTCATGTCTGACTCTTTGCGACCCTTTGGACTGTAGCCCACCAGGCTCCTCTGTCCATGGGATTCTCCAGGCAAGAATACTGGAGTGGATTGCCATTTCCTCTTCCAGGGGATCTTCCCAACCCAGGGATCAAACCCACATCTCTTGCGTCTCCTGCACTGGCAGGTAGGTTCTTTACCACTGAGCCACCAGGGGAGCTGAGAAAGGTACATGGACTCTTATTATTCCTGATTTCTACCAGGAACTTCTCTCAGAGGCAAAACTGGAGGAGCAGTTGGCTGGTAACTCACAGCACTGAAACAGTCTACCCCTTCCCCCCAGCAACTGGTGCATAGTCCACCCCTGCACACCCAGCCCATGTCACTCCAGGCGCCCCCCCCAATGTGTCCTCAACCTGCCCCCTATGCCCCAGTCCCCTGCCCGACCTTCGAACCTTGTACTCGAAGGCAGCCAGGCAGAGGTACAGCAAGTCCAAGACACGACCCAGCTGAGGGAGGGTCAGGTCTGCAGCCCAGCGCTGCAGCAGGGCCGGCTCAGCGTTCTTCAGGACCCATAGCACACACACCAGCAAGGTCCGACTGGACTCAGCAGAGAGGGCATAGCCTGAGCGAGCAGCCTGGGGCCAGAGAGGGGACACGGGGCTCAGAAGGAAGAGAGTTGACCTTCTTTTTTCTCCATAGTAAAGTGAGAACTGGCCAATTGGTATTTTATTACCTAACTTCTATTACTGGGTTACTGGGCACACGATGTCCAAAATACAACAAAAAAGTTACAAGACATGTGAACAGGTAGGGAGATGTGACTGAAAAGGGAGAAAAGACATTAGACACAGGCTCGAAGATCATCGGAGGTTAGATGGCGTCTCTGGGGACAAGGCCAGTACTCACCGTCACTGGGCCCTGGGAGACACTGGCCCGGGAGCCAGGGGCCAGGGGGCCACCTGCAATGGCCATGGCCACTGAGGGGTTGATGGTGCCTCCCGCATCCCCTTCCCCTTCTGTGTCTGAGTCGAGCATAGAGGCCAGTCTTGAGCGTTGACCTGGGCCCTCTGGGACAAGAGAGCCAAGAGAACTCAGTTAGTTCTGTCTCTTTCTCAAATTTCAGCTCAGAGGTCACTTCCTCAAGGAAGCCTTCCCTGATACCACCCCCCCAGAGCAGGGTGCAGTCTCTAGTTATTGACTCCCAGAGCTCACTTATTGTATTTGCAATTAGAGACAGTCATCGTGCAACTAAGATCCACAAAGGCTTGGACTGTATCTATTTGCTCTGGCCACTCTATGCTCAGTGCTTAGAACACGGCCTGGTGCATAGGAGCAGTCACTGTAAAGATGATGATGACATGGTGACAACCGTAATAATAACTGCTGCTGCTATTATTAGAGCATCAGCTGACACGGACACGGCATTTCTTACGTATCAGGTGGTGTTCTAAGCACTTTAACCTATTAACTATTATCTTCAGCACACCTCTATGAGATAAGTGCTTTTATCATCCTTACTTTATGGAAGAAGGGACTGAGGTAACGATAGGTTAAGTTACTTGCTTGGGGTCACATAGTAGGTAAATGGTAAAGCTAAAATTTTAACCTAAAAAGTCTGGTTCCAAAATCTATGATCTTAAAAGATTATCCTCTCCACTTGCCCCCAAAACAGTATCATCAGAGAGAGTTGCTATCAACAAATGCAGAACAGGTCTCAGCCTAGAGATTCTTGAGATACAAGGTCAACTGAATTTTACTCAAGCTCCAGCCCAGTTTAACATGGATTTCTGACTGGATTGAGCTGATCCGCCCCTTATCCTATCTGCCTAAGAGAAGGAAAGACGAACCCTCACCGGGAAGAGAGGATATTGCCTCAGTCCTGATGGCCCTTTTACACACAATGTCCAAAATACAAGAAAAAAATAAGAAGACGTGAAGAGGCAGGAAAATGTGATTGGCAGGGGAGAAAAGACAACAGAAGCAGGCATGGCACAGAGATGATCAAATACTGAAGTGAGCAAACTAGGACACTGAAATAAAAAGTAGAGGATTTTCCTGGTGGTTCAGTGGCTAAGGCTTTGCACTCTCAATGCAGGGGGTCTGGGTTCAATCCCTGGTCAAGGAACTACATCCCACATGCTGCAACTAAGAGTTCACGTGCTGCAACTAAAGACCTCAAATGCTGTAACTAAGACCCGGTGCAACCAAATAAATAAATAAACTTTTAAAGATAAAATGTAGAAAAGATGCACAAACAAGGATAAAAAGATGGATAATGTCAACAGAGAGCTTGAAATCTACAACAAAAACCATCAAATACTACAAGTGAAAAATAAAACATCTGAAATTCAGAACTCAACCGAGGGCGTTAACAGAAGACCAGACATAGCAGAAGACAGAGGCCGTGAGCTCAAACACAGGTGAAAGGTTTCCTAACTCATGCACAAGAGAGCAAACAGAATGAAAAGCAGAAGAGAGCACAGCAGACACAGGATCATAAAGGTCTAACATACGTGTCATTGGAGTCCCAGGAGGAGAGAAGAGAGAAAACGAGGCAGAAAAAAAAAATCAAGAGATAACCACTGAGAGTTTCCCCGAAATGACAAAGGGCATCAACCCACCAATTCCAAGTCTGTGTGTTTCAGCCACAGTGCACACTTGTTTATCAAAGGTGCTGGTCAATGTGCAAATTAATGAACACAAGGCTCTTTAAGTGCCCTCTCACCCTGATGTTCCCCACCTCTCCCTCCTCCCACCTCTCCCGAAAGCTAATTCATCTCCCGTTTATCGTGCACTGACAGTATTCCAGTCCTACACCTCCCCAGATTTTCACAAAATCCTAGGAGTAGTTGGTACTACTACTGTCCCCATTTTACAGGTGAGAAACTTGAGGCTCAGCAAGGTTAATGGCTTTCTTGAGGCCCCGTGGCAGGACTTAAAGCCACTTCTCTGATGCTAAAACCCAGGTTTTTTGCTCCTTGCCCACTTTTTCTGACTCGAGCCTTTTCTGACCTTGAGGCTTTCCTGGGGCCCTGTGGCAGAACTTAAACCCGCTCTTCTGACCCTAACACCCACGTTTTAACTCCTTGCCCACATGTCCTGACCTGAGCCTTGTGGGATCAGTCAGGTCCCCAGATGGTAGAACCCACCCCGCCCCACCCTGCCCTGCTGACCGGCAAAGTCATGCAGCCGTGGCAGTGTGTCCCGGGCGAGTGACAGCAGCGGCAGGTATAGCTCGGCCACCCGGGCCTTCACGGTGGCCTCGGCATAGCGGGCGTCGGCGTCGTGGCTGCAGAGCAGGCTGTGGACAGCACAGATGGCCTTCTTGTGCAGCAGGGACGCCCTGTAAAGTAGTGCGGTGCTCAGCATGGAGTGGGCATGGCTCCTGCACCCTAACCCCCACCCCGAGGGACCAGACAGGGCCTGCACTCACCCCTCAGCCTCAGGTTCCATGGCTAAGGCCAGTTCTGTCAGCAGGAGCCCGGCCAGGAAATGCTGCTGCCGGAAAGGCCCGCTCAGCTCGAACATGCTGATCACCTTGGGGTCTGGGGCCTGGCTGGAGAAGTTGGAGCTCTGGAGAGGATGGGGCACAAAACAGGGGATCAGGGGGTCAAGGGTCAGAGGGGAGAGGTCAGGGTTAACTCATCTGTGAGATGACAGGGGGCTGAGTCCAAAATCAGAGATCTTAGAAATGGCAGATGGAATGCCAGTCTGAGAGTTAGAAGTAAGAAATCAGAAGCTGGTCCTCCTGGGAAGTTGCTGAGAATGCAGGGTCAGAGGTGGAGGGTCAGCGAGAAGGGGTCAATCCCTTGAGCAGTGGCCTATGTGTGAAATGGACAGAGATGAGGGAACCGCAGAGGAAGGGCCGAAAGGCAAGAGGTCGATGGGTCAAGAAGAGGTGTCAGAAGTGAGGCCAGCCCACCTGGGAGGCGGTGGAGGACACAGAGGGCGAGGGCGAGGCCGGGGGCGACAGAGGGCAGCAGGGGAGGTTGAGGGTCACGTAGTGCTCGTGGCTGCACAGGATGCGCGTGAAGTCCATGCGCAGAGTCAGCAGCACCACCGGGTTGGGGGCCGACTGCAGCCGTGTGGCCACCTGCAGGGGAGGCGTTGGCAGGCGACATTACGTGCTTCTGCCCACCGCCCACCCACGTCCCCCGGAGGACTGCCAGCCCCGCCACGTTCCTGCAGCTGCGCCACGCCCACCACGCCCACCACGCCCACTCCTACCTGCTTGTAGAGAGCCCGGACCAGGCTGAAGACGAAGCCGCGGTCCACCAGGGACAGCAGGTCGCTGAGGAAGAAGGCCAGGCTGGCGTTGAGGCGCTCGGCCAGCTCCGCGTCCTGGGGGCACAGGGCCTGTCAGCCCACGCCCACTCGCCCCATCGAGCCTCAGTCCCTGCCCTGGGCCTGGCTCTCGCCAAGGCCACCAGTGACCTCCAGGAGCCGGGTCACTGCCGCAAAGCCTTGGGCGTCCTTGACACACGCTTGTCTCAGCTCCAGACTCCTGGCCTTCCTGGTTGTCCTCCTTTCTCTGACTAGCCCTTCCCTCCCCGCCAGGTAGGTGTCTACTCTCCATCCAGCTCTGTTGAGGGCACTCTGTTTTCTTCTCTCACCAGATTTTATTTATTTAGTTTTACAAGTATTTATTTATTTGGCTGTGCCAGGTCTTAGTTGCAGATCTAGTTCCCTGGCCAGGGATCAAACCCCGGGCCCCCTGCATGGGGAGCACCGAGTCTTAGCCACTGGACCACCAGGGAAGCCCCTTCTCTCACCAGATTTCAGTAAGATGACGGAGATGGCAGAGACTGGCTGCTAACCGCCGCCCCCATATCCTCTCTTAGGTATTGGGGCCCTTTCTCAGAGTTCAGAGCTGGGTAGGGACTACATTTCCCAGCCTTCCTTGCAACTGAGAAAAATCATGTGACCATATTCTGGCCAATGGAATTTGAGAAAAGTGATGTGGCGGGTCCTCCCGTTCCCACCACCTTGAAATACCTGATGTGGTGGGTACTATGATGAACTGAGATGGCCAGGCCCACACTGCGGAGCTCCCTGCAACCCACTTACGTTCAGGAATAAAGTTTGGTCGCATTTAAACTGCTTGTGATGATATTCAAGCAAATGAACCTCTGCCCTAACTGATAAAAGTAACATGTTTCAAAGACACCTAACAGGATGCTATTTCAAGAGAAGCCTGGGGACTTCCTTGGTAGTCCAGTGGTTAAGCATCTGCCTACCAATGCAGGGGACACAAATTCGATCCCTGGACTGGGAGAATCCCACGCACTCTGGAGCAACTAAGTCCATACTCTACAACTATTGAGCCTCACAACAAGAGTTGTTGTTCATTCGCTAAGTCGTATCTGACTCTGCGATCTGATGGATTGCAGCATGTCAGGCTCCCCTGTCCTTCACTATCTCCGGGAGTTTGCTCAAATTCATGTCCATTGAGTCGATGATGCTGTCTAACCATCTCATCCTCGGCCACCCTCTTCTCCTTTTGCCTTCAATTTTTCCCAGCATCAGGTTCTTTTCCAGTGAGTTGGCTCTTTGCATCAGGTGGCCAAAACAAGAGAAGCCACCACAATGAGAAGCCTGAGCACTGCAACTGGAGCATAGCCCCCTGCTTGCTGCAACTAGAGAAAACTCGTTTACAGCAATGAAGACCCATCACAGCCAAAAACAAATTAATTAAGTAAAAAAGAGACAGGGGAGCCTGAAGGATGAGAAAGAAGGAACAGTAACTGTAAAGGCCCTGGAGCAGGAAGTGCCCAGCAAGGGGAAGAGCAGCAAGGAGGCTGATATGGCCTCAAGGCCCAGCTGCCCTCCTGTTCTCATGAGTTACCCTACGGCCTCACAAGTTAGCCTCAGGGGTTCTCAGGGCCTGTGACTGAGAGACAAAATACAAAACCCGCCTGAGCTCCAAGTCCACAGGAGGGCAGAGACAGGGTCTGCCTGGTGCATTGAACCTGATATAGTTGGATGCTCCATAAATGTCCAGTGAAGGAATGACCGCTGGGACCCATCACCGATGCCCCCCCAGTGGCTGTGACGAAGCTGCTTCTCAAGGGTGCTATTCTTCCCCGAGCCCTCTTGAAGGGGGATTTCCTCGTAATATGAAACTTAGCTCTAAGGGAGACTTTAGTGCAACCAGGTCAAGGCATTTGAGATCAGCCCAAAGGTTACGGGGAATTGCACAAGAGCTAGCTTAGGCTGGACTGGCATTTCAAACATCTGGAAAATTCCCATCAAATACAGAAGTCCCCTTTCTCTTTGGAAATCAGACATTCTAGACTTCCCTGGTGGCTCAGTGGTTAAGAATTCACCTGCCAATGCAGGAGACACGGGTTTGATCCTTGATCTGGGAGGATTCCCACATGCTTCAGAGCAACTAAGCCCACGTGCCGCAACTACTGAACCTGTGCTCTAGAGCCTGTGCTCCACGAGAAGCCTGCACACCGCAACTAGAGTGGACCCCACTCTCCGCTACTAGGGAAAGGTGCGAGCCTTTCTTTACCAGCGCGGCCCAAAATAAATAAATTAATTAAATAAAGTTATACAAAAAATCAAAATAAATTAATTAAACAAAATTATTAAAAAAATCAAACATTCTAGCCACAGCCAATGGGCACATGCCCTCTGGTCCACCAGAAGCCCTACTCTCCCAACTGAAGCTGGTGGTAAGGGTTCATATCTCCATTCTGCCCCTTCCCAGTCATGTGATATCAGGTTATTAGTCATTCTCTGCCTCAGTTTCTCCATTGGTAAGATGGAGAAAACAATAACACTAAGTTCATGAGGCTGCTGGGAGAGTTTAATGATGGGATCCACCTAAAGTATTCCGGTACACAGCAAGCGCTCAACAAAAGCACAATTTTATTATCATCATTGTTGTCTGCACAGCTCTTGTGAGCACCAGAATTAGTGGTTCAAAGTTTCAAATATCAGTGTCCGTTTATTGAGTACTTACTGTATACTGGCACTGTGCTGAGGGCTAATGGACCTGCCCTGCCACCTCCCTGCCCTCCCCAACTCTCATTCCCGTCCTTGGTTAACTCCCCTGCAGCCTAAAGCATAGGCATTCTAACTGCTCACTGCTTTCCAGCAGAGGCAGGTCCTGCCCCAGGGCCTTTGCAACTGCTGTTCCCGTTGCCTAGAACTTTTTTCCTTGGATATCACATACACTGCTCCTTTACCTCCTTCAAATCTCTCCCTAACAGCCCCATGAAGGCAAGGAACCTGGTCTGCTTTGGTCACCACTGTCTGTCTCTAGCTCCCAGCCTAGGGCTGTGCACACAGTAGGTGCTTTAGGAAACAGATGTTGAGTAAACAGACCCATCCAACGAATGGGATTTGTGGTCTTGCAGCCAGGAAGCACTGGGCAGATTGGCACCCCACCTGGCTGGCTCCATGTCTTCCCTCAGCACCCCTGCCCCCCCACACTGTGCAGGCCCCACACTCCTCACCTTGTGGACGCGGGTGATAACCTCCAGGCCTACAGAGCCCACCAGGGCTGCAATGTCGTCCAGGAAGCGTCCAGGGAAGCGAAGTTTGCGGGGTGTGTCCAGCTTCTGACCCAGGAGCAGGTGCAGCGTCATGCTTTTCACCTGGCGGCCGAGCGAGAGGACGGCGGGTGGAGGTGGCTTGCCAGAAGTGGGTGGAACTTGGGGGACTGTGAGTGATGGCTTGAGGTGGGCTAAAGGTGGGCATAAGGGATCCTGGGACCTGACCGTGTGGGTGGGGCCCGAGAACGGTGGGCGGGGCCTGAGAAGGCCATGGGTGGGGCCTAAGTGAGGGCTAGCTAGAGGGGTAGGAGGCTCAGAGCGAGCATGTGTGGGGCTAGAACTGGTCTCCAGTGGTCACAGTTGGGCGGTAGGAATGAGGGTGGGGCTTCAAGGCCCACCAGATTGAGGTGGGGGCGGTCACTATTAGCAGGAATAGTTCAGGGCGCCTCTAGAGGAGTCTGGGGGCGTGTTCAAGTCTGATCTCTATAGTTTCCTTCTGTTTCTTGGGGAGGAGGTGGGTCTCCTTGCTAGGGAGAGTTTCTCAATGGTGTCACAGGGAAAGTGGGGGGAAAATCCTTCACACAGGGGAGGGGGTTTCAGGTAAGTTTCAGGGGCTCTCCAGGGAGAGATTCCCTTAGGCATCTCTTATCTCCACGTGGGGGGTCTCTTGGGGCCATTTCTCAGGGGGCTTAGGTGCAATCTCAGGGGGTTTCTCTCCCTTAAGAGAGTCTCTCCAGGGGCCCTTGCTCTCGGGCAGGGAACAGGGAGTCTCACCATGAGCTGGAAGAAGAACCAGGCATGCTGCAGGACAGCTTCACGCACAGCACTGCCGCTGACCACCCACTGCAGGGCCAGCTCCTCATGCAGCAGCTGGGGGTAGGGGCAGGGGTCACGGAGTGCAGAGGCGCCCACACTGTACCCCCAGTGTGACAGGGGAGGATGCAGCTGGATGGCTCGGGGTTAGAGCAATGGGAGGCCATGCAGGAGGAGAGGGGCCAGAAGGAGTCAGTGTGCCCTCTCCCTGGCTCTCCAGACCCCACTGGACTTGGATGGTCAAGGGAGCTCTGGACCCCAAAGTGGAGTCACCCACCCCATCTTCGACTACCTTCTGCACAGTGGGTCTCAGCTGGGTGGTGGGCAGGGACGAGGAGGAGCTCTCGAGGCAGGAAGAGGTTCGGCTAGAGCTGCGGTCGATGGCCTATGATGGAATGGCAAGGCGATGGGATGGTGGGGGTTGGGGGGCGGTTAGTATGGGTACAGATGGTATGGATGGAGAAGAGAGACGGTCAGCAGCGTGGATGGAGGGGAGGTGTACTCATGTGGACGGACAGTGGGGGCATGGATGGAACGAGCAGTGTTAATAAATAAAGACAGCAGTGTGTGGATTCAGACGGAGAAGGCATGAAAGTGATGGAAGAGATGAAAATAAGCAAGGCACGGTAAGGAGGCAACAAGCAGGGTGAAGGGGACAGGTGAGGATGTGGACGGGAGCCCGTCGGAGGTGAGCGCGGATGGAGCAGGACCCGGCAGACAAAAGTAAGAGAAAAGTTGGGGGGGGCGGCGTGTAGGTGGAGAGAATGAAATCAACATAGATGGAGAGGATAACGTGGTCAGAGGCAGGGAGCGCGAGTGGGGTTGAGGGTGGAGGGTGAGTGAGTCCATGAGTTCACCGATGGACAGAGGTCAACAAGGTGGAGTGAGAGTGTAGACAGGGGCACAGAGTACAGACAAAGGGGATTAGAGGGGAGAATGGAGGAGAAGAAAGAAGGAAAAGAAAGGTAAGGACAGAGGAGGTGAACTGATGAGAGGCAGCAGGAGCAGCTGAGAGCTCCAGGTTCCAGGCCTGGCCCCACTCCAGCCTTACTTGGGGCCTCGCCAGGCCTCAGCTTCCCCATCTGTGAAATGGGCATGGAGTGCTCAAGCTCCACTCTCCCCCCGTCCTTGGCTGGTCAGAAGGTGAGGCCACTCACTGACAGGGAGAGGAGATGACCCAATGATGGAACTCGCCCAGCCCTGGAAACTGCCCAGGCCCTTGCCTCGAGCATGAGGGGGCCCCCACAGCTCCCACAGTCCCAGCCACACGCCCTGGGCTCCCTGGCCTGCATCAGACAGGCCACCCACTGCCAAGGCCTGCCAAGGCCAGCCTCACTGCCCCTCCCCCTCCTCCTCCTGAGGTCCGGAATGCCTGCCCTCTTGACACCTTGCCACCTGCAGTGTGCCCTTCCAAGCCCAGCTGACACCCCAGAGAACTGAGGGCACTGTGGGGAGGCCTGTTCAAAACGTCAGGGGGGTGCTGGAAAGGCCCATGAAGCCAGACTCTCAGAAATCTCAGAAGCCTGCCCAGAAGTTCCCCTGCTCAAGCTGTGAACAGTCCCCTGGTTGCCATGCCGTTGCAGGTTGCCTAGGTGACCGGCACAAAGCTGGAACACGTGGCCTGGGGCCAAGTGT
>SJYQ01012732.1:31082-49693 GCA_006410935.1 Redunca redunca | reverse complement strand
CTTTGGCATAGTCACTAAAGCAGAAATAGATGTTTTTCTGGAACTCTCTTGCTTTTTCCATGATCCAGCGGATGTTGGCAATTTGATCTCTGGTTCCTCTGCCTTTTCTAAAACCATCTTGAAACTCTGGAAGTTCACGGTTCACATACTTTTGAAGCCTGGCTTGGAGAATTTTGAGCACTACTTTATAGCGTGTGAGATGAGTGCAATTGCGTGGTAGTTTGAGCATTCTTTGGCATTGCCTTTCTTTGGGGTTGGAATGAAAACTGACCTTTTCCAGTCCTGTGGCCACTGCTGAGTTTTCCAAATTTGCTGGCATATTGAGTGCAGCACGTTCACAGCATCATCTTTCAGGATTTGAAATAGCTCCACTGGAATTCCATCACCTCCACTACCTTTGTTCATAGTGATGCTTTCTAAAGGCCCACTTGCCAGGATGTCTGGCTCTAGGTGAGTGATTACACCATCGTGATTATCTTGGTCGTGAAGATCTTTTTGTACAGTTCGTCTGTGTATTCTTGCCACCTCTTATTAATCTCTTCTGCTTCTGTTAGGTCCATACCATTTCCCTTCTTTATAGAGCCTATCTTTGCATGAATTGTTCCCTTGACCCCTCTATTGTATGCAATTACTTTATTCTGTTAATTTAATCATGTTCCCATTATGGCTTGCAGTCATAATTATGTTACTTTTTGTCTGGCTATTGATTGAGAAAACTGATAAACATCTTTTATTATTGTGGTTATGTAACTATTACTCACTTAATAACATCATATCATGATTGGTCAACAGAAAAATTATAGAATTCTATGCACTGAAACTACCATTTAATAGAAAAACCTGTAATCATTTTTTAAAGTCCAGATGCATATCAAAATTATCTTGGAATTGTTTTTAAAATATATAAATGCCCGGGTATTGCTTTTTTATTTTATTTTATTTTTTTGGCCAGAGCTCCAGGCATGTTTCTAATAAACAGCAGTGTTCAGAAACAGCTGGACTATATGAGGATTTTACTTTTATCTAGTTTGTTTCACTTTTTCTATTTCATATTCAATGCTCCACTTCATTTAGTTTATGTTTCCCAATCTCTCCATCTCCTTTTTTAATTTTTTATGTTCTTTCTCAAGTGTGTATAAAGTACAGTAGAAAAGCTTTTGCATANATACATATATATATATATATATAATTATATATATAATATAAATATTTTAGAAAACTTGTGAACTTTTACCTAACTAAAATATTTGACATGGCTTCAACTTGTTTGACTTAGTATGAAGAGAACACTAGATTTTTAATTTAAAAAAATAAATATGCAACAAGCTACAAAAGTTTACACGATAGCATAGGGAACTACAGTCAATATCTTATAACAATCTATAGTGGAAGATAATTTCAAAAGTAACATATGAATATATGTGTCACTGAATCACACACATAAAAAAATTCTACTTTTTGAAGTTCAGTAATGTTTATCTTTTTGCCAGTTTCCCTAAATGCTCTATGGACATCTAATAACAATGTATGAGATACAAAATTTTAAATATACTTGTGTAGGATATGATTAATATAATTAATTAAATATAAATCTATTATATTTAAACTGTTAATGCCAAAAATACCATACTCACTTTCATTGGTTATAATGATGTAGGAGATAAATGCACTCCAGATTAGACATTTACAACTAGCCTCCTATTTGCATTCCCTGAGACAAGAGATAGGTGTACTCCAGTTAAGGCATTTACGATCAGCCTCCTTCCCTGGTGGCTCAGCTGATAAAGAATCCACCTGCAATGCGGGAGACCTGGGTTCGATCCCTGGGTTGGGAAGATCCCCTGGAGAAGGGAAAGGATACCCACTTCAGCATTCTGGCCTGGTGAATTCCATGGGCTGTATAGTCTATGGTGTCACAAAGAGTTGGACAAGACTGAGAGACTTTCACTTTCACTTTGTCCTCCAAAATGGAAGTAACAACAGAAATAAGGTAAATAGCCAGTGTTTGTCTCTTGTAAGCTCCTTAAGTTAACAGTCATGGCAAGGATAAAGAGGGGGAAACCTTGTTTGAGTAAAGTATTAAGAGATCTCCCTTCCTCCTCTTTTAGGAGAAGGCAGACACTACACATGCACAGACAGGCTTCTTGTGGGTCAAAAGTCAAGATATTAAGCTAGGCCATAATGAGCCTTGCTCCTCCCAGAAGCCTTCACTTCGAAATCCATCTTGGCTGAGGGGTGCATGGGCACCCCAGGGTAGGGTTCCAGGGAAGGTCAGGTGTGGAAAAAGAAACCAGATAATTGGCCTGGAAGAAGACAACAACCTGGACAAACTGACCTATATAAATGACTTAACTGCCTCTTTACTGTGCTCACTAAGGGGCCCACACCTTTTCTTTCTGGGTGTTAGTCTCTGCCTTGCTTCTATCTGAACTAGATAAACTATCTCTCTGTGTGCTCTCCCACTTATTGTTGTGCTATGTCTCTAACAATAGACTTTGTACCTGCATTTACAGTTTCTGCCACCATGATACATGAATTTTTCACTGGTGGCAAAGATTCAGGGAAAATCAACTTCTAGCTTCTAAGCCTTGCTGTTTTGGTGGCTAGGATTCCTGGTTTTCATCTAGCCTATCCAGTTTTAATTCGTGGGCAGGAATTAAGATCTTGCTTCAAACCACCACTCACTGCTGCCTCGCCGAGATCAATTAGGGAAGTGTAAATTAAATGGCAATGAGATATCATTACATATGCATCACTTACTAAAATTTTAATTTTTTACCATATGTTGACAAGGCTAGGAAATAAGAAAGCTCTCAAATACTGCTTGGTGGTGGTGGTTTAGTCGGTAAGTCATAATAAGTATAATTTAGAACAACCACTTTGGAAAACTCTTTTTCAATATTTCAACTTAAAAATACACAGATTTATGAACTAGCAATTACAATCCTAGGCATATGCTATATACTGTATAGAAATATGTGCTTAGGTTATATAATTGGCACACACACAACATGAAGGTACATCATGGACTTCAAATTCTAGTGAGTGAGTGAGTGACAATCACTCATGTCCAATTCTTTGTGACCCCATGAACTATACAGTTCATGGAATTCTCCAGGCCAAAATTCTGGAGTGGGTAGCCTTTCCCTTTTCTAGGGAATCTTCCCAACTCAGGGATCAAACTCAGGTCTCCTGCATTACAGGCAGATTCTTTTACTAACTGAACCACCAGGAAAGTAGAGGTAGAGGTCTGCTTTTAGTTTGTGCCAGTACTGAACCATGGGTGTCAAAGGTGTTTTTGTCAGTATTCTTGCTCCACTCTCAACTTTATCCACCTTTGCAAGCATGCACTTCAGAGGCTTCTCCCTCCATGTCTTTGCCCCACTGCAACAGTAAACTGCTTTGTCACTCAGAGATAGTTTCAGAGGAGTTTGATTTATTGTTCCTGACCCATCTTCTATGTTAAGCCCTGTACCTAGGCCTTAGGGATGGACTTTCACATTGTTCTTGTTCCTCCGTGTTATGGTAGCCTTGCATCTGTGGTAGCCTTAGAGGGAAGGAGAGTTACTCTAGAGAGATGAAGAGTTTGCATCTGCCATTAGCCTCTCCCCTAATGGCAACAGATCTCTTCTTTGAAGTAGTGCAGGATATTGGGCCCAAAGGCGTTCTTGTCCTTCCACGAACAACAGGTTTTTACTTTTCTCCCTTCCCCAGAATCAGTGGGGCTTTGCTTGGGTCCTGGGATGCAAACATCTCTTCACCTTCCCCCAAGGTCTGGAATTCTCCAGGCCAAAATTCTGGAGTGGGTAGCCTTTCCCTTTTCTAGGGGATCTTCCCAACTCAGGGATCAAATTCAGGTCTCCTGCATTACAGGCAGATTCTTTTACCAACTGAACCACCAGGAAAGTAGAGGTAGAGGTCTGCTTTTAGTTTGTGCCAGTACTGAACCACTGAAGGGTCCAGGAAAGTGAGCAATGTTTTTTTGTTTGGCCCCCAAGTGACACACATGCATCTCTATCAGCCTCTCTCCAGTCTCTCACCTGCCTCCAGTATTTCTTGCATGATGATATGATAATTGTAAGATATCATCAATATAAAAATAATAGTAATGAATCAATATTGAAAATAATGAACTTTAAAAACTACAAACAGCCATCCTGAGTGACTGTCTTGTTAAGCATATATTGGAGTGCTGATCAATAATCAGCTAAAACATTATTGGAATCAATTTTTAAGGAAAGGTAACAAATTGGTCCTGATTTTACAGAAGTTGTCAGCACCCTCTAGTGAAAAGAAGTCTGAAAAATCACTTCTTTAATAACACAGGCCTCCCTTAAATATGTTTGCACAGATGTATTATCAATCATTAAAACTTGATAGTTACAGAAACTAAAATTTTGAGACAGTAATAAGCAATGTGTGTTTCATTTTAGTGTATTAAATAATTATAAATCCTTTGACGTGGTGTGCTATCTCATTCAGAAAAGCAATGCTAAACTAGCGCAACATCAACAAAAAGACCTGAAAGCAGAACTAGGACCACAGATCATGATCTACCTCTACCTACAATGTGTTTGCTTTCCCTAGGAAAAATAAAATCTAAAGGAGCATTTCTATATTTAAATTTTCTTAATGAAATTTCAGTTTTTCTGGCCTCACTAAATTAATTTTATGCAAGTAATTGAGGAATTATATTTTGAATATATCTCAAACTACCAGTTGGTGCAGGGTATCAATTGTCAGCCCAAAAGGGTGCCCTCATTCCTTCATCTGGCTCTGATATAAAAGCAGGAAACAAACTGAAACTCCAATATTTCACTTCAACTTGAATGAGTGTCAAAATAGTAATTGTATCATAAAACTCAGTCCAAACTCTGAAATTTTAAAATTAGTAAAATCATATTACAGTGTTTATTTAAAACTATTATTAAGTGACTGTCTTCCCTTCTAACTTGTCACTTTGGCTGATTTAATGGTACTGCAATCTTATTGATATAACAACATAATTCATGTAATAATCAATTTATGATGACCTTAAATTTTATATAGTTTAATGGCAAAGTCTTTTGTGAAGCTTATCTTCCTTGCAATGCTTCTCATTAAACTGGCAGTGATAGCTGTTAGGATAATTATTCCAGCTACTCATGTTTTCACAGAGGGGAATTCCTCTTCACATAGAGATTCTTTTAAATAAAAAATTTCCCATTTCTGAATATTTTTCATAGAAAAATATGAAATTGTTTGTATTTAAATTTCTTTTCTCCAACTTCTGTGTTGCTTGGCAATGAACATTGTGTTTTTCATTGTGGAAAGCCTGGAGATGAACAATTGAAGAAGAGGTCAAATTTTTCTCTATGAGGATAAAAAAGGATGAAAAAATAAAAAGAAAAAATCCTAGAGAGGTGATAACACAGGATCCGTTCCAGATGTTACACATACTTTGAGTCATGTGGTAAAACTTTCCAGAGGATGAATCATCCCTGATTGTCTGAGATTAAAGCATTTCCTGGAACTTGCAAGGCTAAAACTGGGAAGTCTCAAACTAGGAAAATTGTTCACCCTGCATCATATCTCCAAAATATTTTCAGTAAAGAGTTAAAATATTGACTGCTTTTGTACCAGCATTTCATGTGTGTTTTCTTTTTAATTAAATGAGTTGATTAACTTTAATTTTTTTTAATTGGAATGTTGAGATTGAGCTCAAGGCTAGTTGCATTTTGGAGGTTATCATCCATAATTTTGGCCCAAGGTGCAGTTATCACTGTGACTGTCAAGTGGTCAGTATTTTGGTTCAGTAGAAAGTGAAAAGGGCCTCAATAAGAGGAAAGATAGTACTTGGACTATCACTTCAAATGATAGTACTTGCCAAAATTTCTTAGTTATCAGAATTACAATGTTTGGGGAAACTCGCTGTTAGGGAATAAGTATTTCACATAGAGTTAAATATATACCGTATTATGTGAGTTCACCAAATTAGGAATGTCAAAATTGATCAGGCTGGGCTATGTTTCATGGCAGTAGTAAATGAAAAATCTTAATAGCTTAAATCAACAAAGATTTATTTCTTATACACACTACCTATCTTTAGAACTCAAAAAGAAATTGCCCATTTTCCCATAACTTGTTATATCATAATTCAAGAGACAACACAAAATAAAATTCTTAATTGAGGATCTATAATGCCCATTCTAGTAGTGATTTTTTTTTTCAAAAAATAAGGACCTATGGAAAATGGAGAACATAAGGAGAATATTAATGGTGATCCAGTTTTAAAACATAGATCTAGTAAAATATAACTTACTTCGTGAAAATCCCTAGAAATGACTCTGTTAATGTGAGGTCTTGATTTAGTGGCAGATCTTGGAAAAATATTTTAGGTTATGAGAAGTGCGATGGTCCCAAAGTAGACAAGTGGCAACAACTTCATCAATTTGCAAACAGTAAAAGTAATTCTCCAACAAAACAGTGGAGTATTCTATGAAGACCCTTACAGGGCCCTGAGTGTTTCTTAACATTCTTGGGTGATATGCTTTCCATTGATGATTATTATCTGAAAATTGTTACCCAGTGGAGTGAGATAATAGTCTGGAATCTAGTTTTTTACAAAGCTCCTCAGCAGATTTTGATGCACTTAGCCTGTACCATTGACATTTAAAAAAATAAAATCTATATTTTTACTTGGTGAATGTAACCACAAAAGAACAGAATGTAAATAAAAAGTTATTGAGATTAATAAAATATTAAGTTCAGTATAAATTGAAGATTATTTTAAACCAGAAATCTATGGGGTTACTTTATTACTGTCAGTCTGACAATCTAATTTCTAACCATGATTCTGCTACTAACTTCATATGTGATTTCAGGTAAATCACTCATTTTGACTTCAACTTATTCTGTAAAATGAAGACAAGTAAATTATTAAATAAACTACAATTTCTAAAAACCCTTATTTCCATGAGACTTTCCAATTACTTTAAAGGGATGTCTGGGACATGTATAGGGGTCAGATGTTCAATGGAAGACCTTGGTGGCAAGCGCTATGGAGAGAAATACATAGCATAAGTGTTTGGCTTTGTACCATTGCCTTCAAAAATTCCCACTATTTCCAGGAAAAGTCAGTAGGTTTTAGGCTATTAACAGGGGTTCAGGACACTCTAAGTTCAAAATATGGCACCTTGACATTAAATACCTCAAGCATAAGGAGTCCTAAGAATTAGCATATACAGGAAGAACTATCTGATCTTCCAATGAAGCAGATCATAAAACCTAAGAAGGACATTCTTACCTTTCCCTGAAGTAGGTCAGAAAACCCTCACATGAGAGGTGCCCTCCATATATCCAAAAGAAAGAAGTATCATTATTTCTGAAGATGAAGGTAAAACTTCAGAAATGCATCTCAAGGAGCTCTGAGGAACTTTGGTTCTTTATGTCACAGCACAGAAAAAATTTAGCATGAGGAAAAGTGATATACAAGAAGATTTATTAGAATAGGATGCTTGTGAGGCTTATAAGTGAGCAGGCAAGAAGATGCCACATCCCAGGACCTTAGTGGGCTACAGTTTTGTAGTCAAAGGGAAAGTGGGGAGGGGGAAAAGACCACCTTCTTTCTCATTCTTGAGTAGATGTCACATTTCCATCATCAGTTCCTTCTGCATGTTGGACTGGGGAGTTTTTTTCTCCCTACATGGTTAAACCAATACTGTCATGGTGCAATAATAAAAATAAAAAGGCAATCAGTTCAGTTCAGTTCAGTCACTCAGTCATGTCCGACTCTTTGCAACCCCATGAATCGCAGCACGCCAGGCCTCCCAGGCCATCACCATCTCCCGGAGTTCACTCAGACTCACGTCCATCGAGTCAGTNCTTGCAGGCCAAGGGACTCGCAAGAGTCTTCTCCAACCCCACAGTTCAAAAGCATCAATTCTTTGGTGCTCAGCTTTCTTCACAGTCCAACTCTCACATCCATACATGACCACTGGAAAAACCATAGCCTTGACTAGACGGGCCTTAGTCGGCAAAGTAATGTCTCTGCTTTTGAATATGCATACGGTCATAACTTTTCTTCCAATGAGTAAGCGTCTTTTAATTTCATGGCTGCAGTCACCATCTGCAGTGACTTTGGAGCCCCAAAAAATAAAGTCTTAGCATATAGTTAAAATAGCAAATAATTTCATGGTTCAGTATAATGTCACTCTTTCCTTATATTTTTGTTTTTAGTGTGCATATAGGCATACTAAATAATATATACAATAAAGGACAGAAATGGTATGGACCTAACAGAAACAGAAGATATTATTAAGAAGAGGTGGCAAGAATACACAGAAGAACTATACAAAAAAAAGATCTTCAAGACCCAGATAACCACAATGGTGTGATCGATCACTCACCTAGAGCCAGACATCCTGGAATGTGAAATCAAGTGGGCCTTAGGAAGAATTACTATGAACAAAGCTAGTGAAGGTGATGGAATTCCAGTGGAGCTATTTCAAATCCTAAAAGATGATGCTGTAAAAGTGCTGCACTCAATATGCCAGCAAATCTCAAAAACTCAGCAGTGGCCACAGGACTGGAAAAGGTCAGTTTTCATTCCAATCCCAAAAAAGGGCAATGCCAAAGAATGTTCAAACTACTGCACAATTGCTCTCATCTCACAAAATAGCAAAGTAATGCTCAAAATTCTCCAAGCCAGGCTTCAACAGTATGTGAACCGTGAACTTCCAGATGTTCAAGCTGGTTTTAGAAAAGGCAGAGGAACCAGAGATCAAATTGCCAACATCCGCTGGATCATGGAAAAAGCAAGAGAGTTCCAGAAAAACATCTACTTCTGCTTCATTAAATACACCAAAGCTTTTGCCTATGTGGATCACAACAAACTGTGGAAAATTCTCCAAGAGATGGGAATACCAGACCACTTGACCTGCCTCTTGAGAAATCTATATGTGGGTCAAGAATCAACAGTTAAAACTTGACATGGAACAATATACTAGTCCAAATTGGGAAAGGAGTATGTCTAGGTTGTATATCGTTACCCTGCTTATTTAACTTATATGCAGAGTACATCATGTGAAATGCTGGACTGGATGAAGCACAAGTGGGAATCAAGATTTCTGGGAAAAATATCAATAACCTCAGATACACAAATAACACCACCTTTATGGCAGAAAGCAAAGAACTAAAGAGCCTCTTGATGAGAGTGAAAGAGAGGAGTGAAAAAGCTGTCTTAAAGCTCAACATTCAGAAAACTCAGATCATGGCATCTGGTCCCATTGGTTCAGTTCAGTTCAGTCGCTCAGTCGTGTCTGACTCTTTGCTACCCCATGAATCGCAGCACGCCAGGCCTCCCTGTCCATCACCATCTCCCAGAGTTCACTCAGACTCACGTCCATCGAGTCTGTGATGCCATCCAGCCATCTCATCCTATGTCGTCCCCTTCTCCTCCTGCCCCCAATCCCTCCCAGCATCAGAGTCTTTTCCAATTAGTCAACTCTTTGCATGAGATGGCCAAAGTACTGGAGTTTCAGCTTTAGTATCATTTCTTCCAAAGAAATCCCAGGGTTGATCTCTTTCAGAATGGACTGGTTGGATCTCCTTGCAGTCCAAGGGACTCTCAAGAGTCTTCTCCAACACCACAGTTCAAAAGCATCAATTCTTTGGCGCTCAGCCTTCTTCACAGTCCAATTCTCACATCCATACATGACCACAGGAAAAACCATAGCCTTGACTAGACGGACCTTAGTCGGCAAAGTAATGTCTCTGCTTTTGAATATGCTATCTAGGTTGGTCATAACTTTTCTTCCAAGGAGTAAGCGTCTTTTAATTTCATGGCTGCAGTCACCATCTGCAGTGATCCCATCACTTCATGGCAAATAGATGGGGAAACAATGGAAACAGTGACAGACTTTACTCTTGGGGGCTCCAAAATCACTGCAGATAGTGACTGCAGTCATGAAATTAAAAGACACTTGCTCCTTGGCAGAAAAGCTATGGCTTTCTAGACAGCATATTAAAAAGTAAGAGACATTACTTTGCCAACAAAGCTCCATCTAGTCAAAGCTATGGTTTTTCCAGTAGTCATGTATGGATGTGAGAACTGGACTATAAAGAAAGCTGAGCCTGAAGAACTGATGCTTTTGAACTGTGGTGTTGGAGAAGACTTGAGAGTCGCTTGGACTGCAAGAAGATCCAACCAGTCCATCCTATAGGAGATCAATCCTGAATATTCATTGGAAGGACTGATGCTGAAGCTGAAGCTCCAATACTTTTGCCACCTGATGCAAAGAATTGACTCATTTGAAAAGACCCTGATGCTGGGAAAGATTGAAGGTAGGAGGAGAAGGGTACAACAGAGGATGAGATGGTTGGATGGCATCACTGACTCAATGGCCATGAGTTTGAGTAAGGTCTGGGTGTTGGTGATGGACAAGGAAGCAAGCATGCAATTCATGGGGTCTCAAGAGCCAGACATGACTGAGAGACTAAACTGAACTGAACTGATGCCTATAGGAGCATGACCTTGGAATCATTAACTTACTGAGCTTCCTGTGCAGGATGTTAGTTTCATATAACCACTCTTCTGTTGTTCTGGGAATGCCTCATGCTTCTGTTACATGGTTTTCTTGCTAAGCTAGCCTGTTTGGTTTTGTGGTTTAGCAATTCTGCTTTCTTGAGTGATCATTAACTTATAGGAATATCACATACTTTTTTCTCTACTTAAAATCCCCTAGTAGGATTAACCGCTTAATCATGTATTTTGTCCCATTACTCTGTCCCTGTCAAAAGAAAATAGAGGAACCTGAATAAAAAGGCCCTGCTAAGGTTCCTTCCATTTACTACACTTACCTCATACACTTATATTTTTCCATGACTTTCTGCTGTCCATCAAGTCTAATAAAAAAAAATGTTCGGGTTTAAACTATTCCTTCAGGTCCTCATTTCCTTATGAAGGCTTCCATATCACATGAAACGTACATTAAATAAATTTTATGCTTCTTTCTTTTCAGTCTGTCTTTTGTTACAGATGCCCTAGTTGAGGACATAGAAGAGTATAAGCAGTTTTTGGCAGAAAAGAGCTTTTTGTGCGAGGCCCCATTTTTCTTGACACTACCCATAAACGAAGCACCCTCATGCTCTACTCATCTCTAGCCATAGCACACCTTTCAAGTATTTTGATCACACAATACCTTGTCTAAAATGTTGGTTCTTTCCATAGATCAAAGAAATAGAAATGAAGAATGTGATTAACAGATGACTAGCTCTCTTCCCTAGCTTTCCCTTGAGTAAAGTAGTGAACAAGCTATGTGAACAAGATAGCATCTAAAGAAAAATTGCAAGAAGTAGACAAGTCTGCACATAAGCCTGCACTCAGTGGCGATGACTCTAATCCCTATTTCAAGGACTAACTGAGATTACGTTATTTTCCCCTCTGATGACTTAAAAAATAGTCACAACTTAGAAGTTGAGAGTTATGTTTTATTTGGCAGAAAATTTTAGGACTTCAAGCTTGAGAGACAGCATCTCAAGCGACCCTGAGAGAACTGTTCCCAGGAGGTGAAGAGGAGGAGCCAAGTTATATAGAAGTTTGCAACAAGGGGCAGGTAGTCTGAGCATCAAAAGATTACTGTTAATTAAGGAAAATCAGATAGCTCAAGTTAAGGAATTTAATGCTTTTCTGTGTATGGAAAGTTGCAAGAGTATGTATTTCATTCACTGATATCATTACTTTCATATACATCTCAGCTATCTAGGACCAACATCCAGCAACTTGATTTTTTCACATCCTTAGTCCCTCGGTCACCATAGAGAGTGGTGGCAGCCTGATAACTGCTAGGTTGCAGGCACTCTTCTTTCTGGGCACTCTCTGGGTTCAGAATTTCACATTTGTAGGGCTGGAATAGCTGATGGCTGTAACATCTTGTTTATTGATATGGCAGAAAATACTCCATTTCACACTTCTAAAAACTTTCATAGTGAAGCAGAATCTTTGGAGACTTTTTGTGAGGGGGTGGGGAGGACAACTTTCCTTTCCAGCAACAACTCTCTCTCTCTCTCTCATGTTGATTTTGAGCAGCCAGACCTGAGTTCAGTACCAAGAGTAGAGGAAAAAACTATTTTTGTGCCCTTATAATAAGTATATGGTGATTGAGAATGTCATGGGTTCTGGAGTCAGTTACTGTAGATCACATCAACTTCTTGAAGACTAGATCACCTGAACATGATATCAAGCAGATTAAGTACAGCATGGACTAAATAATAAAACGGGAGAGAATAGGGAATACAATACTAAGTATCATATCAAAGTAGGATCCTGACATGATTTTATTTCAGTGGTTTACACATATTTTTATTCCACCACATATTCGCCTCATACCCGTCTTATTAATAAGGAAATGGCAGAGACTGAATAGAGAGGCGGTCAGTTTAATTTGAGAAAGTTGCTTAAATAGAAGAGTGTGAATTAGCTTTGCTCCAGAGAAAAAGTTGAACTGAAAACCCTGAGGTTTGCAACTTTAAACAAATCCTAACTCATTTCTCATGTATTCCCACCAAAACAACAGTAATTGAGGTTATCCAAGAGGTAATTTTTCTACAAAACATTGTGAGCTATGTCAAGCAAAAATATGATTTCTGCTTCTAAGTCACTTCACTTGTGTCCGACTCTGTGCGACCCCATATACAGCAGCCCACCAGGCTCCCCTGTCCCTGGGACCCTCCAGACAAGAACACTGGGGTGGGTTGCCATTTCCTTCTCCAATGCATGAAAGTGAAAAGTGAAAGTGAAGTCGCTCAGTCATGTTTGACCCTCAGCGACCCCATTGACTTCAGCCTTCCAGACTCCACCGTCCATGGGATTTTCCAGGCAAGAGTACTGGAGTGTGTTGCCATTTCCCTCTCCAATGGATGAAAGTGAAAAGTGAAAGTGAAAGTGAAGTCGCTCAGTCGTGTCCGCCCCTCAGAGACCCCATGGGCTTCAGCCTTCCAGGCTCCTCCATCCATGGGGTTTTCCAGGCAAGAGTACTGGAGTGGGGTGCCGCCGTCTTCAAATACTTTCACCTCCAGCCTCCAACAGCAATACTGGAATTGTGTAAAGTCATCGGAATCTATAACAGTCTTCAAAGTTAACTGTCTAACATGTGAAAGGCATTCTAGGGACTGCAAATATAAATGGTACATAATATATCACCCATTAAGATGCGCATGCTTGTTATTTGGTAAGAAAACATTACGCTTCTGCAGAGATGCTAACCATCAAACTTTCAGGCACAGAGACATTTTCCTTTCAACTAAAACGCCCCAATTTCTATAACACTGTTTCCCCAACTCCGATAGCGTACTACAATTTGCCTGAACGTACTGTGAATGCTGATATAAATTAATCCTGGTTCAGAGTATTCACATTTTGAAAAATTACTTAGTACTAAATTCGCTCAATAGTGAAGGATCTCTTTGGACCTTCAAGTTTTAAATGTGAACGTCTCCATCTTTCCTTTCACAACCAAAGCTCCTCCCATCCTCCAAAGATGACGAAATCAAATGCCTTGGACATGAACGTTTTAGTAATTCAGATCACTTGAGAGAAAACAAAAATAACCAGGGCGGGGGAGATGCACAAATTTTTAGTTTGGGGATTGCAAACATGGAGAAATGCCGCCTCCTGATGGTAAGAGGTGGAAACAGCAGGAAAAAGGCCGACAAAGACCTTCAGGAAAAGCAACTACTTTCATTTCAAAGCATCAAACTGCTCAAGTCAGTGGCCCTCAGATCGCCGAGGTCGGCCTCTTCCGGCTGCTCTGACCACTCAGTGCGCCCTGTGCAACGTGATTGACAGAGTAAGAGTCCTGTCCGTTACC
The DNA here is from genome assembly GCA_006410935.1 of Redunca redunca. Classification (NCBI taxonomy): domain Eukaryota; kingdom Metazoa; phylum Chordata; class Mammalia; order Artiodactyla; family Bovidae; genus Redunca; species Redunca redunca. The sequence continues at coordinate 35,846 of SJYQ01012732.1, read as the reverse complement.
TAAATTCGTCACTCAGGAAACAGTGAACCCGAGCCTTCCGGAAGCTCCGCGTCCGCCCTCTCCCGGCATCCTTTGTCTTCCGGCTGTGCTCAGATCCCTCCGGCGAGTCCCGCTTTGCGCGCCCATTTCGATCCCGAGTGTCAAACTCGGCTTTGCGGACTTGAGACTTCTGCACAGATTTTCAGGGCCTAGGTTCTTGGCTATGGGGACAGGAATGGCTCAGCTGGAGGGTTACTATTTCTCGGCTGCCCTGAGTTGTACCTTTTTAGTGTCCTGCCTCCTTTTCTCTGCTTTCAGCCGGGCCCTGCGAGAGCCCTACATGGACGAGATCTTCCACCTGCCGCAGGCGCAGCGCTACTGTGAGGGCCATTTCTCTCTCTCGCAGGTGGGGTCCCCAACCTGTCTGCACGCTCACACTGGCTAGAAAGGGAAAATCTGGCCCCAGCGCTAATTTCCTCCGTCTTTATCCTTAGCTCCCTTCACTCCAAACAGGAAAGGAACTGGGTAATTTTTTGTTCCTCTGAGATCTGTAAGATATTTGCTAAATGAGTGCATAAATGGCAGATTTGTCTCCTAGCAAGAAATCCTCTGGGAGATTAACTAATGGGGGCTAAGTTATTGCCCCTCTTTTTGGCAACTAATGAAAGCTATCCTAGTTTTTCTTTGCCAGTTCCAGAGTTAGTGGCGTTGGATTGCTCCTAGGAAATAAAACAACTTCACATTCGGTCACCTGTCAAGCATCTCACTGTGTATTTTGAGAGTGGGATAGGAGGGGGCGGGGGTATCTTCAGCCACTAAGAAGTGACAAGATATGTTAGTTCCACCCTTGGTGTTTTTAACAACCTTCTGTAAACTGGATAAACTGTCAACCAATGAAGTGTTTGGATATGTATTTGGAAATGGCAACCCAGACTAGTATTTTTGCCTGGGAAGAAATCCCATGGACAGAGTAGCCTGCCAGGCTACTGTCTGTAGGGTCACAAATATTCAGACAGTGCCTAAACAACAGCAGCAGCATATGCAGATATGGGTATAAAAATCCTTTGGGGGAAGGCATTGTAGAGTATGGTTAAAAATAGTTTATAGTTATAGAAAAACCTGGTTTTAAAATTCAGTGCTAATGTTTACTATTCATGTGGCTTGGAAATTTTCTGAGTTTCTGATTACTCATCTGAAAATTATGGTAAAACAGTATCTATTATAGGGCTTGTTACAGGATTAAATACAGAGTATTGGCTCAGTATATTATAGTTGTCATTATGGACCCTGTGCTTTAATCTCTTTATTTTTCTCTCCGTACCCATCAGAGTTCCAGCAGGTATTTCCAGGCTTTTTAAAACTGTAGCGTTTACAATTTAATCACCAGAAGACAGACCCTCTAAAGAGTATGTCTTGGAAACTGAGTTTAAGTTGTTGACTGCTGGTTGCTGATACTTTAACAGTCAGAAAGCAAATGGCAAAGACAATAAGGAAGACTTCTTTAGAGGAAGTGTCTGATTTGCCCTGATGTTAAAAGGACTCATTTAACTGTCATAGGATAACTTCCCAGAGATGCCTGATTGTTGGTAAAGATGACATTTCTGTATCAGTCATCAATATAATCTGTTTCTTGCTTTTGCTTCATTGTTGACCTTTTGTTTTAAGTGGGACCCCATGATTACTACATTACCTGGCTTATACCTGCTGTCAGTCGGAGTGGTCAAACCTGCCAGTTGGATCTTTGGATGGTCAGAACATGTCGTCTGCTCCATTGGAATGCTCCGATTTGTTAACCTTCTCTTCAGTGTTGGCAACTTCTATTTACTATACTTGCTTCTCCGCAAAGTGCAACCCAGACACAAGGTTTGTTTCCAGAATAATTTAAGTTTATGTACAGGAAGGTCCACAATTATGGCGAATTTATTTTATGAAATTTTGTGGAAAATGTTTTTAACAATATTTGTATATATTTTGTAAAGTTAAAGCAAGTCTTCTACCCCCATTTTAGATGTTTGTGTTTAAATATTTGAAAAACTAATTTATTTATAAAATATATAAATTTCCATGAATTCAGTTCAGTAAATATTTATTGAGCTTATTCTGTGTGTTAAGCACTGAGACTACAGAGGTAAGTGAAGCAGTCTTTTTCTTATAAAACTTATGTCTTCATTAGGGGGAACAGATGTTACCTGCACAGTTTTTTATGATTTAAGAATGCAGATCCTGGAGGTGAATTACATGGGTTTGAATTTTATCCACTTACTAATTGTGTTACTTTGGGCAGGTTGCCCCTTAGTGACTCCATGTTTTGATTTGTTAAATGGGGAAAATATAGACTCAACCTCACAGGACTATCCTGAAGCATAAAAGAGCTTAATAAATGGAAAGTTCCTAGAATATTGCCAGATGTAATAGTAAGGATTCAGTAAATATTAACTATAATAGTTTTAACTTAAATGATTCCAGTAGTGTAAATTGTGGGATAACGATAGCTGTAAAACACTACAAGAATACAGAGAAGGAGCAGAAGAGCACTTGTTGCAGCCTAACTGGGAAGGAAAGCTGTTGGTTGCATTGGGTAAAAACTTCACATATCAGGAAGATCATACCTGATCTGAATCTTGATGACAAATAGGGCTTTAGAATAGGAATGAATTCTGACAGAAATAACATAAGGAATTGTAGAAAGACATGGAGCAACAAGATACAGGAAATTGCTATTTGTAACTATACGATTATAAAGTACAGGGATGTGAGGCTATAGAAGTAGGTAGGAGAGAAGTCATGAATATCCTTTTTATGTCATGGAAAGTATTCTAAACTTTACCTAGTAGGTGATGGAAAGCCCTTAATTTTAATCAAAGGAATGGCATGATCTGGCTTGGTGATTTAGATTAACTGGAAGATAGAATTCAAGGAAATAAGAGTACTTTCAAATTCTGAAATAGATTATCAGCCCAAAAGATGTTTAACTTTAGATGAGCCCCACTATTTTCAGGAAGATCCCTGTAATTTCATCACAGAATAGTAAGATCATTGTGTGTGGTGGTATAAATGTTATATACATATTTAAATTCTCTCTGGTGCAGAGTTTTGAGACTGCACTAGAAATTGGTGATGATGGCCAACTGAATGCTTGTGGAAGGCTCACTGAAATGGAACCACTTGTACTGTGTCCCATTCATCTCCATGTTCTCTATAGAATTGAGTTCATAGTCGTGCACACAATAACTCCTTAACTATTTGTTGAATGATTCAGTCTAACAGGCAGTAGAAGCTTTGACACACATATGTATTGTTTTATTGGCTTCCAAATTGCTAGGTGTAACTAAAAAGTATCAGAAAGTTCCCTCATAAATATATACTGTATTTTTCCAAAGCCAGGAATAAGATTAATATTGAATAATTTTATTTATGTAGAACTGAGGCAGTTTTTGGTTTGTTCGGTTTTTTCCCTTAGTAAATCTCTCCCTTAGCTCTGCAGAAATAGCCTATTGGTTTTATTGTGAACTGTGTTTTCTCTTTTCCTAGGCTTCCTCATGTATCCAGAGGATCTTGTCAACATTAACATTAGCAATATTTCCCACACTCTATTTTTTTAACTTCCTTTATTATACAGAAGCAGGATCCATGTTTTTTACTCTTTTTGCCTACTTGATGTGTCTTTATGGAAATCATAAAACTTCAGCCTTGCTTGGATTTTGTGGCTTCATGTTTCGTCAAACAAATATCATCTGGGCTATCTTCTGTGCAGGAAATGTCATTGCACAAAAGTTAACTGAAGCTTGGAAAACTGAACTACAGAAGAAGAAAGAAGAGAGGCCTGCCCCTATTAAAGGACCATTTTCAGAATTCAGGAAAATTCTTCAGTTTCTTTTGGCTTATTCCATGTCCTTTAAGAACTTGAGTATGCTTTTACTTTTGACTTGGCCCTACATTCTTCTCATGTTTCTATTCTGTGCTTTTGTGGCAGTTAATGGTGGAATTGTTATAGGTGACCGGAGTAGTCATGAAGCCTGTCTACACTTTCCTCAGCTGTTCTACTTTTTCTCTTTTACTCTCTTTTTTTCCTTTCCTCACCTGCTGTCTCTTAACAAAATCAGGGCTTTTCTTTGCTTAGTTTGGAAACGGAGAATTCAGTTTTTTGTGATAACTTTAGTCTCTGTATTTTTAGTTTGGAAATTTACTTATGCTCATAAATACCTGCTAGCAGATAATAGACACTATACATTCTATGTGTGGAAAAGAGTTTTTCAAAGATATGAAATTGTGAAATATTTGTTAGTTCCAGTCTATATATTTGCTGGTTGGAGTATTGCTGACTCATTAAAATCAAAGTCAGTTTTCTGGAATTTAATGTTTTTCATATGTTTATTTACTGTTACAGTACCTCAGAAGCTGCTAGAATTTCGTTACTTCATTTTACCCTATGTTATTTATAGGCTTAATATACCTCTGCCACCCACATCCAGACTTGTTTGTGAGCTGGGTTGCTATGCAGTTGTGAACTTCCTAACCTTTTATATCTTTCTGAACAAGACTTTTCAATGGCCTAATAGTCAAGACATTCAGAGGTTCATGTGGTAATATCAGGGATATCTTGAACTCTAAAAATAGACTTATTATTTAGACTATTTCTATAGTGAAAACTAAGTAGAAATTTTGGAATTTCTTTTAGACACTATGGTGACCCTCAGATCACATCAGATTTTTTGTTTTAACTATCTGAAATATGTATTTTAAATATGCATATTTAAATATGTATTTTAAATACATACACACACA
>SJYQ01012732.1:0-25556 GCA_006410935.1 Redunca redunca | reverse complement strand
AGTTTCTTAGTTTTAAATGTTTTATTTTGTGTTTAATATATGTATTTACTTGAAAATATATGTTTCTTTTATAATAAGGTGTGATTTTAAAACTATTAGTGTGTATTTAAAATAAGTAACTATCAACTGTTGAATTATAATAGAATTCTTGATTGTTACAAAACTTTCAAGGGAAGAGACTTCAACAAATTATGAATATTTTATGTTGTTTTACTTAAACTGTATTTACTACTTTAGAGATTACTGTTATTTAGGGTACTGTTTGGGACTTCCCTGGTAGCTCAGCTGGTAAAGAATCCCACCTGCAATGCAGGGGACCCTGGTTTGATTCCTAGGTTGGGAAGTTCCCCTGAAGAAGGGCATGGCAACCCACTCCAGTATTCTTGCCTGGAGAATCCCTATGGGCAGAAAAGTCAAACAGAAATCAAATCCTCTCTAGTTATGTTGTGCCTGGGCGAAGGGTTGGGGGGAGGGGTCCTCTCTAGTTGTGGCATGGAAAATCCTGTCTAGTTGCAGTATGCAGGGAAGGGGGAGCTCCTCTCTAGTTGCAGTTTGTCAGCTCATCTCTATTTGTGGTTGGGGCGGGGGGCTCCTCTCTAGTTGTGGTGTGCTGGGGAAGGGGAAGGCTTCTCTCTAGTTTGGTGTGCAGGGGCCTCCTTTCTACCTGCGATGTCTGTGTGGGCTTTTCATTAGTTGCAGTGTGTGGGCTCCTCCCTAGATGTGGCAGGGGGCTCCTCTTGAGTTACAGCAGGGAACTCGGGGTTCCTCTTGAGTTGCAGTGGGGTGGCTCCTCTCCAGTAATGATGTGCAGGTGGCTACTGTCTAATTGCGTCTGGGGCTCCTCTATAGTTGTGGCAGTTGTTCAGCTCTCTAGATATGACGGTTGGGCTCCTCTCTAGATGTGATGTGCTGGGGTGCTCCTCTCTAGTTGCGCTGTGCCTGGGGGGTCCTCTAGTTGTGGTATGGGAAATCCTATCTAGTTGCATTCGGTGGGGGCGGGGTTCCTCTCTAGTTAGTTTGTCGGCTCATCTCTATTTATGGTTGGGGGGGGCTCCTCTCCAGTAGTGCTGGGGGGCTCCTCTCTAGTTGTGATGTGCAGGGGCTTCCTTTCTACATGTGTCCAGGTGGGCTTTTCACTGCACTCCTCTCAAGCTATTTCAGCGGGCTCATCTCCATTTGTGGCAGTGACTCCTTTCTAGGTGTGATGTATCCTGGGAGCTCCTTTCTAGTTATGGTGGGCTGATCCTCTCCAGCTCTTACCGGGGAGCTCCCCTGTCTTTGTGGCCGGGGTCTCCTCTGGTGTTACAGCAAAGGGCTTAAGTTGCGCCAGAGTCTCGATTCCTCTCGAGTTGCAGCAGGGGTCTTGGGGTTCCTCTCAAGTTGCAGCGGGGGAGTAGGGGTTTTTCTCAAGTTATGGAGGGATTCAGGGTTCCTCCTGAGTTGCGGTAGGGCCTCCTTTTGAGTTGTCTTGGGGTGACTTCTCTCTAGCAGCGATGTGCAGGGTGGCTCCTGTCTAGTTGCGATATGCGAGTGGTTACTCTAGCTGCACTACGGAGCTCCTCTCCTGCTGGTGTGGGGATCAACTCTTAGTTGTGCTGGGTGGGTTCCTTTCTAGTTGTGGTATGAAGGCTCCTCTCTAGTAGTTGTGGTGCTCTTCCCTAGTTGCAGTGTGTCAGGGGCACCTCTTGAATTGTGGTGAGGGGTTCCTCTCTGGTAGGGATGTGCAGGGGCACTCCTTCCCAGTTGTGATGTGCAGGAAGCTACTCTCTATTTGTGGCAGGGGGCCTTCTCTTTAGTTGTGGTGTGGAGGGCTCCTCTCTAGTAGTGACGGGGGCTTCTGTCTAATTGTAATGTGTGGGTGAGCTTCTCTCTAGTAACGATGTTTATGGGGGCTACTCTCTAGTTGCGGCTTGGGTTATACTCTCGAGTTGTGCTGAGGTTGCTCCTGTGTATTTGTGATGGGAGGCTCCTCTGTTGCGGCAGAGGTGATCCTCTCTAGGTGCAATGTGTGGAGGGTTCCTTTCTAGTTGTGGCGGGGTGACATTCTCCAATTTTGGTACATGGGCTCCTCTCTCATTGTGGCTGGGGGCTTCTCTGGAGTTGCATCATAGGCCTCCTCTCAAGTTGAAGTGTGCGGGCTCCTCTCTAGTTGTTGGCAGGGGCGGGGGCTGTCTCCACTCCAGTTGGTGGGGGTGGGGGTGCTCTTCTCTAGTTGCGATGTGCAGGCCACTCTCTAGTTGTGGCTGGGGGCCTCCTCTTTAGTTGTGGCGTGGGGGGCTCTTCTCTACTTGCTGCAGGTGGCTTCTGCCTAATTTTAATGTGCAGGTATGCTCCTCTCTAGGGGCAATGTTGGGGGCTACTCTCCAGTTGTATCTTGGGGTCTACTCTCTATGTGGAGAGGTTGCGCCTCTCTAGTTGTGGGGGGCTCCACTGGAGTTGCAGCAGCGGGCTTGTCTCTATTTGCGGTGAAGGGGATCCTCCCTAGGTCTGATGTCCGGGCAGCTCCTCTCTAGTTGTGCTGGGGGGGACACTGTCCAGTTCTACAGTTGTGCTCCTCTCTCCTTTGGCATGGGGCTTCTCTCAGGTTGCAGTAGAGGACTCCACATGAGTTGCAGCAGGGGACTCAGGGCTCCTCTTGAGTTGCGGTGGTGCCTCCTCTAGGCAAGGCAGCGTGGGGGGGTCTCAGCGTGGGGGGTCCTCTCTACTTTTGGCGCTGGGGCTCCTCACTAGTTTTGGCGCTGGGGCTCCTCACTAGTTTTCATGGGGTTGCTCCTCTCTCGTTGTGTGGTGGCTCATCTCATGTTATGTCAGGGACCTCATCTGCATTTGCAGCAGAGGGGCTCCTCTCTAGGTGCAATGTCCCCAGGGGCTCCTCTCTACTTGTGGTGGGGGGTTCCTTTCCAGTTTTGGCGAGGGGCTTCTCTGTCACTGTGGCCACGGTGGCTCCTGTCTAGTTGCGATGTGCAAGTGGCTACTCTAGCTGTGGCATGGGGCTCCTCTCTAGTTGCATTGGGGTCATTTCTTAGTTGTGGTGGGTGGGCCTCTCTAGTTGTTGTGGTGGGGGTGCTTTTCTCTAATTGCGGTGTGTCGGGGGCACCTCTGGATTTGCGGTGGAGTGCTCCTCTCAAATTGTCACGGGGGGATCCTTTCTGGTAGCAATGCGCTGGGTTACTCCTCTCCAATTGTGGTGAGCAAGAGGCTACTCTCTTGATGTGGCAGGGGGCCTCCTCTTTAGTTGTGGGTTGCAGGGTTCCTCTCTAGTTGTGGGAGGGGCCTTCTGTCTAATTTCAATGTGTGGGTGTGCTCCTCTCTAGTAACAGTGTTCAGGGGGGCTACTCTCTAGTTTTAGCTTGGGGCCTACTCTCTAGTTGTGGTGGGGGGCTCCACTTGAGTTGTGGCAGGTGGCTCATCCCTATTTACATTGGAGGAGATCCTCTCTAGGTGCAATGCTGGGGGGGTCCTCTCTTATTGGGGCAGGGGGACACTCTCAAGTTTTGGCAGGTGGGTTCCTCTCTAGTTGTGGTGGGAGGCTCCTCTCCAATTGCCGTGCTGGCTTGGGGCTCCTCTGAAGTTAAGTTGGGGGTTCCTCTCAAGTTGCAGCAGGGGGCTCCTCTCAAATTCCACTGGGGGGCTCCTCGTTAGTTGTGGTGGGGAACTCCTCTGTATTTGCTATGCAGGGGCTCTTCTCTATGCAGGGGCGATGTCCAGGGGGCTCCTCTCTAGTTGTGGTGGGGGACACTTCTCTAGTTGTGATGTCTGAAGGGACTCCTCTCTCACTGCAATGTGCAGGGGTGCTCCTCTCTAGTTGTGGTGGGGGATTCCTCTCTAGCTGTAGTGTGGGGGCTTTTTCTAGCTGCTGTGCACTGGTGGGCTACACTCTAGTTGAAGTGTGTGGGTGCCTTTCTAGTTGTGGTGGGGTGCTCTTCTCTAGTTGTGATGTCTTAGGGGACTCCTCTCATTGTGATGTGCATGGGTGTTCCTCTCTAGTTGTGTTGGGGTCTCATCTCTGTTTGCGGCGGAGGGCTCCTCTCAAGTATGGCAGGGGACTCGGGCCACCTCTCAAGTGGCAGTTGTGCCTCTCTTGGGTTTGTGGTGGGGGTGCCTCTGCTGTGAGGGGTCTTCTCTACTTTTGGTACTATGGGTTTCTTACTAATTTTATTATGTTGCTCCCCTCTAGTTGTGAGGGGCTTCTCTCAAGTTACTTCAGGGAGCTCGTCTCTTTTTGGCAAAGGGGATCCTCTGTAGGTGTGGTGTCCTGGGCGGGCTCCTCTCCAGTTGTATCAGAGGGATCCTCTCCAGTTCTGCTGTGGGGACTCCTCTGTCATTGTGGCCAGGGGCTCCTCTTGTGTTGCGGTATGGGGCTCCACTCCACTTGTGGCGGGAGACTGGGGTTCCTCTTGAATTGCAGCAGGGAACTTGGGGTTCCTCTCGAGTTGCATTGAGGGACAGGGGTTCCTCTGGGGTTGCAGTGGGGCCACCTCTCAAGTTGTGTTGGGCCGACCCTTCTCTAGCAGCGGTGTGCGGGTGGCTACTTGCTAGTTGTGGCATGGGACTCCTCTCTAGGTGTTGTGGGGGGTCCTTTCTAGTTGTGGTGTGCTAGTGGGCTCCTCTCTAGTTGCAGTGTGCAGGCTCCTCTCTAGTTGTGCTGGGGTGCTCTTCTCACTGCGATGTGCAGGGGGTCTCATCTCTATTTGCAGTGGAGGGCCTCCTCTCTAGATGTGATGTATGGGAAGCTCCTCTCTCATTGTGGCTGGTGGCTTCTTTTGAGTTGCAGGGGAGGGCTCCATTCGCGTTGCAGCAGGGAACAAGGGCCTCTTCAGTGGCGGTTGTTCCTCCTCCCGAGGTTGTTGGGGGTGGGGTCTCCTCAGTGAGGGGTCTTCTCTACTTTTGGCTCTAGGCGTTCCTCATTAATTTTAGCAGGGTTGATCCTCTCTAGTTGTGAGGGGCTCCTCCTGAGTTACTTCAGGGGCTCGTCTATATTTGTGGCAGAGGGCCTCCTCTGTAGGTGCAATGTCCTGGAGGCTCCTCTCTAGCTATGGTAGGGATTTCCTCCCCAGTTCTGTTGCGAGGCCTCCTCTGTCATTGTTGCTGATGGCTCCTCTTGTGTTGTGATATAGGGCTCCTCTCGAGTTGTGGCTGGAGACTCGGGGTCCCTCTCAAGTTGTGACAAGGGACTCGGGGTTCCTCCAGAGTTGCAGCAGGGGACCGGTGGTTCCTCTCTAGTTGCATTTGACAGTGGTGTTCCTCAACATTTGCTGTGTGGTGAGGGGATCTTCTCCAGATGTGGTGTGCAGGCTCCTCTGTAGTTGCAGTGGGGTGGGGGGCGGGGGCTCCTTGAGTTGCAGCAGGGGACATGGTGGTGCATGGGCTCCTCTCGAGTTGCAGCAGGGGACTTGGTGTAACTTTCAGTTTGAGGCATGGGACTCGCTGTTCCTCTTGAGTTGTAGTCAAGCCTCCCTTGAGTTGTGGTAGAAAGACTCCTCTCTAGCAGCGAGGTACATAGTGACTCCTGTCTAGTTGCAATGTGAGTGTGGCTACTCTCTAGTGGCATGGGGCTCCACTCTAGCTGCGGCGGGGGTCAACTCTGTAATTGTGCTGGGCAGGCTCCTCTCTCGTTGTGGCCGGGGGGCTCCACTCTAGTTGTGGTGTGCAGGGGGCAACTCTCAGGTTGTGGANCTCCTCAGTGAGGGGTCTTCTCTACTTTTGGCTCTAGGCGTTCCTCATTAATTTTAGCAGGGTTGATCCTCTCTAGTTGTGAGGGGCTCCTCCCGAGTTACTTCAGGGGCTCGTCTATATTTGTGGCAGAGGGCCTCCTCTGTAGGTGCAATGTCCTGGAGGCTCCTCTCTAGCTATGGTAGGGATTTCCTCCCCAGTTCTGTTGCGAGGCCTCCTCTGTCATTGTTGCTGATGGCTCCTCTTGTGTTGTGATATAGGGCTCCTCTCGAGTTGTGGCTGGAGACTCGGGGTCCCTCTCAAGTTGTGACAAGGGACTCGGGGTTCCTCCAGAGTTGCAGCAGGGGACCGGTGGTTCCTCTCTAGTTGCATTTGACAGTGGTGTTCCTCAACATTTGCTGTGTGGTGAGGGGATCTTCTCCAGATGTGGTGTGCAGGCTCCTCTGTAGTTGCAGTGGGGTGGGGGGCGGGGGCTCCTTGAGTTGCAGCAGGGGACATGGTGGTGCATGGGCTCCTCTCGAGTTGCAGCAGGGGACTTGGTGTAACTTTCAGTTTGAGGCATGGGACTCGCTGTTCCTCTTGAGTTGTAGTCAAGCCTCCCTTGAGTTGTGGTAGAAAGACTCCTCTCTAGCAGCGAGGTACATAGTGACTCCTGTCTAGTTGCAATGTGAGTGTGGCTACTCTCTAGTGGCATGGGGCTCCACTCTAGCTGCGGCGGGGGTCAACTCTGTAATTGTGCTGGGCAGGCTCCTCTCTCGTTGTGGCCGGGGGGCTCCACTCTAGTTGTGGTGTGCAGGGGGCAACTCTCAGGTTGTGGACGAGTGATCTTCTTGAATGTGGTGGGGGACCTCCTCTCTGGTAGTGATGTGCAGAGGCGCTCCTTAATAGTTGTGATGTGCTGGAGGCTACTCTCTAGTCATGGCAGGTGGCCTCCTCTGTATCTGTGGTATGAGGGGCTCCTCTCTAGTTGTAGCGGGGAGCTTCTCTCTAACTGCAGTATGTGGGTGTGCTCCTCTCTTGTGGCGATGTTCATCAGGGCTACTCTCTAGTTGTGGTGGGGATCTGCTGTCTAGTGGTGGGGGGCTTCTCTCTAGTGGTCGAGGGCTCCTCTCAAGTTGAAGTGGGAGACTACTCTGTAGTTGTGGAGGTGGGCTCCTCTCGAGTTGCAGCAGGGGGCCCCCTCATGTTCTAGTGGGGGCTCCTCTCAAGTTGAGGAGGGGGATTCCTCTCCAGCTGTAATGTGGGGGCTTCTTTCCAGTTGTGGTGTGCTGGTGGGCTCCTCTCTAGTTATGGTGGGGTTCTCTTCTCCAGTTGTGATGTCTGAGGGGAGTCCTCTCTCACTGAGATGTGCAGGAGGTCTCCTGACTAGTTGTAGTGGGGCCTCATCTCTATCTGCAGTAGAGGGTCTCATCTCTAGGTGCAGTGTCCGGGTGTGGGGGGCGGTCCTCTCTCATTGTAGCCAGCGGCTTCTCTCGAGTTGCGGTGGAGAGCTCCTCTCAAGTTATGGCAGGGAACTTGAGGCTCCTGTCAAGTTGCGGTTGTGCCCCCTCTTGGGTTGTGGTGGGGGCTCCCTGGGGTGGGGTCTTCTCTACTTTCGGTGCTAGGTGTTCCTCGCTAATGTTAGTGTGGTTTCTCCTCTCTAGTGAGGTGCTCCTCTTGAGTTACTTCAGGGGGCTCATCTCTATTTGTGACAGAAGGGCTCATTTCTACATGTGATGTCCAGGGGAATTCCACTCTACTTGTGGCAGGAGGATCCTCTCCAGTTTTGGTGGTGGCGCTCCACTGTTGATGTGGCCAGGAGCTCATCCCCTTTTGCGGCATAGGGCTCCTCTCAAGCTGTGGCACGGGACTAGGGGTTCCTCTTTGAGTTGTGGCAGGGGACTCAGGGCTGCTCTCGAGTTGCAGTGGTGCCTCCTCTCAGGTTGTGATGGGGGTAGGTCCGTGGGGTGGACAGTCCTCTCTACTTTTGGCGCTGGGGGCTCCTCACTAGTTTTCACAGGGTTGGTCCTCTCTAGTTTTCAGGGGCTCCCCTCGAGTTACTTCAGTGGGCTCATCTCTATTTGTGGCAGAGTGACTCCTTTCTAGGTGCAGTGTCCTACAGGCTCCTCTCTAGTTGTGGCAGGGGTATCCTCTCCAGCTCTGGCAGGGAAGTTCCTCTGTCTTTGTGGCTGAGGGCTCCTCTCGTGTTGCGGTGGGCCCTCCTCTCAAGTTGTGTTGGGGAGACTCCTCTCTAGCAGCGATGTACAGGGTGGTTCCTGTCTAGTTGCGATGTGCTGGTGGCACGCAGTTGCGGCATGGGGCTCTTCTCTAGTTTCAGCAGGGGTCACCTCTGTAGTTGTGGTGAGTTGCATTCTCTCTAGTTGCGGTGTGCTGTCTCCTCTCTAGTTGTGGTGGAAGGCTCGTCTTTGTGTGCTTCAGAGAGGCTCCTTTCTAGGTGCGAAGTGCGGCAGCTACTCTCGTTGTGGCCAGTGGCTTCTCGAGTTGCAGTGGAGGGCTCCTCTCGAGTTGCGGCAGGGGACTCGGGGCACCTCTTAAGTTGTGGGGATGCCTCCTCTGAGCTTGGGGTGTGGATGGCTCTGCGAGGGAGGTCTCTCTACTTTTGGTGCAAGGGGTTCCTCACTAATATTAATGGGGTTGCTTCTCTCTAGTTTTTTTTCAATGACATTTATATGATAATAACTTTTAAAGCTTTGAAAATGCAGTTTTGTTAGTCCAGCTTCATGCTCTTTATACTCAGAAACCACACATTATAAGTACAAGCTGGGAGGACATTTGTGCAAGTAATTCAGGGGAACTTGATCGTGTGACTGTGTCGGCAGGATGTGATGAACTCCATGACAGACAAGTGTGTGTGAATGACTGGTTGTCTTGGAGGTGAGATATTGAAGGCCACATAGGAAGACAGTTAAGACATTAGTCTTGAGGCCTTCCCAACAGTGCAATTCCTAAATGACAGACTGAAGATTAAGTAGTCTGTTCCTGGGAACCACACCAAGGTCTCCCCATCAGATGTTTGTTTACATAACGAATCATTGCCTGAGATACTGGACTGCCCTGAATCCTTGACATGCTGTTTTTGTGCAATATAGAAACTCACAAGTGTTGTCTTACATGACTGTACAAGCCACCTAAAATATTTTAGCAGGTTCAAGGCCACTTCTGCTCTCACCTGACTCATTCTTTTTAGAGAGAGAGGTCTGTTTTTTAAGGTAGGGTTTAAATGGGGCATGAGACCAGAATCTCTTTTTTCATGTGTTTTTTTTTTTAAATTATTGGAGTGTAATTGCCTTACAGTGTTCTGTTCATTTCTGCTGTATAACAAAGTGCATCAGCTGTATGTATGACTCTATCCCCTCTTTTTTTGGATTTCCTTCTCATTTTGGTCAGAGGGGCACAGCGGGGTGGAATGATTTCGGAGATTGGGATTGTCGTATATACACTATTGATATTATGAATAAAATAGATAATTAACGAGAACCTACTGCACAGCACAGAATCTTTTAAAAATTTTTCTTTATTTATTCGTTTATGGCTGTGCCGGGTCTCCATTGCCGTGTGGGCTTTTTTCTAGTTGCGGTGCAGGGTGGCTTCTCTTGTCGTGGCTCCCGGGCTCTAGAGCACAGGCTCAACAGTTGTGGCTCAGGCTGAGTTGCTCTGCAGCATGTGGAATCTTCCCAGACCAGGGATCGAACTCACGTCTCCTGCATTGCCAGGTGGATTCTTCACCACTGAGCCACCAGAGAAACCCCCAGAATCTTTTTAGAATACTCTTCTCTCAGCCATTAACACACTCTGGCAATCAGGTTGATACACTTTTTAAAGAAATTTGAGTTTCTTTTTCTTTGAGTAAGGGAAGTTAATACTGTTTCAAATATTTTCTAAAGTTACGTTTTAAATTTCACATTCATGTATCCAAGGAGGTAGGCAGGACTTTGAAATATATGACAGTAAGGGTCAATCACACTTAAGTTCATGTTTAATCATAACATGCTTACATTGTGGAAATGTGCATAAATTATTAATTATAGCTCATTAAATTTTTACAAATGGCAACCCACACCACTATTCTTTCCTGGAGAATCCCATGAACAGATGAGCCTGGCAGGCTACAGTCCATGGGGTTGCAAAGAGTCAAACATAACTAAGTGACTAACATTTTCAATTTTTCTCAAGCAAAAAAAATCTAGGTATCTTTTGTTCATACTCTCATAAGTTGACTGTCTTGTTAAGATCTGTTGGGACTGTACCTTGGTCTTCATCGTCTGAATTTCTGTGGCTTCTCAAATGCCTCCAGCTATCTCCAGAGCTATTCCTGGTCTCTACTCAAAATTTGCTCCCCCGCCACTTTTAACAGGAGTGAGCATACATCTTTAAGTTAAAGGGTCCAGAGATCTCAAGCCAGGCTCCTCAAAAAGCTTATAGTGACTTTTTCAGGGGCCATAAACCTAATCCCAGAACACCAACCAAGATGACGACTCATCCAGGAGACTACTTCTCCAGAAGACCCAGGAAGCTAGCTCCCAATAGCAGAGACAGGTGGTCCTCTTTTGATCTGCTCTCCTGTGTTCTCTCCTTGCATTCTCACTTTCTTCACTTACTTAAGAATCTAGATTAGTGACAGATACTCAAGCCTCTTATCTACAATGTGTATATGTTTCCCATCTTTATTTTTTCTTTCAATACTTTGAGTCACTCCTCTGTGTGTCTTTTGATTAAGATGCACATTCAGTGTAATTATTGTTTTTACTTGTGTTCCTTTGAATGACAACCAGCTTCCTCTGATGCTAGTTCATTGCAATAAGAAAGGTGATTTTCTGTGTAACTGGAATCAAGCAATAAGTACTTTGTAAATGACAGACCAATGGGTCAAATGGCCAGAAAAATAAAATTCCCATCAAGACCTAGACATGAAGATGTCTGCCTGAACAATAACAACACTTGGCAACTTCGTAGCCCATGTTTCACAGAAATAGAGCTTGGGCACCCTTCAGTTCAGTTCAGTTCAGTCGCTCAGTCGTGTCCGACTCTTTATGACCCTATGAATCACAACACACCAGGCCTCCCTGTCCATCACCCACTCCCAGAGTTCACTCAAACTCATGTCCATCGAGTCGGTGATAACATCCAGCCATCTCATCCTCTGTCATCCCCTTCTCCTCCTGCTCCCAATACCTCCCAGCATCAGGGTCTTTTCCAATGAGCTCCTGCTGAATACAGGACTCCAAACCCAGAGACATGTCTTTCTTAGTATTATTCCATGTCGCTTTGCTCAGATATGTCATCACCAAAATAGAAATACTGAGAAATGGACTTTGTCCCTTCAAGTGATCCAACAAGTGATCTTTGAGCAAAAAGAAATAGCAAATCTGACAGTAATAGATTCTGGAAAACTGGCAGCAGAGTCTTCGCATATATCCACAGCTTACCAAAAAGCAGTGAAGATGGAAATCGCTTCTGTTTGCAGACAATGTTGTTGTGATCTCCATCCTGGGGTGACATGGATGTCACGGAGGAGGGGCTGAGAGCTTAAACCCACATGGTTTTGGTTTTCCCCGTGATTAGAAACTATACATCCCCAAGATACATTCTTGTCACTGTGTGAAGTCTGAGAAAAATGAAAGTCAGTTTAAGTCTGGCTCTGGGAAATACTTAGCCCTGAATATTAGCTGTAAATTAGCAAAAACACCTGAACTATCAAGACCGTCTAGCAAACTTGGCTCAGAACTTGGTCGTGTATGCACATGAGTATAAAGCTATTGTGTCTCACACACTACCAGTTTCCAAGGAGTTCCCACTCTCACAAGACTTGTCTGAGAATCTTGTCACCCAGTCAGACCCTCAAACCCATCACTCCACTCTTCCTGTCTGGGCAGTTAAGATTCTGCAAGGGTGTTTTCCTTTCTTATTTCAGCAAATCCAGCAAAGTAAGCTTTGTCTGCTCAGTGGGGTTTTTTGACAGTGTTTTGCTAAAGCCTAAAGTTGACAAAAGATATAAACACAAAAATCAATAGTTTATCTGTAGGATAGCAAGGCTTTCCTAGAAATAGAATTGGAAACAATCTTTCCATGATAGAGCAATAATAAAATGCTTATAAACAATATCCACAAGAAAGCCACAGTATCTGTATAAATAGAGCAATCGAGTCATTCTGAAAGAAGTAATGGAAAATGTCAACAAAATGGAAAAGTGAGAGAAAAATAAAAGTATCAATTTCTCCCAAATTATTATAGAAATTCATATAGTCTTAAAGGACCACAATACTTTACAAAACTTTTACCATGTTAACACCATTCTCAAATTGGTAGCTTTAGATGAAATATGAGTGTAATGTTACATCCGTAATTTATTTTGGCAGGTAAATGATATTAAACTAGATAAGCATTAGTCTTATCTTTATAAAAATAAATGATTTAATTACATCTTCAAAAGCATTTAAATTCAGCTTAATTCAAGTCATTCTGATTTCTTTATTTTTCTCATTCTAATTTATCTTTTCATTTTAAAGATAATGTTGAAGTAATATAATTTTGATTGAAAAAATCAAGGTGATCTATTGAAGGGAAAGTAGTATTTACATGGGGGAAAAATGAGTTATATTTTGTAAACTTTTATTACCTTCATTTTAGCAAAATCACCGTTTTCAATTATTTATATAAATATCCCTTCCCTTCAACAGAACATGAAAGCTGTGCAATGATGGTCAGCAGTCTTGGATATTTTGTCAAATTTCAGTCACATAGCACTCATAATTCCACAATTTTAAAGTCTTGTCTTGAAGATTCACATATTGATAGTCTATTGGCATTTATAATTTTATCTTTAAAAATGTAAACACATCACACACTCGCCTTACTTGCACTGTTGCTCACGACTGATACGAGGGGCTGCAGGAGGGTTCCTGAATTCGTCTGAAAAGCTGGCAGAGTGGGGAGGAAGCACAGGTGTCCCGAGGAGCGGGAGTGAGAATGGGGCACAGGTGGAGCCTGGAGGAACTCTAGGTCCAGAGAAACTATGGAGGGCCTTGGACCACGGTTTCTTGACCGCAGTACTTATTTATTTTATTTTTACTGTGGTATATTTATGCTTTTATTTGTACATTTTACTACTGTAATATAGATGAAATGGAAGACCAGTATTGGACTGTGGTAAATTAAGCAATGTCATATCGTTTAAGATCTATCTGGTCTTTGGTGAAGATTATTCTCAACATCATGCTTTATGATACTATCGCATTGATTACTGTAAAACCTGTTTTGCATATATACGAAAATACAGTATCATGGGTCTGAAATGTTTCTGAAACAATCTCATAAGAAATAGAAACTTTTATTTATTTTTTAGATATTTATTTATTTTTCTGCACCTGGTCTTGTTTGTGACATGTGGGATCTAGTTCCCTGACCAGGGATTGAACCCCTTGTATTGGGAGAAAAAAAATTTTTTTCCCTAATTTTTATATAGTTGTTAGTTCTGAATAAGGCAACCAAGGCTCTATATAGGAAGACTAGGTCTAGATATGATGAAGAATTTAAGAATAGAAGACTTAGGAGTTTTGTTGTTTTAAATAAAGCAAAACAGAGAAAGGAGCAAGTAACACTTTGCTTTAAATGTGAGGTTCAAAAACTTGGTGGGAAAGGCTAATCCTATATTTATTGAGGAAATATTGTTTGATGGGCCAGGCAGGTTCCCATCCCATGAACTGTACATTCTAGTGGGCAAATGAGATGCCCCATTTTCTGAACCCCAAGCACGCCCTTGACATATTTTATTAGAGAGTGTGGTTGGACCTATTTGAATTCTGTGAAGCACCAGAATCCGGTGAGTCAAAAATGCTCAAGTTCTGATATCCTGCAGTTTATGAGGAAGGCCTTACAAACAGGTTTTAGTGGACAGGTTTTAGTGAACAAGTTTCACTGCTTGTGTTGCTTCCATTAAATATTACAGTTCCATGATGCGGCAGAACCAAACAGGGTCAAAATCACTCATGGGTCATTGGAGTTAGACTTTTAAAAAAATGTTTATGTATTTGTTTATTTATGGCTGTGCTGGGTCTTTGTTGCTGCATTTGCCTTTCTCTAGTTGCAGCGAATGGGGGCTACTCTCTAGTTACCAGGCATGGGCTTCTCCTTGCAGTGGCTTCTCTTGTGCAGTGTGCAGGTTTCCGTACTTGTGGCATGTGGGCTCAGAAGTTGTGGCTCTCAGGCTCTGTGGTGTGTGTGCTTAGTGGTTGTGGCCTGTAGGCTTAGTTGCCCCACAGCTTGTGGGTATTCCTGGACCAGGGATGGAACACGTGTCTCCTGAATTGGCAGGTGGATTCTTTACCCCTGAGCCACCAGAGAAGCTTTGGAGTTAGTCTTTTACTAAATAAGCCTCAAAAAGGAATAACAGAGCCTCGTAGATGACGATGGTCATCTTTCTTGCATTCAGTGCAGTTCAGTTCAGTCTCTCAGTCGTGTCCAACTCTTTGCAACCCCATGGACTGCAGCACATCAGGCCTCCCTGTCCTTCACCAACTCCTGGACCTTACTCAAACTCATGTTCATTGAATCGGTGATGCCATCCAACCAACTCACCCTCTGTTATCCCCTTCTCCTGCCCTCAGTCTTTTCCCAGCATCAAGGTCTTTGCAAATGAGTCAGCTCTTCACAGCAGGTGGCCGAAGTATTCTAGATTCAGCTTCAGCATCAGTCCTTCCAATGAATATTCAGGAATGATCTCCTTTAGGATGGACTGGTTGTATCTTCTTGCAGTCCAAGGGACTCTCAAGAGTCTTCTCCAACACCACAGCTCGAAAGCATCAATTCGTTGGTGCTCAGCTTTCTTTACAGTTCAACTCTCACATCCATACATGACTACCAGAAAAACCATAGCTTTGACTAGACAGAACTTTATTGACAAAGTAATGTCTCTGCTTTTTAATATGCTGTCTAGGTTGGTCATAACTTTTCTTCCAAGAAGCAAGTGTCTTAATTTCATGGCTGCAGTCACCATCTGCAGTGATTTTGGAGCCCCAAAAAATAAAGTCTGTCACTGTTTCCCCATCTATTTGCCATGAAGTAATGGGACCAGATGCCATAATCTTAATTTTCTGAATGTTGAGTTTTAAGCCAACTTTTGTGAGAGTTGGACTATAAAAAAAAAATCTAAGCGCCAAAGAATGAGAGAGAGAGGGAGAGGGTGGGATGAGATGGGAGAATGGCATTGAAACATGTAAAAATAAATAAATAAATAAATAATAAAAATAAAAATAAAAATCTGGCAAAAAAAAATAAATAAACGGAAATGCAAAAAAAAAAAAAAAAAGTGCGGTATGAAAAAGTGCTGCCTCCTTGTGGCCATTTTCTGTAACAACACCATGAAGAGCTGCACAGAAGGGCGTTCACAAGGATTCAAGGACTGTACTCCACACATGGACATCACCAGATAGATTATAATCTTTGCAGCAAAAGACGGAGAAACTCTACACAGTCAACAAAAACAAGACCAGGAGCTGACTATGGCTCAGATCGTCAAATTCTTATTGCCAAATTCAGACTGAAATTAAAGAAAATGGAGAAAACCACTAGACCATTCAGGTATGACCTAAATCAAATCCCTTATGATTATACAGTAGAAGTCAGAAATAGATTTAAGGGACTATATCTGATAGACAGAATGCCTGATGAACCATGGACGGAGGTTCATGACATTGTAGAGGAGACAGGGATCAAGACCATCCCCAAGAAAAAGAAATGCAAAAAAGCAAAATGGCTGCCTGAAGAGGCCTTACAAATAGCTGTGAAAAGAAGAGAAGCTAAAGGCAAAGGAGAAAAGGAAAGATATACCCATTTGAATGCAGAGTTCCAAAGAATAGCAAGGAGAAATAAGAAAGCCTTCCTCAGTGATCAGTGCAAAGAAATAGAGGAAAACAATAGAATGCGAAAGACTAGAGACCTCTTCAAGAAAATCAGAAATAATGAGTGATGCTGAGCATCTTTTCATGTGTTTGTTAGCCATCCGTATGTCTTCTTTGGAGAAATGTCTATTTAGGTCTTTGGCCCATTTTTTGATTGGGTCATTTATTTTTCTGGAATTGAGCTGCATAAGTTGCTTGTATATTTTTGAGATTAGTTGTTTGTCAGTTGCTTCATTTGCTATTATTTTCTCCCATTCAGAAGGCTGTCTTTTCACTTTGCTTATATTTTCCTTTGTTGTGCAGAAGCTTTTAATTTTGATTAGATCCCATTTGTTTATTCTTGCTTTAATTTCCAGAATTCTGGGGGGTGGATCATAGAGGATCCTGCTGTGATTTATGTCGGAGAGTGTTTTGTCTATGTTCTCCTCTAGGAGTTTTATAGTTTCTGGTCTTACATTTAGATCTTTAATCCATTTTGAGTTTACTTTTGTGTGTGGTGTTAGAAAGTGATCTAGTTTCATTCTTCACTCATTATCAGAGAAATGCAAATCAAAACCACAATGAGGTACCACTTCACACCAGTCAGAATGGCTGCGATCCAGAAGTCTGCAAGCAATAAATGCTGGAGAGGGTGTNCACTAACTGCAAGGACATGACTTTGGGTAAACCCCAGGAGTTGTTGATGGACAGGGTGGCCTGGCGTGCTGCAGTCCATGAGGTCACAAAGAGCTGGACACGACTAAGCAACTGAACTGAAGTTGTCAACTAGAAAATATAGTCACAACCTGAAAGTAGAACGTTATTTTACTTACTGGGAATGTTTACAACTCCAGTCCTCGAAGACAGCATCTCAGTAGCTCTGAGAAAACTGAGGAGTCAGGCTGTATAAAAGTTTGCAACAAAGGGAGGAGGCAGTCTGAACAGCAAAGATCAGGTATCAGTTCAGTTCAGTCACTCAGTCGTGTCCAACTCTTTGTGACCCCATGAATCGCAGCACGCCAGGCCTCCCTGTCCAGCACCATCTCCCGGAGTTCACTCAGACTCACGTCCATTGAGTCCGTGATGCCATCCAGCCATCTCATCCTCAGTCGTCCCCTTCTCTGCCTGCCCCCAATCCCTCCCAGCATCAGACTCTTTCCCAATGAATCAACTCTTCGCATGAGGTGGCCAAAGTACTGGAGTTTCAGCTTCAGCATCATTCCTTCCAAAGAAATCCCAGGGCGGATCTCCTTCAGAATGGACTGGTTGGATCTCCTTGCAGTCCAAGGGACTCTCAAGAGTCTTCTCCAACACCACAGTTCAAAAGCATCAATTCTTCGGCGCTCAGCCTTCTTCACAGTCCAACTCCCACATCCATACATGACCACAGGAAAAACCATAGCCTTGACTAGACAGACCTTAGTCAGCAGAGTAATGTCTCTGCTTTTCAATATGCTGTCTAGGTTGGTCATAACTTTTCTTCCAAGGAGCAAGCGTCTTTTAATTTCATGGCTGCAGTCACCATCAGATATACAGTTAAGGAATCTACCATCCTATGTATGGGAAGTTGCAAGCCTCTGGGCGCTCTGCATTCATTCCTTTCTTATGCACCTCAGGGGTATGGGCCAATCCTGTTTCCTACTTCACCTTGCTTCTTGCATTCCCGCAGCTCTTCAGCAATCACAGTATAGGGTGGCAGCATCCTCAGAATCGCAGTTTGGGGAGCCCTCATTCACATTTGGAGGCCAGAAATTGCTGATGGCTGTGACATTTCTTGTTTATTAATATGGCAGGAGATATTTTCATTTCACAAAGTGAAAAACACCTGCCCTCCTAAGGCATGGAGAAATGCCTTAGGGGTGGTCTTTGGAAAAGACTTCAAAACAAGGCAGGCATTAATGAAGCCAATTTCAGGAAGTTTAACTCACACCCTCTAAGATAATCACAAAAAAAGATGTCAACATAACTATTTATTAGAGATGCAAATGTAAACTACAGCGAGATATCACATCACACCAGTCAGAATGGCCATTGCCAAACACTAACAACAGTAACTGCTGGAGAGGGTGGAGACAAGGGACCCCTCCTCCACCAATGGTTGGGATGTAAATTGGTAACAGCCACTATGGAGGACATTGTGAAGCTTCCTTCAGCCAGGAAAATGAGAATGAGTTTAGAATACTCCTTAACACCATACACAAAAACAAGCTCCAAATAGATTTTAAAATCTAGCTATCAGGATGCATACTATGAAATTCTTGAGAAAAATACAAACAGGACACAATCTGGCATGAATGCAGGAGGTTCTTTGTGGCTCTGCCTCCTAGAAAAATGAAAAATAAACCACAGATCAGAAAATGGGACCAAATTAACCTTAAAAGCTTTTGTATACCAAAAGGAAACCCTCAAGGAAAGACAAGGACAACCCTCAGAATAGGAAGAAATATTTGCAAAGGAAGAGACCCACAAGGAATTCATCCCCAAAACATACAAACAGCTCATGAAGCTCGTTATCAAAAATACAAGCAAACAAAGAAAAGAAAAATGAGTCAAAGACCAAAATGGATATTTTTCTGAGGAAAGCCTACAGATAGCAGATAGGCACATGAAAAGATGCTCGGCATCATGAAATGTTGCAGAAACCAGTACTCGAGAAACCAAGCATCACACTTGAAGAGCTGGAGAACTCAGGTTTATTACGCCGGAGACCCAGAGGAGTTAGCACGCCAAGCTCTGAGCCCTGAACAAAGGGTTACAGAGTTTTTATACAAGGACAGGCATGATTAAGCACGTTTGCAGGTTTGCAGGGTCTAGGGTGATTGCAAACAGTAGGACAAGGGTGAGTGAGACAAGCTCCACTGCTTTCTGAGAGTATTGTGAGTCCCTGCTTTCTGAGACCTACGTGATCTAGACTTTACAAGGAGCAAGCTGACTTACAGAGGCAGAAAGAACAGGAGGTTATGTAAAAATTTTAACTTTTCCTCTTCCTTCCCCCTTTTTGATGCTTCTATCACTCATATTAAGCATCATCTCATGTTTTGGCAGGACATTTAGAGCGCCCCATCTTTTAGGGGGCTATATATTGAGCTATTACCATTTGTAACTTTATGGATTCAATCTGAGAGGTTATGAATTGGGTGATTGGACTGAGAATACAAGGACCAAATGAGCGCTGCAAAGAACATGAAGAGAGGACAGGTTAAAGGGAGAAGCCACGATGCCCAGTTACAAATATTGTTCCAGTTACCCCAGGAATTTACCATTTTCTCGCTCTTTTTTATGATTCATTCCCTTAGTTGTTGGGCCATGTCCCTGCCTATTCCTGACTGGTTTACCTAAAAGCAGCGTTCTTCGTTCAAGAAGAGGCAGAGCCCTCCCTTTTCAGCTGGCAGCAGGTCTGCCGCTGCTGCTGCTGCTGTGTCGCTTCAGTCGTGTCTGACTCTGTGTGACCCCATAGATGGCAGCCCACCAGGCTCCCCTGTCCCTGGGATTCTCCAGGCAAGAACACTGGAGTGGGTGCCATTTGGTCTAGCCCTCTCCTATTCTGTAAAACCACCTCTGCCAGGAAATCTAGTTGGTCCTGTAAGGCCACTAAAGATTTGGCTACTCTCTCAATGTCATCTGTGAAGTCTTTGGATAGTGTACGGTAAAAGGGCTGATGAAGCAATTCCTCCTATTCCCCTACCTATCCCAGCCATGATTCCTAGACCAACTAGTAAGGGTATAACTGGATGGCTCTTTTTGACTACTGCATATGTGCTGCCAGAGATACGTGTGTGAGAGTCTGGTTGTTAGGGACAATATTCATCTGGGGAGTGAGGAGAGCTAAGGTGCAGATACCCATCCAATTAACTGGTAGACGTAAGTAGGCATCTGTCCCACAAACAAAGAAAAGGCCTTGGTGGGGGCGGCACCATATTGTGTTTGTGGGAGGATGAGTGGGCCACTCATCAACTAAAGTTTGATTACATTTGTCCCTGGCTAAATCGCCTACAGGTTAGTTCCTCCATCATTTGTAAAGCATTCTGGAGCCTTTTGAGTTAACTCAATTGCCCTTAAGACTGGCCCTTGTAAGGGTGAATCTATAGGAGTTCCCATGGCTGTCGCACTATTTAATGGTATGGGTGTAGCTAAGTACCGTGGAGCTCCTAAGCAAAGCAAGCGATGCCTGGACAGCTGGGGGTTGGTGTTATTAAGAAGGCGATGCGTTTCTTGAGAACCTGATACAGATGGGGGTCTAAGGGGGAGTTAACTCTGTAACCTGGGTCATGCTGCCAACAGGCAGAGCCTGATTTGGGGGCAAAGGTGGTCCTTGATTTTGTTTGTCTGCATTATTGCCCCTGTCCAGTAGGATTTTTCCATTTATTTGGCGGACAGACACCTATTCTGGGCTGTAACATCTGCATGGCATTTGGGGGTGGACGGAGGCACAGGGCCACGATGGCAACGCCGTGGTGTCGGGACCCTGCCCGGGGCTTTGACCCTCTGCTGGCAGAAGGGTAGTGGCAGCTGGCGGCATAACTGGAAACCAGTGTTTCACCCAGGCCCCTGGATATACATCGAATGGTTATGAAGGCAGTAGGTGATTGGCCTGAGGACCTCAGGGTGCATAGGGTTCAGAGTAAAGAAAAGGGGTACATGTCGACCCAAGATAACTGGGTCTCCTAACAGAGTTTATCTAATGCAGTCTTGAGGGTCCAATTCATGTGTTCAACTTTCCCTGAGCTCTGTTGCCTGTAAGCCGTGTGAAGCTTCCATTTGATTCCCAGTGTCCTGGATAAAGTTTGGATTATCTCAGACACAAAAGCTGGCGCATTCTCAGACCCTATGGAGAGAGGCAGCGCATGGCTCAGGATTATGTCTCTTAGTGAGGCCTTGGCCACTGCTTGTGCCCATTCAGTGCAAGTGGGGTAGGCTTCCACCCAGTCTGAGCAGGTGCAGACTACCACAAATAAATATTTACNAGGCCCCTGGATATACATCGAATGGTTATGAAGGCAGTAGGTGATTGGCCTGAGGACCTCAGGGTGCATAGGGTTCAGAGTAAAGAAAAGGGGTACATGTCGACCCAAGATAACTGGGTCTCCTAACAGAGTTTATCTAATGCAGTCTTGAGGGTCCAATTCATGTGTTCAACTTTCCCTGAGCTCTGTTGCCTGTAAGCCGTGTGAAGCTTCCATTTGATTCCCAGTGTCCTGGATAAAGTTTGGATTATCTCAGACACAAAAGCTGGCCCATTCCCAGACCCTATGGAGAGAGGCAGCGCATGGCTCAGGATTATGTCGCTTAGTGAGGCCTTGGCCACTGCTTGTGCCCATTCAGTGCAAGTGGGGTAGGCTTCCACCCAGTCTGAGCAGGTGCAGACTACCACAAATAAATATTTACAGCCCCTATAGGGCTTGACTTCAGTAAAGTCCACTTTTGATCTTCAAAGGGCAGTGTCCCAACGGTCTGCACCCCTGGGTTGGGGCTTGGTCCTTGGCTGGCATTGTTTTGTGCACAAGTCACACATCTTGCAATGATCTGGGCACACATGGTTGGGAGCTTGGGAATGAAACAGTAGCAGCTCAGTATACTCTCCAGCGCAGTTTTTCCTAAATGAGTTGTCTCATGATGTTGTTTTACCAGCTGGATTGCTATATCGCTGGGACAAAGAGTCTTTGGTCTGGGAGCTTCCTCCAGCCCTCTTTTTCTTTTATTCTTCTCTCATTTAGAGTCCACTGATCTTCTTCCTTGGTGTATCTTGGGGACAGAGGCAATTCTGGCATCAAGTGGGCCTTAAAGATTGACTCAGGGCCCACTGTGGGATTCAGTTGGGTCGCTGCCTCCTTGGCTGCCTGGTCAGAGAACCAATTTCCTTTGCTGATTGGATCAGTTCCTCACTGATGGCTTTTACAATGGATGACTGCCACCTGGAAAGGCTTCCAGATTGCTTTGAACAGCTGAAGAATTTCCTTTTTGTTTTTAATCTCCTTTTCCCCTGCTGTCAATAGTCCCCTTTCTTTATAAACGGCTTCGTGTACATGTAAAGTAGCAAAGGCATACCTTGAATCAGTATAGATGTTGACTCGTTTCCCTTCGGCATGCGTTCAGTTCAGTTCAGTTCAGTCACTCAGTCGTGTCCAACTCTTTGCGACCCCATGAATCGCAACACGCCAGGCCTCCCTGTCCATCACCAACTCCCAGCGTTCACTCAGACTCACGTCCATCGAGTCAGTGATGCCATCCAGCCATCTCATCTTCTGTCGTCTCCTTCTCCTCCTGCCCCCAATCCCTCCCAGCATCAGACTCTATTCCAATGAGTCAACTCTTCACATGAGGTGGCCAAAGTACTGGAGTTTCAGCTTCAGCATCATTCCTTCCAAAGAAATCCCAGGGCTGATCTCCTTCAGAATGGACTGGTTGGATCTCCTTGCAGTCCAAGAGACTCTCAAGAGTCTTCTCCAACACCACAGTTCAAAACCTTCAATTCTTTGGTGCTCAGCTTTCTTCACAGTCCAACTCTCACATCCATACATGACCACAGGAAAAACCACAGCCTTGACTAGACGGACCTTAGTCAGCAAAGTAATGTCTCTGCTTTTCAATATGCAATCTAGGTTGGTCATAACTTTCCTTCCAAGGAGTAAGCGTCTTTTAATTTCATGGCTGCAGTCACCATCTGCAGTGATTTTGGAGCCCAAAAAAATAGTCTGACACTGTTTCCACTGTTTCCCCATCTATTTCCCATGAAGTGGTGGGACCGGATGCCATGATCTTCGTTTTCTGAATGTTGAGCTTTAAGCCAACTTTTTCACTCTCCACTTTCACTTTCATTAAGAGGCCCTTTAGTTCCTCTTCACTGCATGCCTTAGCTCCTGGGCAAGTGCCCATAGCTCAGCCCGTTGTGCTGACCACCCTGTGACAAGACCTCAGCCTTCGCTGTCTCATCAGTTGTTATGGCATAGCCTGCTTTGTGCTGCCCATCTTGGATGAAACTGCTTCCATCAAGGAACAGTTCCAGTTCCGGGTTCTGGAGGGGAATGTCTGTCAGGTCCAGCCTGCTCAAGTAAATCTCATCTATGACCTCCTCACAGTTATGATCAGGGGTTTCTGATTCCATAGGTAAAAAGGTGGTGGGGTTCAGTGTCCACATAGTCTTGAGTTGGACCTGTGGGTTTTTGCAAAGCAGTCCTTGATGGTGAGCCATCCTGGAGTTGGTCAGCCACTTATGCCCCTGGGTGTTCTTCAGGGCAGTAACAGCACAGGGAACCTTTACATTTATATTTTGTCCTAGAGTAAGCTGATCTGCTTCTCTGACCAAAACCACAGTTGCAGCTAATGCCCGGAGGCATGGCGGCCAACCCACAGCCACTGGACAGATATGCGACTGGGAGCTGCCATGGCCCAACTGTTTGTGTGATTTTTCTCATGTACAAAGAGGTTAAAGTCCTGTGTCACATCAGGTGGCCCTAATGCTGGAGCGCTGGTCAAGAGTCACTTTATCTCCTCGAAGGCCTTTTTCTGTTCAGGCCCCCACTCCAGGGGGTCCTTTCCAGATCTTGCTGTGGCTTTAAACAAAGGCTTGGCAATTTCAGAGAAACCCAGTATCCAGATCTGGCAGAATCCAGCAGCCCCAAGGAACTCACGGACTTCTTTCTTAGTGTTCAGCCAAAGTATTGAACAGATGGCTTGCTTCCTCTCGTGTCCAAGCACCTGATGCCCTTTTGTGATGACACACCCCAGGTATTTGACCTCCTGTCTGCAGAGCTGAGCCTTTTTCCATGACACCTTGTACCCTGTGGTGGAGAGTAGAGCCAACCGGGCTTTGGTGCCTCTCCTGCAGTCCCCTTGGGTGGGGCTGGCTAGCAACAGGTCATCCATGTACTGGAGTAGGGTACAGTTTAAAGTTTCTCCGGGAAAGGCAGCAAGGTCCACACTCAGGGCTTCACCAAACAGGGTAGGTGAGTTTTTGAAGCCTTGGAGCAGTGGAGTCCAAGTAAGCTGTGTCTTTCTCCCGGTGTGGGTCTTCCCATTCAAAGGCAAACAATGGCTGGTTGGCTGGTGATAGCAGGAGGCAGAAGAACACGTCCTTGAGATCGAAGCAGGTGAACCAGCTTACCTGAGTGGGTGAGAGACTCAGAAGAGAGTAGGAATTTGGGACCACTAGACGGATGGTGATCTCTGCCCTATTGACGGTGTGGAGGTCCTGCATGGGGCAGTAGTCATTCCCTCCAGACTGGTCAGGAGTCTCTTTATCTCCTCGAAGGCCTTTTTCTGTTCAGGCCCCCGCTCCAGGGGGTCCTTTCCAGATCCTGCTGTGGCTTTAAACAAAGGCCCCCCCAAAAGAATGGAGTATTCCAGGGAGACTGACGTTCGATTAGGATCTCAGCATCTTGTAGGCACTGGATGTAGTCCCGAATTCCCAGGCATGCCTCCCATGGTAATGGATATTGTTTCTGTCTGACAGGAGTGGCTCCTGGCCTCAGGTCCTCTACAGTGGGGGCATGGTTTTGGGCCAAACCCGGGGACCCCTTCTCTGCCGAAACATCAGGGAATCCTTTTGGCAGTCTGGGGGGATTTATTTGTTCCCTCCCTGAGGATAAGAGACGCCATTCATCTTCCCTGGGCCTGGTCATGGCCATCATCAGAGCCAATTGGCTCCCCAAGGTCAGGCTCGCAGGCCTTCTGGGGGTAAAGGTGACTTGTGCCCCAGTTTTGTCAGTAAGTCTCTACCCAGCAGGAGAATGGGGCATTCTGGTAAGTACAGAAATTCATGAGTCTCCAGATGGCCCCCTCACTGACACAAACCGGCCTTGCAAAATGAGCGGGCTGCCAAGTTCCCTGTGGCCCCAAGAGTAGTTGCTATTCAGCCTGTGAGACGAGCCACAGGTGGGGTTACCACGGAGTGCTCAGGTCTGATATCCACCATAAAATTCATTGATTGGCCCCCTACTTTCATCGTGACCGTGGGCTCCCTGACACCCAGGATCAGGAAGCCTGCTCTTCCCTAGTCTGATACTGCTCCAGCCAGGCAGATAAGGTTTTGGACAGCCAGCTCAGGCTGGTACCTTTCTTTGTTGGGTTGACTGAACTTCTTCGACACTTTAGATGTCCCTCTGCAGTGGGGGCGCTCATTCCTCCAGTGTCCAGCCTCTTTGCAATGGGTGCACTGGTCGTGGCATAGTGTTGGTCTCTTAGTTTCCCCTTTCCACAAGGGAACAGTTTGTTTCACTGGATCTAAGCTCCTCAATGCTGCTGCTAGCAGGGCTGCTTTCTGCTCATTTTTTCTGAGTGGTTGGGCCATAAATGCACTATGCTATCCCTGTCCATTTGTGCAAAATCTTGGGGTTAGGGTCGGTGTTCTTAGAAGCAAGGAGTCTCTGTATGGAAACTTATGAATGTCTGGAGTGCCAGTGACTACCTGGTGTACTGCTTGGACAGTGAGCAGGTCAAGAATGCCCTCTGGCGGCCATCCAACGTGAGTTCAGTTGAGTTGCTCAGTCTCGTCCGACTGAGCGGGTAGGCCTCTCTGTACATTGCCAACTCCTGGAGTTTACTCAGACTCATGCCCATTGAGTCGGTGATGCCATCCAACTATCTCACCCTCTGTCATCCCCGTCTCTACTTGCCTTCACTCTTTCCCAGCATCAAGGTCTTTTCCAATGAGTCAGTACTTCGCATTAGGTGGTCAAAATACTGGAGTTTCAGCTTCAACATCAGTCCTTCCAATGAATATTCAGGACTGATTTCCTTTAAGATGGACTGGTTGGATCTCCTTATAGTCCAAGGGACTCTCAAGAGTATTCTCCAACACCACAGTTCAAATGCATCATTTCTTTGGCATTCAGCTTTCTTTATAGTCCAACTCTCACATTCATACATGACTACTGGAAAAACCAGCTTGAACATCAGGAAGTTCAAAATTCTCCAAGCCAGGCTTCAACAACATGTGAACTGTGAACTTCCTAATGTTCAAGCTGGTTTTAGAAAAGGCAGAGGAACCAGAGATCAAACTGCCAACATCCG
>SJYQ01012720.1:206428-230147 GCA_006410935.1 Redunca redunca | reverse complement strand
GCCTTCTGTTTCACCCAAGACGCCCTTTGCCTGTCAGATTGGTTGTTTGCAGGAAGAAGGGGAGAGGAAGGAAGAGTCCGGAACAGTTTTGATTCCTTCCGAGTGCAATGCCCGCAAGCTGTACCCGGGGTCTGAATCCCTACCCCGCACCCCAGCCTGGAGCTCTACCTGCTTCAATCCCAAGACTGGCGCTCTCCTCTCCCCTCGTCCTCATACCCCCTCAACTCTCGCCCAGCACTTCCCTCCCCCACTTGCCCCGTGCCCTCCCTTCCCCCAACCCCACCACCACCCGGGTGTCCTCCAGAGAGTCACTTGCCGGACGTGGTTCCTAGAATGCGAAAAGCTTCGTAATAAACCGCCTGCCCCAATGTTGTCGGGTCAAATGACAGGCGTATTATTGGAAAGCGCTCTCTACACCGTAACCTGCAGCCCAATTGTCGCTTAGCATTGCTCTGTGGGATTTTGCTGGCACCTTTTTCTTCCAAGTAAGAGTGATACGTGCCTGTTGAAACAAAGTGCTCATCTCAGATGACACACTTGGCAAGAACTGCAAGTTCACAGGCCAACTAGAGGACCAATTTAGATATACAGATATACAAAAGTGTGTCACTGTACTTACCAATGAGGAAGCGTTGGGAAATTAACTTTACACAATGTTAGATGTTTATAACCCAGACAGTAGTGGAAAGAGAGAAATTTACCTCTTGAGGTCTTATGCAGTGGACTAATAACAAAATTGACAGAAGACAGATTAGCAGGAGAAAAACAAATTTGAATGCATGCACATATAGATCTCATAGAAATTGGATCTATGAGGTGGCCAAAGCAGGCAGATTTTATACTTTTTAGACAAAAAATAAATTTGTGAGGAGTTGACAAATAGGGTTGAGATGCTCAATTAGTGAAAAATCTAAACAAAATTTGGGCTTGGGATAGTAAATTTAAAATTAACAAGGTTTGTTTATACAGGCTTTTCAGCCCGATTTCCTTGTTTCTGGTGATAAGGATCTCTCTGTAATTTCTGGTACAAGAAAGGTATTTGTTGTTCAGTCGCTCAGTCCTGCCTGACTCTTTTTCGACCCTCCATGGACTGTTGCTCCCCAGACTCCTCTGTTCATGGGATGTCCCAGGCAAGAATACTGGAGTGGGTTGCCACTTCCTTCTCTAGAGGCAAATTCTTTACTGCTGAGCCACCCTGAGAAAGGTATCGAAACCTTTGAAAGAATGACGTAGCCCGAGGACACAACCAAATAGGTCCAAGATGGCAGATGAGTTGATTTCCACTAGACCTTGAGCTTCAGTATGTGCTCACTGTAACACATCAGCAACCTAAATGACATACCCACAGGTGCCATAACAGTTCAAGGGCGAACCATACAGGTCAAAAAATGGGTGGTGGTCCCAATTCCTGGAAATCCCCACCCCTTCCCCAAAAGAGCTAAAATACTCCTCCCACTCATTAGCTTACGAAATTACCCACCCCTGTAAAAATTGACAAGTCAGGGGAATGTTTCTCTCTAAATAGATCCACTTCTTATCCATCACTTTGTCTCTCACTGAATTCTTTCTGTGATGAGACATCAAGAACCTGAGTTTCATTAAGTCCTGAGACCATGTGTGTGATCTCAGTTAAAACTGAGTTCAAGTCCCAATCTGAGTTGCATGGTTTCAGCAATTTTCACATGTGAGATTTTTTCCTATTTTTAAGGAGACAGAGAGGAAGGTCAGAGTGTCCCTCTTGCATTGACCCTTTCTTACGTAACTGTGCATGCATGCTAAGTCACTTCAGTCAGGTCTGACTCTTTGCGACCCTATGGACTAGCCCACTAGGCTCCTCTGTCCATGGGATTCTCCAGCCAAGAATAGTGTGGGTTACTGTGCCCTCCTCCAAGGAATCTTCCCAACCCAGGGATAGAACTGCAGTCTCTTATGTCTCCTTCACTGTCAGGTGAGTTCTTTACCACTAATGCCACCTAAGCCTGTAAGTAACTTTAATACAAAATAATTAATATTCCGTTGAAACACATTTGGAGGCAGTCCACTGGGTGCCCCAAAAACCTCAACCAGAAGGCTGTGAGTCCCTTCCTTTCCCCTTCTGAATGGAGAGGTCTGGCCACCTTGCTTCCCAGGAAGCTTCAGTAGACCCCACACTAAAGTGTCTTCCTATTAGTGGGGAGGGAGTCAGATTGTTGCAATACTCTTTCTTTGGAAGTGGGACCTGAAGAACCAAAGAGGACCATTTTCGTCTCAAGAATCCTGTTTCTCAAAAGGTACTCTCTTTCCATGCTCATTCTTGGCTTAACTTGCTTCTGAAACCACAGGAAAATCACCAGTTAGAGTACTATGCCCCTTCCAGGCTTCTTTCCAACAGTTTGAAACTATCACCATCATAACACTGTTGGATGAAAAAGAGAACCAGAAGAGTCTTTCACACTACCTGGCTCAACATATATCAACTGGACCCTATCAGGCACAGGGTACTGCATTTGCCTCTGGAGGGGACACTGTGTCTACATACACAAGAATGTCTATACTTCAAGAAGGGAACATTACATGGTGCTGAAAAAGTATTTACTGAATGGATGACTCCAAGAAAGAACAGCAGGAGCAGAGTTCAGCCATCTGGTCAACCATACAGCTTCCTCCCCTGGCTCATTCCCACCTTTCTCCAGGTCATTCTCTACACAGCAGCCAAATTTATGTTTCAAAATGATACCTTCTCAGAGAAGCCTCCTCTGACCACCTGCACAAGTAGATCACCCTCTATTCTCTTTAACTGTCATCCTTGTTTATTTTTTTTGTAGCACTGATTCTCTTGTAATTACATACAGCACTGACTTGTTAAGTCACCACCAATCCCATTATAAAGTCCAAAGGCCAGAGACAATATCTGTTTTCCTTTATACCTTGCAGAGGACTGTAAGGGTTCAACAACTATTTATTATAAATGAATAGATGACTTGACTGAATACTGGATCATGTGGCTTTGTTAACATAGGGTTTAGGAAGAGCCTTGAGTGCCAAGATACTGGGGAATTTAAACTCCTACCTTCTCACAGAGTTATATCAAGGTTCAACAGAAACTCTATACAGACCTATGCACATGTGAGGGAGTTTCTCCATCCCATTGGAAACAATTGAAGATGTTCAGTCAGGTTTGTGGGGTGACTTTTTAAAATCAATCAGGTGCTATCTAGAAGAGAATTTAGAGTGGGAATTATGACATAAAGGAGACGACTCATATGTATGAGGCGACTGTAATAACTTTGGGGGACAGGATTTGAACTGGATACAGTACTTATGAAAAGGATAATATAATAACTTTTAAAGAACAAGCATCCAACTCCATGATACAGGGGAGTTATGTTATTGAAGAGGGGGATGATGGTGGCATTTTTGTTAGGCTGAGAAGGAAGAACTCCTTATGATTTAAAGAAATATGCTGAAAAGTTTTAATTAAATGATATGATGATATAGTCATGCTGATTTCTCTCAACACATTAGTTTTGCCTGGTTTTGAACTTTATATAAATGGAATCAAACAGTTACATAACCTATATATCACACGACACTTGAATACTATTTATGCATCCCTAGGGATACTGCTGGAGAAGGTGATGGCACCTCACTCCAGTACTCTTGCCTAGAAAATCTCGTGGATGGAGAAGCCTGGTAGGCTGCAGTCCATGGGGTTGCTAAGAGTCGGACACGACTGAGCGACTTCACTTTCACTTTTCACTTTCATGCATTGGAGAAGGAAATGGCAACCCACTCCAGTGTTCTTGCCTGGAGAATCCCAGGGGCAGGGGAGCCTGGTGGGCTGCCATCTATGGGGTCACACAGAGTCGGACACAACTGAAGTGACTTAGCAGCAGCAGCAGCAGCAGCAGGGATACTGCACATAAAGTGGAAGATAGCTGCTCTTGGATATACTCCTAGAAGAGAAATTGCTGAATAAAGAATATGAATATTAATAGGTACCATATAATGTGTGGCACTTTAGATCTTTACCAGTGCAGTAGGTGAACAAAACCATATCCCATGATAGTTTTTGTTTGCATTTATCTCATTTTGAGAGATTGTTCACTTTTCACATATTTAAAAGTCATTTGAGCCTATGAAATCCACTAAAAAATATTGGAAGTAATAAACAAGTTCAGCAAGGTTGTAGAATATAAAATCAATATACAAAAATCAATCATATTTCTATACAGTAGCAGTGGGCAAACCAAAAATGGAATTTAGAAAACAATTTCCTTTTATTATAGATTTCAAAAGAATGAATTTAACAAAAGTACAAAATTTATACTCTGAAAATTACCAAACAATGATGAAAGAAATTAAAGAACTAGATAAGTTTGCAAATATCTCATGTTCACAAACTGGAGGACTATTTACAGATGGCAGTACTCTCCAAACTGATATACAGATTCAGTGCAACCCTTATCAAAATCCTGATGACTTTTTTGCAGAATTTGAAGAGCCGATTCTAAAATTTGTGTACAAATTTAAGGGATCCAAAATAGCCAAAACAATATGAAAAAGAAGAGTAAAATTTGAGGAATCACACTTATCAATTTTTTTTTTCTCTTCACTGGGTCTTCATTGTTGTAAGTAGCAGTGAGCAGTACAAACCTTTTCTAGTAGCAGTGAACAGAGGTTATTCTCTAGTTGAAATGTGCAGGCTTCTCATTGACAGAGGAGCCTGATGGGTTACAGTACATACAGTAACAAAGAATTGGACATGACTAAAGCAATTAGCAGCGCAGCAGCAGTGCTACATATGAAATGTCCCAAAGAGGCAAATCTGTAAAGACAGAAAGTAGATTAGTTATTGCCTGGAGCTGGGGAATAGGAAGATTGAGGGGTGATGACTAAGGGGTGCAGAGTTTCTTTTGAGAGTAATGAAAATGTTCTCAAATTAATTATGATAATAGAATCATAACTTTGGGAATATACTAAAAACCATGAAATTTTACACTTGAAATGGTTGAATTATCTGGTAAATGAATTTAGTCTCAAAAAATGAAAAAAAGGTCATTTGATATTTATTTCTTGTGAATTGTCTATATCCTTGGTGAATTCTTCTATCTGGATTTTTGTTTTATTTTTCTCCTTATTTGTAGGAACTCTGCACATTGAAGAATACTAGTCTTTTGTTGTAGGTGTAGCAAAAATTTTACCCTTTTCTTTTTTAATTTTACCCAATTTTTTAATTTGAGTTTTTATTTTGTTTGTAGTATTTTTTATTTCCCTGCAAATGCTTTGTTAGCCCAAGGCAATAAAACAGCCAGTTATTTTACCAGTGAAGCAAATCTATTTGGGACTAGAAAACAAGTGCAATTTGAGATATACAACTATGACAAACCACATGCAAGTCCAGCAAAGAAAGGAAAGTTTTTGTTGAGGAGAAGGAAAAGTTGGGAGGGGCTGTTGTAAATAAAAAGTCCACTAGAGGAAACTGGGAGTTCAAGGTATAGTAACTTTTCATTGGCTAAGTTGTGACAGTCTCTCGTCTGAGCTATGGCGAGGCAAAAAGAAAATCTGTCTTCCTCCTGCTGGTGGCAATAAAGTAGGGTCATTCCTGTAGGAGATGGAAAGTACTTCTCATCCAGTGCAATCTTATTGACTTCAAAGGGTACATGTATGAGAGCTCCCCTTTCTGGCCTTCCAAATCTATTTTAGTGAGGTTTCCCTTCATTAAAAAGCAGAGTCACCACTTTGCTGACAAAGGTCCATATAGATAAAGATATGTTTTTTCCAGTAGTTATGCAGGGTTGTGAGAGTTGGAACGTAAAGAAAGTTCTGAAGAATTGATGCTTTTGAACTGTGGTGCTGCAGAAGACTCTTGAGAGTCCCTTGGACAGAAAAGAGATCAAACAAATCAATTCTAAAGAAAATCAATCCTGAATATTCATTGAAAGGACTGATGATGAAGCTAAGCTCCAATACTTTGGCCACCTGATGCCAAGAGCTGACTCGCAGGAAAAGACCCTGATGCTGGGAAAGATTGAGGGCAAGAGGAGAAGGGGGCAACAGAGGATGGAATGATTGGATGGCATCACCGACTCAATGAATATGGATTTGGGCAAACTCTGAGAGATAGTAAAGGACAGGGAAGCCTGGCATGCTGCAGTCCATGGGGATGCAAAGTCAGACACAACTTAGTGACTGAACGACAACACTTCATTAAGGGAATGAACAATATACCAGTAAATAATGGATGTTGTAGCCATCGAGTCCTCAGCCACTGCAGCTGCCCAGGATTGTCCACTATTAAGAAATTCAGGGGGGCCGGCAACATGGAGCCGCTGTACCAGCAAACGCACAAGCATGTCCACGAAATCCAGTCTCACATGGGACGCCTGGAGACGGCAGACAAGCAGGCTCTGCACTTAGTAGAAAATGAAATCCAAGCAAGCATAGACCAGATATTCAGCCAACTAGAGCGTCTGGAGATTTTGTCCAGCAAGGAGCCCCCCCACAAAAGACAGAATGCCAAACTCCGTGTCGACCAGTTAAACTATGACGTCCAACACTTGCAGACTGCTCTTCGGAATTTCCAGCATCGGCGGTATGCACGGGAGCAGCAGGAGAGACAGCGAGAGGAGCTTCTGTCTCGCACCTTCACCACAAATGACTCTGACACCGCCATACCAATGGACGAATCGCTGCAGCTTAACTCCTCCCTCCAGAAAATTCACCAGGGCATGGATGACCTCACTGGAGGCGGGCACAGTATTCTGGAGGGACTGAGGGCCCAGAGAGTGACCCTGAAGGGGACCCAGAAGAAGATCCTTGACATCGCCAACATGCTCGGCCTGTCCAACACGGTGATGCGGCTCATCGAGAAGCGGGCCTTCCAGGACAAGTACTTCATGATCGGTGGGATGCTGCTCACCTGTGTGGTCATGTTCCTCGTGGTGCAGTACCTGACCTGAGCCAGCCAGGCCCCGCGGCTGAATGCCAGTCCCAGGGCATGAGAGTGTGCGTGACTGTGTGTGTGCGAAAGAGAGGGGGCCCAGGGGCTGCCCTCTGGAATGTGTGTGCCCATCTTAACTGTGAAGAGCCCTCGGAAATAATTGTGACCTGTGGCCTGGTGGGAGTTTCAGGAAAAAAAAAAAAAAAGAAATTCAGGATGGATGGAGAAAAGCAGGATACCAGTCCTAGAAATTAAGGTGTGCATAAAAGGAATACTTTCAATGAGCCCAGACTCTTGCATCTTCATGTACATAGAAAAGTGCTAACTTGAGCTGTCTGGTTTTCTTTAATTAGTTTTCTTTAATTCTGCTACCTGGTTTTTGTTGCAAAAACTCCTATGTATCCTCACTCCTGCCTTACATCTTTGGAACAGTACCTCAGAGCTATCTGAGAGGCTGCTTCCCAGGATAAGTCCTCAGGAAGTCACCAAATACAATACAACTGTTAACTTTTAGGTTGTACATTTTTTCAGTCAAGAAATTTTTCATAGTTTAAAAATGTTATGTAGAGGACTTCCCTGGCAGTTCAGTAGTTAGAACTTCTAATCCAGGAGCAAATATCCCACATGCCATAGTATACAGCCAAAAAAAAAAAAATTATGTTAACAAATTTGTCACTCTTTCCTTATATTGCTTCTTTATTTTAACATGTTTATTTTTTTTTTGGAATTTTTTTTTAATTTTATTTTTACTTTATTTTGCTTTACAATACTGTATTGGTTTTGCCATACATTGACATGAATCAACCACGGGTGTACATGAGTTCCCAATCCTGAACCCCCATCCCACCTTCCACCCCATATCATCTTTCTGGATCATCCCCGTGCACCTATTTTAACATGTTTAGAAAGGTCTTCCCTATACTGAAACAGTGCATTCTTTCTCCTTTCATATTCAGAAACATTTTTTGTTCTTTAAAAACTTAAAAGTATAGATATAACTTTAAGCACTGGAAAAGGTAAATTCGATTTTGTCTTTAAATATTTTTTATGTTTTTAATGTGGCTGACATTGTAAAATAGTCAAAATCTTCCACTTTCATTCTCTATCATGTTTAAATATTCTATCATCCACAGATGACTTTGCTAGAAATCAAAGACAAACTTTCCTGGGGGTCACTTGTTCTGGGTCTATATGTGTTTATGAATGTCCACTTTTGGCTGTGTGTGTTGTGTGTGGTTTTCCTCGTTCCAAGGGCGTACACCTTGCTTGTGTGCATACACAATAAGTCGCTTCAGTCATGTCTAACTCTTTGAGACCCCATGGACTGCAGTATGCCAGGCCTCTCTGTCCTCACCATCTCCTGAAGTTTGCCCAACTTCATGTCCATTGGATTGGTGATGCCATCCAGCCATCTCATCCTCTGACACCCTCTTCTCCTTCTGCCCTCAATCTTTCCCAGCATCAGGGATTTTTCCAATGGGTCAACTGTTTGCATCAGATTACCCAAATACTGGAGTTTCAGCTTCAGGATTGGTCCTTCCAATGAGTATTCAGAATTGATTTCCCTCAAGACTGACTGGTTAGATCTCATTGCTGTCTCAGGACAGCAAGGGATTCTCGGGAGTCTTCTCCAACACCACAGTTTGAAGGCATTAATTCTTTGGCACTCCCCTTCTTTAGTGTCCAGCTCTCACAACCGTACGTGGCCACTGGGAAGATCATAGCCTTGACTATACAGACATTTGTCAGCAGAGTAATGTCTCTGCTTTTCAACATGCTGTCTAGGTTTGTCATAGCTTTCCTCCCAAGAAACAAACATCTGATTTCATGGTTGCCATCACCATCTGCAGTAATTTTAGAGATCAAGAATAGAAAAATCTGTCACCACGTCCCCCTTTTCTCCCTCTATTTGCCATGAAGTAATGGGACTGGATGTCCTTGCTTAGGAGGCTATAATAAAGAACCCAACCCTGCCGGGAGCCAGCATGGGAGATCCCACCCATGACAAGGTCATGTGGAAGAGACCTGACAGGGAAGGCCGATCAGGACTCGAGGGACCCCCTGGACCTGCTCGAACATCTACCCCAAAACCAGAATCTGTCTGTCTTACTATTTTATGCCTTTCACCAACTCTTCTGACATTAACAGGGGGCTATCCTTGACCACCTCTCTCTGGAGAAAATCAGCTTAGGGCTCTAGTTGATAAATCTCCTGGGCATGAAAGGAGTATTTCAATTCAAACCACCTGTTAGCATTCTAGCTTACTTGCAGGTTTATCCAGACTCTTGCAACATTGTTGAGCTAATGTTTGCTGCAAAGTTCCCACATCCCTTATCCATTGTGTTCCTGGGAGTGCATATAGTTAGGATGTAGAAAAAAACAAGTAGTAGCCTTAGCATTAGCAACATTAGACTTTGAGTTAATAAGTTCTTTCTTTGCTGTAACTCACTGAACCTTTGCTCCATAAAAATGTAACTCTGTACTTTAAGGGTGACGCAGGCTAAGGAATTCAATAAAAAAACATTTCAAGAAAAAGTAAGTGTTCTAGCTGACCAACCTTTACCAAAAAGGGGTCATAAAATGTCAACAGGCTTCCGGGCCAGAAGATAATGTACAAAACATAAGACCCTTGTTTATGAAATGGTATGCAGGAAAAAACCTGGTATCAATAAAAGTTAATACTGATGGAATGTTGAGCTGACTCTGCATGACTCTGCATTTTTCACTTTGCTAAATGTACAACTCAGGATATAAAAGCTCCCTCTGAAAATAAAGTGATGGACCTTGCTCACCAAAGCTTGGTCTCCCCATGTCATTCTTTTCTCTCTCTCTCTCTTTTTTGCCAACGCCCTATATCCTGAGGGTATCCCTGGATCCTGCTGGGGCTGGATCCCAGTACAACCCCCTCTTCCCCTGTCGAGACTTGCCTTAAGAGCATAAAAGCTCACGTCTTTGCTTTGTAAATTAGAAAAAAAAATAGCATAAAATGGAAGCGATTTAATCTGTGAAGCCACCATGCTTGTGAACAATGACCCTGAGTGGTGATTGTTTTCACAATTTGCCTTCAGGACTGAGTCTTCTGCCAACTTCAGCCTTGGTGTAAGTGCTGGGTCCCTCCACACCTCCTCTGGGTGTGGGGATGATTCAGAGGACGGAGCAAAGTCTGGAACACATACAATGGCATCCTGTTGTTCAGCTGCTCAGTTGTGTCTGACTCTTTGTGACCCCATGGACTGCAGCATGTCAGGCTTCCCTGTCCTTCATCATCTCCTGGAGTTTGCCAAAACTCATGTCCATGAGTTGGTGATGGCATTCAACCATCTCATCCTCTGTTGTCCACTTCTCCTCCTGTTGAAGAAACCAGTACTCGAGAAACCAAGCACCACACTTGGAGAGTTGGAGAACTCAGGTTTATTATGCCAGTGGGCCCAGAGGAGTTAACACTCTAAGCTCTGAGCCCTGAACAAAGGGGTTGCAGAGTTTTTATACATGGACAGGCATGATTAAGCGAGTTTGGAGGGGCTGGGCAATTGGAAAGAGCAGGACAAGGGTGAGGGAGATAAGCTCCAGTTCCTAGTATTGTGAGTCCCCACTTTCTGAGACTATGTGACCTACATGATCCAGACTTTGCGAGAAGCAAGCTGAGTTACAGAGGCAGAAAGAGCAGGAGGTTATGTAAAATTTTAACTTTTCCTCTTCATTCCCCCATCTTGATGCTTCTATCACTCATTGTAGAAAGCATCATCTCATGTTTTGGTAGGACATTCAGAGCTCCCCATCGTTTAGGGGGCTATATGGAGCTGTTACCATTTGTAATATTATGGATTCAGTTCAAGAGGTTATGAACTGGATAATAACATTGAGAATACAAGGGGCAAACAAGAGCTCCCCAAAGAACCATGAAGAGAGGACTGGTTAAAGAGAGAAGCCATGATGCCCAGCTCCAGATATTGTTCCAGTTACCCTAGGAATTAGCTAGTTTCTCTCTCTCTTTTTTATGATTTGTTCCCTTAGCTGTTGAGATATGTCCCTGACTATTTCTGATTGGTTTACATAAAAGCAGCATTCTTCATTAAAGAAGAGGCAGAGTCCTCCCTTTTCAGCTGTCAGTAGGTCTAGACCTCTCCTATTCTGTAAAACCACCTCAGCCAGGGACTCTAGCTGGTCCTGTAATGAAGAGTACAGCAATAATTCCAATTAGGGATAGAGGCCAGAGTTGACAACGAAAATCCATCGATATTTTGATAGCCAGATCCTCAACCTGCCACCATGCATTGACCAGCCGGCTGCTAGAGTGTGGCTGGAGTAAGGCTGAAGAATCCTCAAGCTTCTGACATGCATTGACTAGTCAGCTTCTAGAGTGACTAGAACAGGGCTCAGCATCCTTCGTGGGTGAGGGCTATTGTCTTTGGAACTGGACCTTGAGAAGGTTTTGGGGGTCCCAAATTGCTTTCCAGGTGTCCTCATCACAGGAAGTTGCTGCCTTCTTGACTCTAGAGTGGTGGATCCAAGGGATGACACCTATAACTCTAATAGCAGTAGGGATTGCCAGGACAACTGTGTGAGGGCCTGTCCAAAATGGCTGGAGTTGTTTTTTTTTCCCCCTAATCTTTAACCCATACCACATCTCCTGGCTGATAGGGATGAACCCAATTTCCCAAAGGAATGGATGTCCTTTCTAAGGTTTATCAGGCTATATGACAGAAGACTTTTCCCAGGGCCTGGAGGTGTTGGGACATTTCCAGGTCAGCTGGTTGTTGATGATCTCTCTTGAGGTTTTCTATCACTGGGAATGGTCTCCCTTATAAGATCTCTAAGGGAGAATAGCCTGAGGACTTTGGGATGCATTTACAGAAGGAGATGACAGTCCACAGAATGATAAGGCAGTTTGTTTCAGCATCGTCTGGGTGTTGGCTGGGGGATATTCTTGTCGTACTACTACTTGGAGAAACAAACTGAACAAGAAAGTTAAAGATATATGGCCCAAAGATTAATAGAAGTAGGAAAGCTGTTGTGGGGCTAGCCAGGAAACCAGGCCAAGACATTGGTTCGTGACATTAGTATTTCTCTAAGTATGAGAAGATGCAAGAATTTGGACTTATAAAAATCTTCACCTGAAAAACCTCTGACTATCTGAAGGCCTGTTTTTCCAGGTTTTTCCTAGAGCACAGAGTGCCTTACTTTTTTGTCTCCACCCTGAACTCCTTTCAAGGGGATGTTGAAAGTCAGCATCTTGTAGTGGTCTTAACTTAATGTTTGTAGAGGCAGCTGGCAAGGGCCAAATTCCAGTCAGCAGGGCTCCTTCATAGCCACATATTTGACCATGTTTTGGGGGCATTTCATGGTCGGTGTGTCCCACGGTGCTGGAAAGGCTCTTTCCCAGGTCTAACAAAGATTCCATTGACAAGCCATTCAATGTGTTGTCACTAGACCAGACCTTGTAAGTAGCAAACGTCTCTGGACCATACCTGTCTTACTAGCCTCTTGGTCCAGGAAACTATTTCCGCTTGTTCCTTCTTCTCATATCTAGTATTACATTATTACAATTATTGATTTCATAAGGAACTGCATATTAGCATTTTATCACAGGCTTAGTCACACATTTGGTAACATAAGAAATAATCTTCTGAAACAAGCTACATAAAAAGAATATAGCTACCAGTACTCTTGCCTGGAAAGTCCCACGGATGGAGGAACCTGGTGGGCTGCAGTCCATGGGGTCGCTGGAAGTTGGGCACGACTGAGCGACTTTACTTTCACTTTTCACTTTCATGCATTGGAGAAGGAAATGGCAATCCACTCCAGTGTTCTTGCCTGGAGAAGCCCAGGGACGGAGGAGCCTGATGGGCTGCCGTCTACGGGGTCGCATAGAGTCGGACATGACTGAAGTGACTTACCAGCAGCAGCAGCAGCAGCAGATATTAATAAGGTCACAAGCAAGAATTTAAGTCAAGAACTTTCATTGGGTATAGCCTGGTATACCCCCAGGTCATCTGACTCGGTGAAATGATTATAGCCAAATGTTAATCTCCTGGTTGTACATCATGGAGTATCTGACCTTTATCCAAAGATTGGTTACTGAGATAAGCTTTAGAAACAATCTTACAGTGTCCTTTTGATAACTTATTTAAATCTTTTAGTAATATAACACAAGTAACTATCTCAGAAGTGAGTCTTAGTAAGCACAGACCTTAATTAACAGAACTAGTACTTAATATTCAATGAAACATAATTTTTTCTTTTTTGGAAAATTCACTGTGAGGGTATTAACATTGTAGCCAGAGGAGGCTTTAACCCATCAAATAAAAATGAGGTCTGTCTGGAAGCCAGGAAAAGCCAAGCAACCGTCTTGGATTTCCCATAGCCCTGGCTCTGATTTTTAGCTGTTGTTTACCCATTTTTAATTTCCTGATTTAGGAGCAGACTATTGTCATGTTTTAAAAGGACATCAGGATAGCAAAAGCCTAACCATGAGGGGTTATTTTTTGTAGAAGCAGAATGAACTTTATCTATATGTACCATAATCTACATGTACCATAATCTTAAATAATGTTTATTTACTTTACCAAAGTAACATAAAAAGATTTTAAAAACAAATATAAATCACGTAAAGGCAAAGAAATTCATAATCTGTTATTGAAAGCTGCATTCTAAGAAGACTTTGTTCTCTAAACAGAGAAAAGCCCAAATTCCAGTCTGGTACCAGTAAAAGGTTGTTGCTGAATGAGAAGACACCAGAATTCTTGGCCTCCGAGGAGAAGAATTCAATCTGGGGCCAGAGACGAGGCTTGATTGCACAGAGCTCTTGTGTATTAAGTTTTATTTAAGTACGAAGGAGATAGAGAAAGCTTCTGACATAGGCATCAGAAGGGGGCAGAAAGAATACCCCCTGCTAGTCTTCGGCTGGATGTTATATAGTCATTCAGTTCAGCTCAGTTCACTCACTCAGTCATGTCTGACTCTTTATGACACCATGAATCACACCACGCCAGGCCTCCCTGTCCATCACCAACTCCCAGAGTTCACTCAAA
Organism: Redunca redunca; assembly: GCA_006410935.1. NCBI lineage: Eukaryota > Metazoa > Chordata > Mammalia > Artiodactyla > Bovidae > Redunca > Redunca redunca. The sequence continues at coordinate 216,194 of SJYQ01012720.1, read as the reverse complement.
CTCATGTCCAGTGAGTTGGTGATGCCATCCAGCCATCTCATACTCTGTCGTCCACTTCTCCTCCAGCCCCCAATCCCTCCCAGCACCAGGGTCTTTTCCAATGAGTCAACTCTTTGCATGAGGTGGCCAAAGTATTGGAGTTTCAGCTTTAGCATAAGTCCTTCCAATGAACACCTAGGACTGATCTAGTAGTCTGTTAATGAAAGAAAGGAATGTCTTAAAACTCAGAATGGCACCAGGCCCCCCATCCATAAAATGCGTTTTGGCATAATCTTGGCACCAGATGATTCATCTCAGGCCGTAAAACCATTGACTTGAATCTTGTAGGAGGGCAGATTACCATACAAATAGTTTCATTTACATAGATTAGGGGAACAATATCTGAGTATAACATACTAGTTTGTCAAGTAGGTTCTGAGCCATTAGGCAGAACCGACTTGAAGACAGAGTTCGGGGTAAATGCATCGTACATTAACATAGCTTAAGACAAATATTTCCATAAGAAAAATGCATTGGTTAACTCAAGGTTTGAGAATAGTTAGCTTCAGGTGAAACCAGGTGTCATTATGGCAACACAGTGTTTAGGAGAAACCTCCTTTTAAATTTGTATAGAGAAGGAAAAAAATATCACTAGTTTGTTTCCTCCTGCTGCTTAAGAGAGATAAAAATGTCTGACACTTGCAGCCTATTTCCTCCATTTGGAGACCCCTGGCCTTCCTGCCTCTTACCCTCTCACCAGCTTACTGTTAATAACAAAATTTGTTTATCTGTTTAATCTTAGAAAGTCTTTTCCATAAATCTTGAAAAACTAGCAGTATTCTTCTAAAGGCATGAAAGTAAAACCATAGAAGTCATGTTTAAAATCTGATTCTATTGCAATTGACAAAGAAACTTGGTCATTGTTGTGATATGTAACACTTTAATATGATAACTAGAATTATAATTAATCATATTTAATCAGGGCATATCAGGTCTATATGAATTTTACATAATTTTAGGATAGAGTCAGACACAACTGAAGTGACTTAGCAACAGCAGCAGCATATTAGTAATATCAACCATACAGTATAACCTCAAAAGATTTATCACCCCTTTAAAAGTAGTTCTCATGTAATTTAACATGTCCAGTGAACCAAAGTAGCTTAATAGCTCTTTGGAATGTCTCAGGGTCCCTCTGAAGCATCCCAAAGTTAGCTAGAAGTCAAGTTATTTAGGAAGTTTTGTCAATAAATGTCAAAAGGGTTTATAACAAAGAGTTATTAACTTAGCCAAAGTTAACAAAGATTTCAAAGGTAAATATAGAACAGATCAATTAAGAGGTAAAGAAACTTAAATCTATTATTAAGAGTTCAGCATCTGAAGAAAATATGTCCTCTTAATGGAGAGAAAGGCCAAATTCATGTTTTTACACCAGCTTACTTTAAACTCATTTAGGTAAACTTAATTAAACATATTTTAAACTTAGTCAATCCTAGTTCAGTCGCTCAGTCGTGTCCGACTCTTTGCGACCCCATGAATCACAGCACGCCAGGCCTCCCTGTCCATCACCATCTCCTGGAGTTCACTCAGACTCACGTCCATCCTGTCCGTGATGCCATCCAGCCATCTCACCCTGGGTCGTCCCCTTCTCCTCCTGCCCCCGATCCCTCCCAGCATCAGAGTCTTTTCCAATGAATCAACTCTTCACATGAGGTGGCCAAAGTACTGGAGTTTCAGCTTCAGCATCATTCCCTCCAAAGAAATCCCAGGGCTGATCTCCTTCAGAATGGACTGGTTGGATCTCCTTGCAGTCCAGGGGACTCTCAAGAGTATTCTCCAACACCACAGTTCAAACGCATCAGTTCTTCGGCGTTCAGCCTTCTTCACAGTCCAACTCTCACATCCATACATGACCACAGGAAAAACCATAGCCTTCACTAGACGGACCTTAGTCGGCAAGGTAATGTCTCTGCTTTTGAATATACTATCTAATCATACACAAAACTTTTTTTTCAGGGTTCACATTCCACAAACCTTCTAATCACTTTTTGTAACAGCCACCGGTAAGGCAGACCTACTTTCTTTTCCCTTCACAAAATGTAATTTTATTTTTTATACCTTTTTTATTAAAAACATGCATCCTATTTTCCTTATTAGATTAGCAAACAAACATTAATCCTAGATATTTAATATAGAATATTTCCCAGTTCACGAATCTGAAATTCATTTAGGTCAACTTTTCTTGTATTTAGAATTGTTTGCTTTGTAAGTGCTTACATTTTTAGGCCAATTAAATTAGAACTCATTTAACTTTAGCAATATTATCAGAAAAAAAAGGCATACACTGAGACATACATAAATCCAGACAGACAGACAGAGATCTTATAGTTTTCCATTTGAGATTTAAAGTATTTCTTTGATCCCCTTGTTTTTTCGTTGCTTGAACTTCTAATTTGCCCACGGCTGAGGTCTCAGGCAAAGTGGGCTGTGTATTTCAAGGACATGGAAAGGGTTAACATCAAGCTTTTCCCTAGGAGGGCCTTTTAACAAGCTAGTTGTTTTTAATTGCATATGCAAAAAGAATTGGTTTTGCAGTTTCCAGAAAAATTTCTCTCACTCCATTTAATCAGCAATCACACACTCACTATCACTCAGAGGCTATCACAATGCCTCTCTTCTTCCAAGTCCCCAGTTTTCCTTAACTGTTGCTCCTGTCCTGGGAGCTCCAAGGAAGTTATCAGTCACAATGCCTTCCTATCTTATGCTCCCTTCCTGGGAACTCCAAGAAGATGATCAGTCTCCTCTTCTACCCGTTGGGATAGGACCTAACTTGGGACTAGCCCCGGGGCCTTATCTGATCCTGTGACCATTCCTGGTGAGGTGGTCCAACCCTCCAATGTATATGGTTGGGGCTCGGCCATTTGGAGAGTCAGAACACTGGTCCGAAAGAGAACCCAGAATACCATCAGGTGGCGTACCTCCTCATTCCTCTCCGGGTTCCTTCACTCCAGCCCAGCCAAGCCACCAGTTTGGTGGCTCAAGGGGCCAGCATGGTTGGAATCGCTCTGGGGCCTCCAGAAATGTTACAGAAACCAGTACTCGAGAAACCGAGCATTACACTCAGAGAGTTGGAGAACTCAGGTTTATTAGGTCAGTGGGCCCAGAGGAGTTAACACTCTAAGCTCTGAGCCCTGAACAAAGGGGTTGCAGAGTATACAGACAGGCATGATTAAGCGGGTTTGGAGGGGCTGGGCAATTGGAAAGAGCAGGACAAGGGTGAGGGAGATAAGCTCCAGTTCCTAGTATTGTGAGTCCCCACTTTCTGAGACTATGTGACCTACATGATCCAGACTTTGTAAGGAGCAAGCTGAGTTACAGGGGCAGAAGGAGCAGGAGGTTATGTAAAATTTTAACTTTTCCTCTTCACTCCTGCCTTCAGTCTTTCCCAGCGTCAAGGTCTTTTCCAATGAGTCATCTCGTCCCATCAGGTGGCCAAAGTATTGGAGCTTCAGCTTCAGCATCAGTCTAACCAATGAATGTTCAGGGATGATTTCCTTTCAGATAGACTGGCTTGATCTCCTTGTAGTCCAAGGGACTCTCAAGCGTCTTCCCCAGCACCACAGTTTGAAGGCATCAGTTCTTCGGTGCTCACCCTTTCTTATTGTCCACCTCTCATATCCATACATGACTACTGGAGAAAGCATAGCTTTGACTACACAGACCTTTGCAGGCAAAGTAATGTCTCTGCTTTTTTATACACTGTCTAGGTTTGTCATGCGTCTTTTAATTTCATGGCTGCAGTCACCATCCACAGTGATTTTGGAACCCAAGAAAATAAAGTCTGTCACTGTTTCTATTGTTTCGGCATCCTAGCAGATAATAAACGTCCAGGAGGTGTTGCCTGTGGCCAGGAGGAAACCAACACCAATGGAGAAAGTAGCTAAAACATTAGCTTCCAGGCCTTGACAGCCTAGAGGCAGAGACTCCCACCAGGAATAATCTCTCCCAAGCCTTGACCCCAGTGCCCTCTATCTTTCATAGCAACACCAGCTTTCTGGAAGGAGAAGCGTGTCTGCATTTCAGGAGGATGGGGAAAAGCTGGTTTCATCTATTCTTTTGTTATACCCCAAATCTGTGAGTCCCTAGTGATTTGGCATTTGTCTCAAACCCAGTTTGTATACTTCTCGTTTCTCGTCTCAAACTAGAATCTCTGACTTGAGACCTCAGAATCCTACTTTGTAAATCAAAAGCCAATAATTTTGTTATCTCCAGTCTTTTCACAATCAACTCTCCTGTGAATCAGGATAGTTGGAATGTTCTAAATACATGAATGCCAAACATGTTTGATCTCAAAGTTCAAAACCTTTTGAGAAAGTACCCCATGGGTGACTGTGCTCCTAATGGGTGTCCATATATACTACTGCTGATCTATATATAAAAAATTGGAAAAGCATAGTTTTTGCTTCTCTGCCTTGGATGTTAATTAAATTCAGTATACGTTCACCCAGCTAGTGTACTTGCAGTGACTCTGTGCTAATGATAATGCTGAGATAATAGGTGGGCTTCCCTGAAGGCTCAGACAGTAAAGAATCCACCTGCTTGTGCTAATAGGAGGTGAAGAATTTTTAATTCCAGGAGAGATGATTTCTCATTCTCAAGGAAAAATGTCAACTGGCCCCTGGAAGCTCTTCTTGGAGTAGTAACCGACAAATCATTACATTATTACCCTTCTTCACCTTTTATGTTCCAAGCAGTGAGCAGGCTCCTCAGCAGACTCCAGACCCCTCCTCCATCATTGCAGATGAAGAGTTAGACTTCTGAGTGTAAAGAAAATAAAATGTTATCTGCTCTTCCAGTTCTACAAAGATCAAGCCATTAGTCACTGCAGCTGCTCAATGACAGTGCACCTGAGGGGAATTCAGAATGGAGAAAAACGGGAAGCAGTCTGTGCTTTGGGTACCCATCCCTAAATAGCTAAGATGCATATCTAAGGAAAACTTTCAATGACCCCAGATTCTTGCTTATTTTCATATACGGAAAAACACTAAAATCATTAACTTGAGATGTTTATTCTTTAGCATTAGCAGTTATCTGATATCAACTCCATGATTATTCATTTTTTGCTTGGTTTTGTTTTGCAGCAAAAACCTCATATATATCCTGGCTTCTCCCCTACTGCTTCAGAACAGTTTCTCAGAGCTGAGAGGTTGTCTCCCAGGCTATAAGCTTCAGTAAGACCCTGAATATACTCAACTCACAGATCTCACATTGTCTGTGATTTTTGTAAGTCAACATGAGTGATAGGTCATCCTTGGGCACAAAGGAAAGATAAAGAATTGTTTTTCTCGTTGAAACACTTTCTTATCAGAAAGTTGATGCATACATGTTGTAAAAGATACAAAAAATGCCTGAAATGTATAAAATGAGCTCCACCTGCCTCTTTACTGTTTAGGGAAGGTACTTATTGACCTACAGAGCACCTGTCTTATTGGAAAAGTTCTCTTTTCAAAGCCCCTTTTGGATATCCTTGAGAATAGCTCTTCATACACATTTCACCTACTTTGTGGAGCAAACTTTGTTTTTTAGGTCAATATTTGCTTTATCGGTATGAAAAGGCAAAAAGATATGACACTGAAAGATGCACTCCCCAGGTCGGTAGGTGCCCAATATGCTACTGAACATCAGTGGAGAAATGACTCCAGAAAGAACGAAGAGATGGAGCCAAAGCAAAAACAACACCCAGCTGTGGATGTGACTGGTGATGGAAGCAAAGTCCGAAGCTTTAAAGAGCAACATTACATAGGAACCTGGAATGTTAAGGTCCATAAATCATGGTAAATTGGAAGTGGTCGAACAGGAGATGGCAAGAGTGAACATCAACATTCTAGGAATTAGTGAATTAAAATGGACAGGAAGGGGTGAATTTAATTCAGATGACCATTATATCTACTACTGTGGGCAAGAATACCTTAGAAGAAATGGAGTTACCCTCATAGTCAACAAAAACAGTCAGAAATGCAGTACTTAGGTGCAATCTCAAAAATGACAGAATGATCTCTGTTGGTTTCCAAGGCAAAACATTCAGTATCACAGTACTCCAAGTTTAAGTCCCAACCACTAATGCCAAAGAAGCTGAAGTCGAGCAGTTCTATGAAGACCTACGAGACCATCTAAAATGAACTCCAAAAAAAGATGCCTTTTTCATCATAGTGGACTGGAATACAACAGTAAGAAGTCAAGAGATACCTGGAGTAATAGGCAAGGTTGGCCTTGGAGTACAAAATGAAGCAGGGCAAAGGCTAAGAGAGTTTTGCCAAGAGAATGCACTGGTCATAGCAAACACCCTCTTCCAACAACACAAGAGAAGACTCTACACATGGACATCACCAGACGGTCAACACCAAAATCAGATTGATTATATTCTTTGCAGCCAAAGATGGAGAAGCTCTATACAGTCAGCAAAAACAAGACTGGGAGCTGACTATGGCTCAGATCATGAACTCCTTATTGCCAAATTGAGACTTAAATTGAAGAAAGTAGGGAAAACCACTAGACCATTCATGTATGGCCTAAATCAAATCCCTAACGATTATACAGTGGAAGTGAGAAATAGATTTAAGGGACTAACTCTGATAGAGTGCCTAAAGAACTATGGGCGGAGGTTAGTAATATTAGAATTGTGTGTGAAGTACAGCCATGTCCACTGGAGGTGACAGTCATTGTTCCCTGGGTGGTGGGGTGGCAGGGGCGACTGCCCCCCCACCTTGGAAAAGCTCATGACCCCCATCTCCTTGGCCTTGAAGATGTAGGATCTGTCAGCTCCAACTCCCCTGGGATCCCTGCCGTCTCTCCCTCCCCTGGGGTGGATTCACTCATTTTTTTGATCTCTCTGAACTTAATATGTTGAAAGTTTAAAGGTTGGCCACGAATGTTCATAGCCCACAGTCTACATATGGTGGACGGTGAGAATGGCCATCTATCTCCTCTCCCCGGCCCCAGGTGTGTTCTGCATTGAGGCTCAGGTGCACTGAGATGCCTCCTGCTCCCATGGCAGGCCCAGTAGGCCCTTCATCCCCTCCTTCAGAAAATCAGGGGACGTTGACCCCAGAGCAATCATGGGAACCGACTTGTTTTGGGGTTTCCTAAATATTGGGCCCTGTTCTCATGACCCCACCCGGGGGAGGGGCAGATAGCAGGGACCCCAGGGGAGCTGGAGCTGACAGATACTACATCGTCAAACACATCTCTGCTATTTTATATGCTGTCTAGGTTTGTCATGCATCTTTTACTTTCATGGCTGCAGTCACGATCCACAGTGATTTTGGAACCCAAGAAAATAAAGTCTGTCACTGTTTCCATTGTTTTGGCGTCCTGGCAGATAACAAACATCCAGGAGGTGTTGCCTGTGGCCAGGAGAAAACCAGCACATTGTACAGGAGGCGGTGATCAAAACCAAAAAGGTCAAATGGTTGTCTGAGGAGGCCTTACAAATAGCTGAGGAAAGAAGAGAAGCAAAAGGCAAAGGAGAGAAAGATATACCCATTGGAATGCAGAGTTCCAAAGAATAGCACTGTGAGATAAAAAAGCCTTCCTCAGTGATCAGTGCAGAGAAATAGAGGAAAACAATAGAATGGGAAAAACTAGAGATCTCTTCAAGAAAATTAGAGATACCAAGGGAACATTTCATGCAAAGATGGACACAATAAAGGACAGAAATGGTATGAACCTAGCAGAAGCAGAAGATATTAAGAAGAGGTGGCAAGAATACACAGAAGAACTATACAGAAAATATCTTAATGACCCAGATAACCACGATGGTGTGACCACTTACCTGAGCCAGACATCCTGGAATGCAAAGTCAAGTGGGCCTTAGGAAGCATCACTGTGAACAAAGCCAGTGGAGGTGACGGAATTCCAGAAAGATGGATCCTGAAAGATGATGCTATGAAAGTGCTGCACTCAATATGCCAACAAATTTGGAAAACTCAGCAGTGGCCACAGGACTGGAAAAGGTCAGTTTTCATTCCAATCCCAAAGAAGGGCAATGCTGAAGTATGCTCAAACTACAGCACAATTGCACTCATCTCACACACTAGCAAAGTAGTGCTCAAAATTCTCCAAGCTAAGCTTCAACAGCACATGAACCAAGAACTTCTAGATGTTCAAGCTGGATTTAGAAAAGGCAGAGGAATCAGAGATCAAATTAACACCATTCATTTGATCATAGAGAAAGCAAGAGAATTCCAGAAACACCTCTGCTTCATTGACTATGCTAAAGCCTTTGACTGTGTGGATCACAACAAACTGTAAAATTCTTAAAGAGATAAGAATACTAGACTAGCTGATCTGCCTCCAGAGAAATCTGTATGCGGGTCAAGAAGCAACAGTTAAAACTGGACATGGAGAAAGGGACTGGTTCAAAATTGGGAAAGGTATTCATCAAGGCTGTATAATGTCACTCTGCTTATTTAACTTTTATATAGTGTACATCATGAGAAATGCCAGGCTAGTTGAAGCTCAAGCTGGAATCGAGATTGCCAGGAGAAATATTAATACCTCAGATATGCAGATGACACCACCCTTATGGCAGAAAATGAAGAGGAACTAAAGAGCCTCTTGATGAAAGTGAAAGAAGAGAGTGAAAAAGCTGGCTTAAAACTCAACATTCAGAAAACTAAGATCATGGCATCTCTGGTCCCATCACTTCATGGCAAAGATGGAGAAACAATGGAAACAGTGACAGAATTTATTTTCTTCGGCTCCAAAATCACTGTAGATGGTGACTGCAGCAATAAAATTAAAAGATGCTTTCTCTTTGGAAGAAAAGCTATGACAAACCTAGTCAGCATATTAAAAAGGAGAGGCATTACTTTGCTGACAAAGGTCTGCCTAGTCAAAGCTTTGGTTTTTCCAGTAGTCATGTATGGATGTAAGAACTGGCCCATAAAGAAAGCTGAGGACCGAATAACTAATGGTTTTGAATTGTGGTGTTGGAGAAGACTCTTGGACTACAAGGAGATCAAACCAGTCAATTCTAAAGGCAATCGGTCCTGAACATTCATTGGAAGGACTGATGCTGAAGCTGAAACTCCAATACTTTGGCCACCTGATGCAAAGAACTGAGTCATTGGAAAAGACCCTGATGCTGGGAAAGATTGAAGGCAGGATGAGAAGGGACGATAGAGGATGAAATGGTTGAATGGCATCATCGACCTGATGGACATGAGTTCGAACAAGCTCCAGGAGTTAGTGATGGCCAGGGAAGGCTGGCATGCTGCAGTCCATTGAGTCGCAAAGACTTGGACATGACTGAGCAACTGAACTGACTGAACTGACTTGGTTTATCAAAGTTTATAAATTTCAGTTCAGTTCAGTACTGTTCAGTCGCTCATTCGTGTCTGACTCTTTGCAACCCCATGAATCGCAGCATGCCAGGCCTCCCTGTCCATCACCATCTCCCAGAGTTCACTCAGACTCACGTCCATCGAGACCATGATGCCATCCAGCCATCTCATCCTGGGTCGTCCCCTTCTCCTCCTGCCCCCAATCCCTCCCAGCATCAGAGTCTTTTCCAATGAGTCAGCTCTTCGCATGAGGTGGCCAAAGTACTGGAGTTTCAGCTTTAGCATCATTCCTTCCAAAGAAATCCCAGGATTGATCCCCTTCAGAATGGACTGGTTGGATCTCCTTGCAGTCCAAGGGACTCTCAAGAGTTTTCTCCAACACTGCAGTTCAAAAGCATCAATTCTTTGGCACTCAGCCTTCTTCACAGTCCAACTCTCACATC
>SJYQ01012720.1:184102-205129 GCA_006410935.1 Redunca redunca | reverse complement strand
CATAAATTATAAGTTCTTTTACATGGTAATAACATTTACAAAGTTTAGGATTTTCTTTGAAAATTAAAAATAGTCTAATCAGTTATTTAATTACACATTTTAAACTGAAATTGCAAGATTGTTGGGCCCTAAATCTCCTAAACTTCAAAAATACATAAAATACTAAGTATGCACAATAATATTAACAGTATATTCTTGATTTATGAATCAGGTCTACACATACTTTTAACATTTTTTAAATTGATTTTTATTAGTGTATAGTTGATTTACAATGTTATGTTTTCTACTGTACAGCAGAGTGAGTCAGTTATTTATATACATATAGCCACTCTTTATTAGATTCTTTTCCTATATGGGTCATTACAGAGTATTGAGTAGAATCCCCTGTGCTAAATAGTATGTCCTTATTATTTATCTATTTTATATATAGCATTTTAAATACTAGTGTTTTTAAATCTCCCTCAACTGTGTTAGACTCTTTCCAAGTCCATGGACTGTAGTCCACTAGGCTCCTCTGTCCATGGAATTCTCCAGGTAAGAATATTGGATTGGGTAGCCATTCCCTTCTCCAGGGGACCTTCCTGACCCAGGGATTAAGCCAGGGTCTCCTGCATTGCAGGCAGCTTCTTTACAGCTGAGCCAACAGGGAAGCCCTTGGACTAAGACACATTGATACTGTAAAGACACAAGATTGTGATCCCACCTGAATGGCATGAAGTAACCATCCCAAGCAAGATTATTCTCTCAGCTCCAGAAAATCCAGATGATCCTTCTCAAAATGAGGGACATATTTCTGTCCCAAAGGATCTCCCAGCACATGTTTTGAGCAGTCAAGTTGTACATTATGTAATTCTCCTATCTTAAGATTTGCAGCCTCCCCCTTAAGATGGTTTTTAACATCATTTTGAGGGTGTTTTTTTTTTTAATCTTTGTCTTTTGTGACTCTTTAGATATTTAAGTGATGTTACTTGGAGTCTAACTCTGTACCCACAAATTCCCAGGTCCTTTGAAGGAATTCAGAAACACCACCTCAAAATATGCTTCTTTGGTATACTGATTATTTTGATCTGAAGGCACTTGAACAAAACAAGTGCTTATCTGCCTAAAGACAAATCCTCCGAAAAGAACTCAATTGCCATTAATTTCACCCAGCAGGGAAGATTAATTTTTATCATAGGAGAAAAGACTGGAAGTCACCACCACACTCAGACAAATGACCATAACTTCCATCTGTTTGATTCTTTTCTTTTTTTGTATTTGTTGTTGTTTTAAAATAATTTACTCTCCCCTAAAACTTTCATATCCCTTCTTTCCTCCCCATATGAAGATAGTATATAAGATTTCAAATCTCATCACCATTTTGGGTATTCACTTTTTTTTCCCTGCGACTCCTCCAATCTTGTGATGTTAAAAATAAATTATTTGGGGGACTTCCTTGGTGCTCTAGTGGCTAAGACTCTATGTTCCCAATGCAGGGAACCCAGGTTTGATCTCGGGTCAGGGAAAGAGATACATGATACAACTAAGAACTGACATGCTGAACCTAAAAATCTTGCATACCTCATGAAAATCAAAGACCCTGAGTACTGCAACTAGGACCAGGCACAGCCAAATAAATAAATATTTTTTAAATAATAAATTAATTTACATACTTTTTGTTCTGGTTACTGTGTCTGTTGTCAGTGAGTTTCATAGATCCAGCTAGGGCAAGTCTTTATTCCTCTACCCCTTCTAAACACAAAGACAGTTTGGAGAGACAGATGCATAGAGAGGGGAGAGGGGTATCTTCCCTCACCTGCCACATCAGTAAAACAGACCCTAAAAATCAAGAGTTGCAGTGTCCCTTCCTGTCTCTCACAGGAGCTGGTCTGTGATCTGGGCCCAGAAGGACAAATGAGGGACACACCAACATTACAGGCAGAGGATCCTAGGCTCACTGGCCACACCCCCACCCCCTGCCATCCTCATCTCTCTGTTGTTAATGTGCCCTTTGTTTTCCAGATGCCAGGGAGATTTTTCTTCCTCAATCACTTTAAGCAGTTTTATTATGATATAACTTGAAGTAATTTTCTTCATGATCCTTCTGTTTGGGGTTGTGGAGTTTTATTTTTGTCCTTATTCATTTGTTTAAGCTGTAGGTTTATGGTTTTCATCAAATCCCCTCCCTAGGACTCAAGTTCCAAAAATACTGTCATTTATACTGTCTCACAGTTCACTGATAATCTTTCATTTCAGATGATTTCTGCTACTAGGTCTTCAAGTTCACTTATCTTTTCTTGGACATTGTCTAAAATGCTATTAATTCCATCCACTGTAATTTGCTTATTTAAAAAATTTATTTTTTAATTGAAGGATAATTGCTTTACAGAATTTTGTTGTTTTCTGTCAAATCTCAACATGAATCAGCCATAGGAATACATATGTCCCTTCATCTCAGGCATCATATATTTCATTTCTTGAGGTTCTTTCTATTATATGGGTCTATTTTTTCTTCATATGTTCCAATAACTCTTCTATACATATAATTTTCTCTGCTTTCTTGAACATTTGAAAAACATTCATAGTAGCTATTTTAACATTCTTTTCTACTAATTCTATCATTGGTGACATTTCTGGAACTGCATCAATTTATTTTTCTACTAATCATGAGTTACAGTCTCCTAGATCTTTGCCTATTTGGTAAATTTTTAATTGTATGATAGATATGTTAAATATATTCTTGAGTGTAGGAGTTTTTTTATCATCCCTTTAAATGTTACTAGCCTTTATTCTGATCTGTACGGTAAGTACTTGGAAATAGTTTGATATTTCTGAGACTTGATTTTTACTCTAAGGCTAATTTGTCCCTACTCTTAAGACAATACACTATTGACTACTTTTTTCAATACCCTGTTTATTGGGAGTCTTTCCAGTCTGGCTGTTGGAACATGAATTATTCCTGGACTGTGTGAGTGGGGACTGTTCCCCTGATCCTCTCTGGTGATGTTTCTCTGGCCTTCTCTTCACATACTCACATTTTTCAGAACTCTTTCACATGTTTGCAGAGAGATTCGGGGAGTGCTCTGTGGAGATCTCTTCTTTTGGACACTCTCACCTGTGAAGCATAGCTGCCTTGGCCACCTCCATCTCTGAGCTGTGTCTCCTTAACCCAGGGGTCTTGCCACTACTGAGCTACACCTGGGACCCCCATTATGCTCCATGGATAACAAACCATCAAGGCAGTAATCCGTAGCTTTTTCCTATATTTGGTCTGTTTCTCATTTGGGCAAGGTAGAAGATAATTTCTGTCCCCTTCACTCCACTCTTACTGAAAGGAGAATCCCTCCCTTTGTGATCTGTGAATGGCCAGTCCTCTAGGACCTTCATGTTTGTTGAATGAGGGGATCATGGACCAGCAGCAGCCCCTGGGAGATCCACTAGCTCTACGCAGTCACATTCTTCCTTTTAACCACCTCACCTTTTAATTCATACACGTTACGTGTTATCTCAGGAAACAAGCTCAAGAACAATAAAATTCACATTCTAGTTTAACTAGTTTCATACGAGAAAAGTGGAATGCAAGTTAAACAGCAATCCCATGTATACATGGCATGAAAAACGCTGCATTCTTTAGCTTGCCTTTGGTCTAGAACAATTGCTACAAAATTATTACCACAGGGATCCTTGATCACATATTATTTTCATACAATTTAGCAAAAGGTCTCCCTCTTTGGGGGTCTCATTTTGGTTTTAGTATAAAGCTATATTAATACTTACTTGTAAAGCTTTTTCAATCCTAGACTGTTCAAACACTGAGCTTCGAATATCGTTTCATTTCAGCTTCCGTAGACAGTGTGGAAGCCAGAGAGCCCACTTCACAGTCAGGAAAGGAAAGCACATAACGCATGTGTAAGTTACTCATTTGAAATTTTAACTGAACCAAAGACAATTCATTTTTGGTAGAAAAGATTTTACATTACCTGGTTCTCATGTCTGGCTGTCAAGCCAACAAAGGCACAAAGTAGGATAGAAGAGGACTCCCCTGCCAGTGCAAGGGACATGGGTTCCATCGCTGGTCCAGGAAAATTCCATGCCTCCTGGCAGCTAAGCCCCTATGCCAGAACTACTGAACCTGTGCCCTAGAGCCTGGGAGCTGCAACTACTGAACCCCATGCACTCTAGAGCCCACGCTCTGCAGTAAGTGAAGCCACTGAAATGAGAAGCCTAAGCATGGCAGCTAGAGATAAGCCCCTTCTAGTTTCTCTAGTTGGCTTCCACTAGAGAAGCCCACAGGCAGCAGTGAAGACCCAGCACAACCAAAAATAAAATTAATTAGAAATGAAAAAGTAGGATAGAAGATTTATTTGGACAGATTCCAATGGCAGCTTATTTTTTTTTAATGTAGGTAAGTAGACAAAGTTCTCATCTCTCAAAGCATGTTATTAATAAATTCAAAATAATATCAAGGCAAATCAGTGCATAAATGCTTGGAAGTCACTATGTATATATTTTAATGATTCATTCATTCATTTTCTAAATGTAGTAATATTTCTAAATAGCAAGGGGAGAGAAGAAGTCTTTCTTAAATGAACAATGCAAAAACACAGAGGAAAACAATAGAATGGAAAAGACTAGAGATCTCTTCAAGAAAATTGGACATATCAAGACTTCATGTAAGGATGGGCATGATAAAGGACAAAAACAGTAAGGACCTAACAAAAGCAAAAGGGATTAAGAAAAGGTGACAAGAATACACAGAAGAACTGCACTAAAAAGGTTTTAATGACTCAGATAACCATGATGGTGTGATCACTCACCTAGGGCCAGACATCCAAGAGTGTGAAGTCAAGTGGGCCTTAGGAAGCATCTCTAGGAAGCAAACCTAGTGGAAGTGATGGAATTCCAGCTGAGCTATTTACAATACTAAAAGACAATGCTGTTAAAGTGTTGCATTTAATATCACTGATTCCATTTTTTTCCCCCATCTATTTGCTGTGAAGTGATGGGATTGAATACCATGATCTTAGTTTTTTGAATGTTGAGTTTTAAGCCAACTTTTTTACTCTCTTCTTTCACCTTCTGTTCCTCTTCACTTTCTGCCATAAAGGTGATGTTATCTGCATATCTGAGTTTATTAATATTTCTCCTGGCAATCTTGATTCCAGCTTAAGCCTCATCCAGCCTGGCGTTTTGCATGTTGTATTCTGTATATAAGTTAAATAATCAAGGTGACAATATATGGCCTTGACATACTCCTTTCCCAGTTTTGAACCAGTTCATTGTTCCATGGCCAGTTCTAACTGTTGCTTTTTTTTTTTTTACCTGCATACAGGTTTCTCAGGAGGCAGATAAGTTGATCTGGTATTCCTACATCTTTAAGAATTTTCTAGTTTCTTGTGATCCAAACAATGAAAGGCTTTAGCATAGTCAATGAAGCCAGGTAGATGTTTTTTTGGAATTAAATAGTAGGAAAAAAGTGGAATCAGTGACAAACTTTATTTCCTTGGGCTCCAAAATCACTGTGGATGGTGATTACAGGCATGAAATCAAAAGAAGAAAAGCTATGACAAGAGTAGACAACATATTAAAAAGCAGATACAAAGGTCCATCTAGTAAAAGCTATGGTTTTACCAGTAGTTATGTACATATTTGAGAGTTGGACCAGAAAAAAAGCTGAGCACTGAAGACTTGATACTTTTGAACTATGGTGCTAGAGAAGACTCTTGAGAGTCCCCTGGACAGCAAGATCAAATCAGTCAATCCTAAAGGAAATCAACTCTGAATATTCATTGGAAGGACTGATGCTGAAGCTCCAATACCTTGGTCACCAGATGCAAAGAGCCAATTCATTGGAAAAGACCCTGATTCTGGGAAAGATTGAAGGCAAAAGAAGCAGGTGGCAGAGGATGAGATTTGTTAGATAGCATCACTGACTCAATGGACATGAATCTGAGCAAACTCCTCAAGATAGTGAAGGAGAGGGGAGCCTGGTGTGCTGTAGTCCATGTGGTCTCAAAGAACTGGAGATGACTTAGTGACTGAACAACAACAACAACTGATTTCCCAGCTCTAGTCCAGAATTTTTACTTTCTAAATTTTTTATTACCTTGTTTACTTTTGGCTGTGCTGGGTCTTTGTTGCCGATCGGGCTTTTCTCAAGTTGCAGTATGGGCGCTTCTCATCACAGTGGCTTCTCTTGTTGCAGGGTATAGGCTCCTGATGTGCAGGTTTCAGTAGTTGCAGCTTCAGTAGTTCAGTGAGCATAGTAGTTGCAGTTCCCAGGCTCTAGAGCACAGGCTCAGTAGTTGTGGTGCACAGGCTTAGTTGGCCTGTAGCATGTAGATCTTACTGATCTACAGGAGTTGAACCAATGTCTCCCGCATTGGCAGGTGATTCTTTACCACCTAGACATCAGGAAAGCTTTACCCCAGAAATTTTGATCAGTGATAATTGGCCTGGGCTCCCACAAGGCCTTGTTCTTTTCCAAAGCACCCTAGTGCTTTAGGTTTGGCAAGGAGAAGAACACTCACTGGGTCAGGGGGGCTGTCTGCAACCACTTGGAGGTCCTCTGGGCCAGGTGTGCTGAGGCTTGTTCTCGACCAGTGTGGGAGAAATACAATCACAAAATTCTTTCCCACCCCAAAAATCTGTTCCACAGAAGTAGAAAGGAAAATACATATTATTATTATTGAATAAAAGCATTAAACCAGAATTCGATGCACATCACAGTCATTCAATGCAACTCACTAAAAGGCTTGCAGAAAGAAATCTAACTCTTTGACAGAGTCAAGGACATACAACCTGTTATATTAGGTAGGCTTCGCCTAAAAATTCTGGAACAAGGTGACAAGTTTGCCCCCGCTTCTTCCAGGGTGTCTTAAACTCTACTGTACTATCAGTACATAAATTGTGCATCACTGTGATTATCCTCAAATGTGGGCAGCGTATTTGACCCCCAGTCAAGATTTGAGATTATTAAGGGCTGTAAGGGTCAGAACAGGCCACCCCAAAAATACACCATGTGGCCATAAAGATTATTTTGAGCTAAAGACAATTGAGAAACAGCAGGTGCCAAACACCTCCCTCATCTGCCTAAAAGCATATAAACTCCCATTTGTAAAGCTTTTTCCCTCTCCTGTACCAGGAAGAGGAGGATGAATCTGAGTCTTTTCTCAGCCCCTGAAATAGCAGGACAGGAATCTAGGTAATGAGCCAATTAAAACAACTCTTCTTTTCCATGAGTTCTCCCCATATATTTACCCTCCAAAGCTTGCTGCCTTTAAATCCTGAACATCTTTTTCTGAGTCTGGTCACTTCTCTAGAAATTTATTGTTTTGTTAAATGCCCACATCCCTGAGTTTCCCTAGGTCTGTAGGTGCTACCCACATTAACAAACTCTATTTGGCTTTCTTTCTCTCTCTTTTTATTTGACTGCACCAGGCCTTAGTTGCAGCATGCAGGATCTAGTTCCCTGACTAGGGATTGAACCTGGACCCCTTGCACTGGCTGTGTAGAGTTTTAACCATTGGGCCACAAGGAAACTCTCAAGTTTCTCTTCTTGGTCTGTCTTTCTTATCAGTCTATTTTGCAGGGCCCCAGCTGGAGAACCTAGGAAGGGAGAGATAGAGAGTTTTTTTCTCCCCTACAGAGCCAATACTTTTCATCATAATGGGGTTGGATACCCTTATATGCCTTGGGGACCTGCTGTGTTTCCCAGAACATGGAAAAGCAGCAGCAAAGTGAACGAGGCATTATCATGCCAGCCAGAAAGAAGTGCATGGTGCCGTGAGGGGGAAGGAAAAAGTTTCCCTCTAATTTTTCTAGGTTCCTCTAGCTGGCCTAAGAATCACATTGACATAAGACAAGTCAACAAGAGAAAATAAAATTTAATTACATGCTACATACATGTGGGGCTTCCATAAGAATGTGATAACCGTTAAAACAAAAAAAGAGTGGATTCATTTAAACAAACAAAAAGAAAGGGATTCATTTAAACAAACAAAAAGAAAGGGATTCATTTAAACAAACAAAATGAAATGGATTCATTTAAACAAACAAAAAGAAATGGATTCATTTAAACAAACAAAAAAAGTGGAGTCATTAAAAAATGGGTTCATTAAAAAAAAACAAAAAAGTGTTGATGGGTGGAGCTGTGTTCCCTCCCTGCTATTTACCTGGGGCCAAACTATGGTAGACATAATGAAGATAATGGTGACCTCCCTCAAAAGATCCCAGGCAGGTACTTCTACAGTCCATGCCCCACTGGATGCAATAGCGTGTATAATAGGGTAGGTATTTTACCTAATATGGGGTTAGGGAACTGGCCAGTTTACATCCAGAGGCTCATGGCAACAGTTGCTATGGGGCTTGGTCAGTTCCACAGATTTTATCCTGTGACCTTGGTATGGGGCCCCATCCCTGTGACCTTGGCACAGGGCTCCACACCTTCCTTTCCTATTCAGAGAGGAATAATGGGGTTTGTGCAATCATTGAATTAAACTTTTTTTTTATGTTTTGTTTTGAGCATTATGTGCCAGTCTAGCAGTCAGCTAGACTCTAGGAAAGTACTGGGATTAAATAAAACAGGAAAGTGAATTCTCCTAATGTTGAAACCAAGCAGGACCCTGTGTGGCCCCCCGGCACAGAGGCCTTTCTGTCCCCTATTGCTTGTAGGCAAGATTCCAGCCTCCATGACTTTTTCCCTGAGTTCCAAAGGGCAGATTCAGATTCCAACAGGACTGGGAAACAGACTCTTGGAGGGCACAAGCAAAACCTTGTGCATACTAGGACCCAGGAGAAAGGAGCCGTGACCCTACAAGAGACTGACCAGACTTGCCCATGAGTGTCCAGGAGTCTCCGTTACAGGTGTGGGTTGGCAATGGCCTGCTACAGGGTTGGGGGCACTGAGTGCAACAGTGCCTGCATGGGACCTTTTGAAGGAGGTCCTGATTATCTTCATTACCACCACAATAGTTTGGCCTCAGGTCAAATAACAGGGAGGGAACACAGTCCCACCCATCAACAGAAAATAGGATTAAGGATTTACTTAGCATAAGTGAGTGCAACTCTATGCCCCAACCAGTAATGCTGAAGAAGCTGAAGTTGAACGTTTTATGAAGACCTACAACACCTTTTAGAACTAACACCCAAAAAGATGTCCTTTTCATTATAGGGGACTGCAATGCAAAAGTAGGAAGTCAAGAAACACCTGGAGTAACAGGCATATTTGGCCTTGGCATGCAGAATGAAGCAGGGCAAGACTAATGGAGTTTTGCCAAGAAAATGCACCAGTCATAGCAAACACCCTCTTCCAACAACACAAGAGAAGACTCTACACATGGACATCACCAGATGGTCAACACCGAAATCAGATTGATTCTATTCTTTGCAGCCAAAGATGGAGAAGCTCTATACAGTCAACAAAAACAAGACCAGGAGCTGACTGTGGCTCAGATCACGAACTCCTTATTGCCAAATTGAGACTTAAATTGAAGAAAGTAGGGAAAACCACTAGACCATTCAGGTATGACCTAAATCAAATCCCTTATGATTATACAGTGGAAGTGAGAAATAGATTTACGGGCCTATCTGACAGAGTGCCTGATGAACTATGGAATGAGGTTCGTGACATTGTACAGGAGACAGGGATCAAGACCATCCCCATGGAAAAGAAATGCAAAAAAGCAAAATGACTGTCTGGGGAGGCCTTACAAATAGCTGTGAAAAGAAGAGAGGCGAAAAGCCAAGGAGAAAAGGAAAGATATAAGCATCTGAATGGAGAGTTCCAGAGAATAGCAAGAAGAGATAAGAAAGCCTTCTTCAGCGATCAATGCAAAGAAATAGAGGAAAACAACAGAATGGGAAAAACTAGAGATCTCTTCAAGAAAATGAGAGATACCAAGGGAACATTTCATGCAAAGATGGGCTCAATAAAGGACAGAAATGGTCTGGACCTAACAGAAGCAGAAGATATTAAGAAGAGGTGGCAAGAATACACAGAAGAACTGTACAAAAAAGATCTTCATGACCCAGATAATCATGATGATGTGATCACTAATCTGAGCCAGACATGCTGAAATGTGAAGTCAAGTGGGCCTTGGAAAGCATCACTACAAACAAAGCTAGTAGAGGTGATGGAATTCCAGTTGAGCTGTTTCAAATCCTGAAAGATGATGCTGTGAAAGTGCTGCACTCAATATGCCAGCAAATTTGGAAAGCTAAACAGTGGCCACAGGACCGGAATAGAACAGTTTTCATTCCAATCCCAAAGAAAGGCAATGCCAAAGAATCCTCAAACTACCGCACAATTGTACTCATCTCACACGCTGGTAAAGTAATGCTTAAAATTCTCCAAGCCAGCCTTCAACAATAAATGAACCATGAACTTCCTGATGTTCAAGCTGGTTTCAGAAAAGGCAGAGGAACCAGAGATCAAATTGCCAACATCCACTGAATCATCGAAAAAGCAAGAGAGTTCCAGAAAAACATCTATTTCTGCTTTATTGACTATGCCAAAGCCTTTGACTGTGTGGATCACAATAAACTGTGGAAAATTCTGAAAGAGATGGGAATACCAGACCACCTGACCTGCCTCTTGAGAAATCTGCATGCAGGTCAGGAAGCAACAGTTAGAACTGGACATGGAACAACAGACTGCTTCCAAATAGGAAAAGGAGTACGTCAAGGCTGTATATTGTCATCCTGCTTATTTAACTTCTATGCAGAGTACATCATGAGAAACGTTGGGCTGGAAGAAACAAAAGCTGGTATCAAGATTGCCAGGAGAAATATCAATAACCTCAGAGATGCAGAAGACACCACGCTTATGGCAGAAAGTGAAGAGGAACTAAAAAGCCTCTTGATGAAAGTGACAGTGGAGAGTGAAAAAGTTGGCTTAAAGCTCAACATTCAGTAAACGAAGATCATGGCATCCGGTCCCATCACTTCATGGGAAATAGATGGAGAAACAGTGGAAGCACTGTCAGACTTTATTTTTTTGTCCTCCAAAATCACTGCAGATGGTGATTGCAGCCATGAAATTAAAAGACGCTTACTCCTTGGAAGAAAAGGTATGACCAACCTAGATAGTATATTCAAGAGCAGAGACATTACTTTGCTGACTAAGGTCCATCTAGCCAAGGCTATGGTTTTTCCTGTGGTCATGTATGGATGTGAGAGTTGGACTGTGAAGAAGGCTGAGTGCCGAAGAATTGATGCTTTTGAACTATGGTGTTGGAGAAGACTCTTGAGAGTCCCTTGGACTGCAAGGAGATCCGACCAGTCCATTCTGAAGGAGATCAGCCCTGGGATTTCTTTGGAAGGAATGATGCTAAAGCTGAAGCTCCAATATTTTGGCCACCTCATGCGAAAAGTTGACTCATTGGAAAAGACTTTGGTGCTGGGAGGGATTGGGGGCAGGAGGAGAAGGGGACAACCGAGGATGAGATAGCTGGATGGCATCATGGACTTGATGGACGTGAGTCTGAGTGAACTCCGGGAGTTGGTGATGAACAGGGAGGCCTGGCGTGCTGCGATTCATGGGATCTCCAAGAGTCAGACACAACTGAGTGACTGAACTGAACTGAACTGAACTGAGTAGGCTTTACAAATAGCTGTGAAAAGAAGAGAAGCAAAAGGCAAAGCAGAAAAGGAAAGATATACCCATTTCAACGCAGGGTTCCAAAGACTAGCAAGGAAAGATAAGAAAGCCTTCCTCAGTGATCAGTGTAAAGAAATAGAGGAAAACAATAGAATGGGAAAGACTAAAGATCTCTTCAAAAAATTCGAGATACCAAGGGAACATTTCATGCAAAGCTCGGCGCAATAAAGGACAGAAGTGGTATGGACCTGACAGAAGCAGAAGATATTAAGAAGAGGTGGCAAGAATACACAGAAGAACTGTACAAAAAAGATTTTCATGACCAGATAATCAAGATGGTGTGATCACTCACCTAGAGCCAGACATGCTGAAATGTGATGTCAAGTGGGCCTTAGGAAGCATCACTACAAACAAAGCTAGTGGACGTGATGGAATTACAGTGGAGCTATTTCAAATCCTGAAAGATGATGCTGTGAAAGTGCTGCAGTCAATATGCCAGCAAATTTGGAAAACTCAGCAGTGGCCACAGGACTGGAAAAAGTCAATTTTCATTCCAATCCCAAAGAAAGGCAATGCCAAAGAATGCTCAAACTACTGCACAATTGCACTCATCTCACAAGCTAACAAAGAAATGCTCAAAATTCTCCAAGCCAAGCTTCAACAGTACATGAACTGTGAACTTTCAGATATACAAGCTGGATTTAGAAAAGGCAGAGAAACCAGAGATCAAATTGCCAACATCATTTGGATCTTTGAAAAAGTGAGAGAGTTCCAGAAAATCATCTATTTCTGCTTTATTGACTATACCAAAACCTTTGACTGTGTAGATCCCAATATCGGTGTAAAATTCTTCAAGAGATGAAATACCAGACCACCTGAACTGCCTCTTGAGAAATCTGTATGCAGGTCAGGAAGCAACAGTTAGAACTAGATATGAACAACATACTGGTTCCAAATTGGGAGGAAGTGCATCAAGGCTGTTTATTGTCACTGTGCTTATTTAATTTATATGCAGAGTACATCATGAGAAGTGCTGTACTGGATGAAGCACAACTGAAATCAACATTGCACGGACAAATATCAATAACCACAAATATACAGATGACACCACCCTTATGGCAGAAAGCAAAGAACTAAAGATCCTCTGGTTGAAAGTGAAAGAGGAAATTGAAAAGGTGGCTTAAAACTCAACATTCGTGGCATCCAGTCCCATCACATCATGACAAATAGACAGGGAAACAATGGAAAGAGTGAGAGGCATCATTTTTAGGGGGCTCCAAATGACTGCAGATGGTGACTGTAGCCATAAAATTAAAAGACACTTGGTCCTTGGAAGAAAAGTTATAGCCAACCTAGACAGTGTATTAAAAAGCAGAAACATTACTTTGCCAAAAAAAATCTGTCTAGTCAAAGCTATGGTTTTTCCAGTGGTCATGTATGGATGTGCGAGTTGAACTATAAAGAAAGCTGAGTGTAGAAGAATTGATCGTTTTGAACTGTGTTGTTGGAGAAGACTCTTGAGAGACCCTTGTACAGCAAACAGATCCAACCAGTCCATCCTAAAGGAAATCAGTCTTGAATGTTCATTGGAAGAACTGATCCTGAAGCTGAAACTCTAATACTGGCCACCTAATGTGAAGAACTGACTCATTTGAAAAGACCTTGAATCTGGGAAAGATTGAAGGCAGGAGGAGAAGGGGTCAACAGAGGATGAGATGGTTGGATGGCATCACCGACTCAATGGACATTCGGTTCAGTTCAGTCTCTGAGTCGTGTCCGACTTTTTGCGACCCTATGAACATGCAGCACGCCAGGCCTCCCTGTCCATCACCAACTCCCAAAGTCCACCAAAACCCATGTCCATTGAGTCGGTGAGGCCATCCAACCATCTCTTCCTCTGTCATCCCCTTCTCCTCCCGCCCTCAACCTTTCCCAGCATCAGGGTCTTTTCAAATGAGTCAGCTGTTCGCATCAGGTGGCCAAAGTATTGGAGTTTCAGCTTCAGCATCAGTCCTTCCAATGAACACCCAGGATTGATCTCCTTTAGGATGGACTGGTTGGATCTCCTTGCAGTCCAAGGGACTCTCAAGAGCCTTCTCCAACACCTCAGTTCAAAAGCATCAATTCTTAGGCACTCAGCTTTCTTCATAGTCCAACTCTCACATCCATACATGACCATTGGAAAAACCCTGCTGCTGCTCCTAAGTCGCTTTAGTCGTGTCCGACTCCATGCGACCCCATAGACGGCAGCCCACCAGGCTCCCCTGTCCCTGGGACTCTCCCTAACCTTGACTAAATGGACCTTTGTTGACAAAGTAATGTCTCTTCTTTTTAACATGCTTTTTATGTTGGTCATAACTTTCCTTCCAAGGAGTAGGCGTCTTTTAATTTCATGGCTACAGTCACCAACAGCAGTGATTTTGGAGCCCAGAAAAATAAAGTCCGACACTGTTTCCACTCTTTCCTCATCTATTTGCCACGAAGTGATGGGACCAGATGCCATGATCTTCGTTTTCTGAATGTTGAGCTTTAAGCCAACTTTTTCACTCTCCACTTTCACTTTCATCAAGAGGCTCTTTTGTTCTTCTTCACTTTCTACCGTAAGGATGGTGTCATTTGCAAATCTGAGGTTATTTATATCTCTCCCAGCAATCCTGATTCCAGCTTGTGCTTCCTTCAGCTCAGAGTTTCTCATGATGTTTTCTGCATATAAGTTAAATAAGCAGGGTGATAATATACAGCCTTGACGTACTCCTTTTCCTATTTGGAACCAGTCTGTTGTTCCATGTCCAGTTCTAACTGTTGCTTCCTGACCAGCATGCAGGTTTCTCAAGACACAGGTCAGGTGGTCTGGTATTCCCATCTCTTTCAGAATTTTCCACAGTTTATTGTGATCCACACAGTCAAAGGCTTTGGCATAGTCAATAAAGCAGAAATAGATGTTTTTCTGGAACTCTCTTGCTTTTCCGATGATTCAGTGGATGTTGGCAATTTGATCTCTGGTTCCTCTGCCTTTTCTAAAGCCAGCTTGAACACCTGGAAGTTCATGGTCTATGTATTGTTGAAGCCTGGCTTGGAGAATTTTAAGCATTACTTTACCAGCATGTGAGATGAATACAACTGTCCGGTAGTTTGAGGATTCTTTGGCATTGCCTTTCTTTGGGATTGGAATGAAAACTGTCCTATTCCAGTCCTGTGGCCACTGCTGAGTTTTCCAAATTTGCTGGCATATTGAGTGCAGCACTTTCACAGCATCATCTTTTAGGATTTGAAATAACTAAACTAGAATTCTATCATCTCTACTAGCTTGGTTCACAATGATGCTTCCTAAGACCCACTTGACTTTGCATTCCAGGACTCAGGCGAGTGGTCACACCAACATGGTTATCTGGATCATGAAGACCTTTTTTGTACAGTTCTTCTATGTATTCTTGCCACCTCTTCTTAATATCTTCTGCTTCTGTTAGGTCCCTACCATTTCTGTCTTTGTTTTTTTTTTTTTTTNTTTATTTCTTCAAACATGCCATATTTTAATGGGTACGTAGTACTTTTACTTGAAATTAATTATGAATTGATTTTGAAACAATTCAGTATTAAACCAGCTGGGATGATTACGTTCTCTCCATTCCTTTGGGATGACTCTGCCAACAGGTGATGGGTTCCACTCTATTCCAATTTGCGTTACTGTATATACCCATACAGCAACACAGAAAGTGGCTCCCCTAGCTAATACGGCATTACCATATTTGTCGTGGGAATCAGGTGCCCGCTTCTGGTGGATCTGCCATTGCTTGCTGAATGCTTTGAACTCTCAGACGACTTAGTGCGTTTTTGGCCAAGGGAAACATCCTGCGGCTGAACATAAAATGGCTGCAACTACAGCTGCTGGCCTCTAGCCCATTTCTGTCTTTTATTGAGCCCATCTTTGCATGAAATGTTCNGTACTTTTACTTGAAATTAATTATGAATTGATTTTGAAACAATTCAGTATTAAACCAGCTGGGATGATTACGTTCTCTCCATTCCTTTGGGATGACTCTGCCAACAGGTGATGGGTTCCACTCTATTCCAATTTGCGTTACTGTATATACCCATACAGCAACACAGAAAGTGGCTCCCCTAGCTAATACGGCATTACCATATTTGTCGTGGAAATCAGGTGCCCGCTTCTGGTGGATCTGCCATTGCTTGCTGAATGCTTTGAACTCTCAGACGACTTAGTGCGTTTTTGGCCAAGGGAAACATCCTGCGGTTGAACATAAAATGGCTGCAACTACAGCTGCTGGCCTCTAGCCCATTTCTGTCTTTTATTGAGCCCATCTTTGCA
Organism: Redunca redunca; assembly: GCA_006410935.1. Classification (NCBI taxonomy): domain Eukaryota; kingdom Metazoa; phylum Chordata; class Mammalia; order Artiodactyla; family Bovidae; genus Redunca; species Redunca redunca. The sequence continues at coordinate 189,224 of SJYQ01012720.1, read as the reverse complement.
TGAAATGTTCACTTGGTACCTGTAATTTTCTTGAAGAGATCTCTAGTCTTTCCCATTCTATTGTTTTCTTCTATTTCTTTGCATTGATCACTGAGGAAGGCTTTCTTATCTCTCTTTGCTATTCTTTGGAACTCTGCATTCAAATGGGTATATCTTTCCTTTTCTCCTTTGCTTTTCGCTTCCCTTCTTTTCACAGCTATTTGTAAGGCCTCCTCAGACAGCCATTTTGCCTTTTTGCATTTCTTTTTCTTGGACGTGAGTTTGAGTAAACTCCGGGTGTTGGTGATGGACAGGGACGCCTGGCATGCTGCAGTCCATGGTGTCACAACGAGTCAGATACAACAGAGTGCTGAGTGACTGAACTGAACTGGATGAAGGGAGGAACAGCCAAGAAACCACCTGAGGCAAGATTAGAAATTAAAGATTAAGGGATTAAAGAAGACAATCTAGATTAGGAACTCACCTGAGTTGACATTCAATTCAGTTCAGTTCAGTCGCTCAGTCCTGTCCGACTCTTTGCAACCCCATAAGGTGTGTAAACCCAGGTCACACCTTAGTCTTGTCAGAGCCCCAACCTTTGAATTGTAGGCAGACACAGTTCAGTTCAGTTCAGTCTCTCAGTCATGTCCAATTCTTTGCAACTCCATGAATTGCAGCACGCCAGGCATCCCTGTCCATCACAAACTCCTGGAGTTCACTCAGACTCACGTCCATTGAGTCAGTGATGCCATCCAGCCATCTCATGCTCTGTCGTCCCGTTCTCCTCCTGCCCCCAATCCCTCCCAGCATCCGAGTCTTTTCCAGTGAGTCAACTCTTTGCATGAGGTGGCCAAAGTACTGGAGTTTCAGCTTCAGCATCATTCCTTCCAAAGAAATCCCAGGGCTGATCTCCTTCAGAATGGACTGGTTGGATCTCCTTGCAGTCCAAGGGGCTCTCAAGAGTCTTCTCCAACACCACAGTACAAAAGCATCAATTCTTCGGCACTCAGCTTTCTTCACAGTCCAAATCTCACATCCATACATGACCACAGGAAAAACCATAGCCTTGACTAGATGGACCTTTGTGGGCAAAGTAATATCTCTGCTTTTGAATATGCTATCTAGGTTGGTCATAACTTTCTTTCCAAGGAGTAAGCGTCTTTTAATTTCATGGCTGCAATCACCATATGTGGTGATTTTGGAGCCCAGAAAAATAAAGTCTGACACTGTTTCCACTGCTTCCCCATGTATATGCAGGTCAGGAAGCAACAGTTAGAACTGGACATGGAACAACAGACTGGTTCCAAATAGGAAAAGGAATACGTCAATGCTGTCTATTGTCACCCTGCTTATTTAACTTCTATGCAGAGTACATCATGAGAAACGCTGGGCTGGAAGAAGCACAAGCTGGAATCAAGATTGTCGGGAGAAATATCAATAACCTCAGATATACAGATGACACCACCCTTATGGCAGAAAGTGAAGAGGAACTAAAAAGCCTCTTGATGAACATGAAAGAGGAGAGTGAAAAAGTTGGCTTAAAGCTCAATATTCAGAAAACTAAGATCATGGCATCTGGTCCCATCACTTCACCCACCCTTTATATCTAACCAAACTCTTCATTTCCTTATCCTGGATGGCTCATTCTTGATACCTTCATCAAGAATCGCCCATCCTGGATGTTTCCTCCTTGTGGTTTCATGTGCACCAACCTCACAGTCTTCTCATTGGCTGTAACCCCCCAGTTGTCTTTGGTCCATTCTGAGTCAGGCCTAATCTCTTGCCTCTCGTTGCAATTGTCTTGAAAAAATATTTTTTTCTTCTTTACCATTTGAACAGGCACCAGAATAATTTCTTTTAGCTTGTTTGAGAAGGAAACAGAGAAGTGGCCCAGTTGTCACTTCTTGGTCTGTTCCTACAGGTGACTGGACTATGGCCAGTGGGAATCTGGGGAGAGAGCTGTCAGTTTCTGTGTTTGGTAAGTGGACAGTGGACTGCCTCCTGGAATTCATGTCCTTCTTTAAAAAAAAGTATAGAAAAATGATGTGTGGGAAAAGTGGTGTTGGGGAAGGGCATGCAGTGATCACTTGGGGCTTGGTAGTTAAGTGTTACTTCTGCATTCTCAAAAGTAAGGGAGAAGCACCTGTCTATCTGGTGTTGGGGGGAGGAGGGTGGGGAGACCACAAAGCAGGGGCGCAGCCTCGTGGAGGCGTCTGCACATGAACCCATGTCCCTGCAGCTCCGAGGAGGACATTGCCAGATCTTTTTATCAATCTCGGCCTGTTTTCACGTTTAAGACAATGTGTGCTGAGGAGTGCTACATCTGCTCCCCCTTTAATTTCTTTTCTTAGATCGTTTTATTTATTTATTTATTTTTAGCTGCCCTAAGTCTTTGTTACTGTGCTCAGGCTTTTCTCTAGTTGTGATCTGCAGGCTTTTCATCGTGGTGGTTTGTCTTATTGTAGAGCATGGGCTCTAGGGGGCATGGGTTTCAGTAGTTTCAGCATGTGGGCTCAGTAGTTGCAGCTCCCGGGCTCTGGAGCACAGACTTAATAGTTGTCGCACACAGGCTTAGTTGCTGCATGGCATGTGGGATCTTCCTGGATCAGGGATCTGATGTGTGCCTCCTGGGTTAGTAGGTTGATTCTTTACCAATGAGGAAGATCTTCTGGAGAGGGAAATGGCAACCCACTCCAGTATTCTTGCCTGGAAAATACCATGGACAGAGGACCCTGGCAGGCTACAGTCCATGGAGTCGCAAGAAATCAGACATGATTTAGCAACAAATCCTCCACCACCACCACTAGCACCAGGGAAAACGTCTTTTAATTATTTTTTTTTAAACAAAATGTATTGTAAGGAGCAAGAGACAGAGAATATAAGAGCTAGGTTGATTCATGAACAAACACAAATCAGTTAGGAGTATGTTGATATTACTTGTGTAACCCACCATCAGAAATGTTGCCTAGTAATGAAAATAAATCAATTAAAGCATTACAGATTATATTAGCACTACTGATGCAAATATCAATCCTCCATTTTCACTCTCTGGAAATTACAGAGATGAAATGGGGCCATGAAAGAAAATTGATCCACTGCGCAAGTACGTGAAAGTGGGAAAGGAGCAAGGACCATTCTTCCCTGCAAAGTTCCTAGCTTCTGCATTTAACATGTTGAATCGCTTCTAAGAACTGTTTGAAAAGAAAATGAAAGTGTTATTCACTCAGTCCTGTCTGATTTTTTGGATTGTAGCCCTCCAGGCTCCTCTGTCCATGGGATTCTCCAGGCAAGACTGCTAGAGAGGGTGACTATTCCCTTCTCTATGGGATCTTCCCAATCCAGGAATCAAAAGCTGTTTTAGTTCAGTTCAGTTCAGTTCAGTCGCTCAGTCCTGTCCGACTCTTTGCGATCCCATGAATCACAGCACGCCAGGCCTCCCTGTTCATCACCATCTCCCAGAGTTCACTCAGACTCACGTCCATCGAGTCCGTGATGCCACCCAGCCATCTCATCCTCTGTCGTCCCCTTCTCCTCCTGCCCCCAATCCCTCCCAGCTTCTGAAAGCTGTTTAGCCACTATTAAAAAGATAAAGACCATTGATACAGATTGCTGACAGTGTTTCTGCAGGAGAACACAGATTTATGTTTTGAGGATCTATCTGGAGAAAATATGTGGTGTCTACAGCTGATAAAATTTAGAGTTCTAAGGCAAAAGTTTTCTAGACATTAAATAAAATTTATGGAAAAAAATGAACCAATATAACCCAATATAGTTTACGTTATAGTTTTTAAAAGTTCTATAGAAAACTCAGAACAGATAATACACAATTTTTTTTTAATGGTTATGAAAACTGACTTTGGTTTTAATCTCACAATGCACCATAAACATTTTTCTATGCAATGAAACATAGAGGCCTGTGGTTGAATAACGAGAGTGACACCTATGTTAGACCCTGCTGTCTCCGCCCAGGGCTTCGCCGTCGCAAAGATCACTGAGACGCAGATTCGATGCAAATAGCAAGAGGATTTATTAGGCCGACGCGCCGGGGTTCAATCTCCACCAGAGGAGACGAACCCCGAAGAGCTGTTATAGAGCAGTTTATAAGCACAAAAACCACAAACAGGTGCAGCTGGAGTGCAGTTTTTTTTGATTGGTGGTTAGATCTTAACCTTTTCAGTGATAGGTCTTAGTTATTGGCCTGAGACGATTTACTAGCTTACAATCATATTGTACAGCTATTTTTCAGAAAAGTTATTTCCTCGAGCTGTTCGAGACAATCACCTTCCCGGAACAACTCTTGGGGGTCTCACTCCTAGGACGTAAGGTATGTTTTGTCCTGTACCTTAAAATGCAAGGCCTGTCAGGATCAACAAAAGGCCTGAGGATGAATGCCTGTTTTTCTCCTAGGCCCCTGGTAATTTTTAACTCTTGTTCTTATAGTCCCTGGAAAACCCCAGAGAAATCAGAAGCCCATGATCTCATTTTCTATGGCAGACTGACCACAGGACAAAAACAGGTTTTGATCAAAAACAAATTTTAGATTAGTTTCCACATTCCCACACCTAAAGTAACAGATTAGCATGATAATGTATGAAATTTTAAGCTAACCTTTTAGATCATCTTTCTAGTGTGACTTCTTCTTGAGCTGGAGACTAGAGACAAGGGCCCGACTGCTAAGGAAAATTAAGCTGAGGAAAGAAGGTGGTGATGTATGAGGGGAAAGATAGTGGCTTTTAAAACACAGCCTTCACTAGAGAAACAGAGCTATAAATACCAGCGAGGTTAAAAACGCAACAAAACAATATACAGTCAAGCACCTAGAATTTTTTTTCAAGGTGATAGTGAATGTGCAGCTATTTGGGAAAAATATTAAAATTCTCCATGTCATCTATAGACATTAGAGTTTGTTGAAGGGTAGAAGCTCTGAAAACAGACTCCAAGTTACTTTTTGTAAGGGACATTTACATTTAAAAAGGAAATCTCCATTTGTATTGGTGTCTCCTGCTTTGTACCAGGAAGAGGAGGATGACTCCAAATTACAAGAGAATCTACTAAGTGAAGGAGGCGTACACTTGAATCTGCATCACAACCTTGTCTTTGTTTATGCTGTTCTTCTAGGAGTCCACCCCCCGCCCTCCCCCCC
>SJYQ01012720.1:141551-184036 GCA_006410935.1 Redunca redunca | reverse complement strand
TTTTTTTTTTTTTGGTCAATCTGTCTTTCTACAGGGAGGTCTCAGCCAAGAACTCAGGGTACAGGGAAAATTATTTTTCTTCCCCCTCCATGCCAAGCATAAATTTAAATCCCCAAATTAGTTGTGATACTGTGGGGTCCTGGGCACAGGGCCTTTCTGGGCCCCCCATTCCTTCGATTATAGGAAATAGCCTTCATTCAGCCTTCATGGTCTTCCCTGAATTCTAATGGGCAAATTCAAGCAGTTGTTAATTGGGGAAGAGAGGGGATACAAGACCAGGGAGAAACAAAGAGTCAAGAACAACATTGGGTTAAGGTCCTGTTTCCCCATCAACTAGTTGCTGGAAAGAAGCCAATTCTGACTCCAAGCTGGAAATTGTTTCTTTGACTTGCTTTTATTATTATAATCATATTCAATGGCTTACCTGGAGGACCCTGCCCCTCTGCTTGACTATAAACTGAAGTGCCTTTGTTCAATTCATGGAGAGATAGTTTGTCCCTGCCCACCTGTGAATAGAGGAGATAAACACACCCCTTCTGAAGGCTGGACATTCTCTTGGAGATGTTTTGCAAGACTGAAGACCCTTTCACTTTACTTCCCCACTGCGTCTGCCTCTCTATTCTATCTTTTGACTTCAGTTCCTCATTGCTTCTTTCTCTCTGGTCTATTGAAAAACCTGGCATCCAGACCCCGGTAAGATGGCTATTTTGAGTCACAAGCCTGCAGTCTTCTCAGTCTGGTGGCTCCTAGATTAAAGTCTTTTCCTTGCTTCAACTCCTAGTCTTCCAGATTCATTGGCCTATCATGTGGCAAGCAGAGTGAGCTTGGACTTGGTAACAAACAGATACACACCACAGTATCTTTGATCTGTTTTTCAGATACTGAAACCCTCTTCAGGTGGAAGAAGTTAGCAACTAATGATGATATACTGCCCCAAAGCATGTAGACTCCAGACCAGCTGGACCTGAAGTTTGATGACGTTGACTCCTGCTTACCTCATCATCCATTCATCAGAAGAATGTCCATGGACTGATCACACTCTCTTTGAACAGTTACTATAAAACTTATTACTGTCTTCCCCAAGTGGAGGTATATGGTTTTGAAGGTATGAGCTCGCCGTGTCTCCCTTTGCCTGGCAAAGCAATAAAGCTGTCCTTTTATATTTCACTCAAAATACTATCCGAAATTTGATTCGGCACCGGAGCACAGAGAAGCTGAGCTTTCAGCATCAGTTGCTAAATTTGTGATAAATATTAGTTTTTACAGGCCCAAGTTTCTGATCTCAAAAATGAAAGAGGAGGGCTAGCAGCTGGAATATTTGTCTTATGTCTCTATAACCTGTTTATGGTTTAACACTCTCTCACATGAGGATGACAGAAATCTTACGGCCCCTGTGTCCATGGAATAAGTGATCCCTATTGGCTGCCAAGAGGGAAACGTTTTTCCTCTAGTCTTTATGACGGGCTCTCATTGGAGTGGATGTTGAGGGGTTAACGTGTAACCCCGACAGCTGAGGCATTCTGACTTTAGCTGTAACAAGCAGGATGTGTTTGTCACCTGCTCCCTGGCACTAATGCCCACAAGTTGATTGGCTTCAGACAGCTGACTTCTCAAGGGGCTAAAACTCATATATTCACAGTGGGAATTTTGTCTTATGACCTCATCTCCTGGGGCATCATCTGTACACCACCTCCTTAGAGGAGATGGGGGAAGGTGCCTTTGTGGTACATGGTGGTTAGTTCTCACCTCTTCCCTGGGGAAAGCGTCTGTTTTTCTTTTTAGGGTAGCGATGCCTTAAGTGAGGCTGTGTTTGATATGTTATAACAATGGGAGTCTATGCCTATCATCCAACAAGTATTTGTGAAGAAGTTGCTCTGCTCTCTGCCAGACGCTGCTAGGGATAGAGTCACATGCCATGTCTTGTCAAAAGCAGGAATGTCTCAGTCAAGGGTTGTATTTGGCTGTGTATAATAGCCAGATAGACTGTTGAGTCACCCAAATAAGAGTGACTCAAATTACGAGGGCTTATGAAAAAGGAGAGTGGGGGCTGGTGATTGTTGGTGGAGGGCCTCAGCTGCATACCATGGTTAAGGTCTTCATGCCTCCCACCTGCCTTCCCTCGAGTCCCAAGACAGAAATAGACACATGTGTTTGTCAGCAACAGACACATCCCAGGGTGCATGCCCCTTTCCAGACACTTTCCCAGATGTTAAACTGAACAACTTCCAGTCATGTCTGGTACCACAGCTGCAAGGAGAACAATGCCAAGTAACTCATGGTCTGTATTTGGTTATTTCTTTTTCATTGTTTTTTTTTTTTTAATTTGTGGCTTAATACAGATAACATAGGGCTTCTCAGGTGACACTAGTGGTAAAGAACCTGCCTGCCAATGCAGTAGACATAAAGACAGGGTTCAGTCTCTGGGTCAGGAAGATCCCCTGGAGGAGGGCCTGGCAACCCACTTCAGTACTCTTGCCTGGACAATCCCATAGACAGAGGAGCCTGGGGGCTACAGTCCATGGGCTCACAAAGAGTCACACACTACTAAAGTGACTTAGCATGCACAAATAGTTAAAATAAAACTTGACATCTTTACTGCTCTTAAGTGTGAAGTGCGCCGTTCAGTGGCATTAAGTAATTCACACTGTTATGCAACCATCACTGCCATCACCTCGAGCACTCTTTTCATCTTTCTAGACTTAAACTTTATACTCGGTAAGCAATAACTCCACATTTATGTGGGTTTTAAGTTGGTGAAAATTGTCTCAAATTTCTCTAAGTGTGCCATTATTGTATGTGCTCTCAGTTGTGTCCAACTCTTTGTGATCCCTTGGACTGTAGCTATGGTTTTTCCAGTGGTCATGCATGGATGTCAGCGTTGGACTGTAAAGAAAGCTGAGCACCGAAAAATTCATGCTTTTGAACTGTGGTGTTGGAGAAGACTCTTGAGAGTCCCTTGATTGCAAGGAGATCCAAACTGTCAATCCTAAAGGAAATCAGTCCTGAGTATTCATGGAAGGACTGATGCTGAAGTTGAAACTCCAATCCTTTGGCCACCTCATGCGAAGAACTGACTCATTGGAAAAGCCCCTGGTGCTGGGAAAGATTGAAGGCAGGAGGAGAAGGGGACAACAGAAGATGAGATGGTTGGATGTCATCACCAACTCGATGGACATGAGTTTGAGTAAACTTCAGGAATTGGTGATGGACAGGGAGGCCTGGCATGCTGCAGTCCTTTTGGTCACAAAGAATCGGACATGACAGAGCGACTGAACTGAACTGGACTGTAACCAGCCAGGCTCCACTGTTCATGAAATTTTCCAGGTAAAAATACTGGCGTGGGTTGCCATATCCTACTTCAGTGGATCTTCCAGACCCAGGGATGGAATCTGAGTCTCCTGTGTCTCCTGCATTGACAGGCAGATCTTTACCACCCGGGGAAGCTCCAGCGTAGTGGGTTAGAGATTTTTAAATGTGTATGTTGTCCGCAAACTATTGTTCCTCCCCCTGCCCAGCCATTTGTTTATATGAGTATTTGTCTTATAAACCATTGGTTCTTTTTTTCCTCCATAGTGACTGATGGATGTTTGTTACAAGAGAGCTTAGTAGCCAATGGAAATTTATGCTGTGGTTTTGAATGGTAGTCATATCTCCAGTGAACTTTGACTGGGAGCTCAGCGGATCATTCACTGACCAGCTGACTTCACTTAGAGAATGTCCCCAGGGGCCTCTGGGATGAAAAAGGTACTGCTATAGGCAGAAGGTAGCAAGTGGAATGTAGTATGTGTCCTTGGTCTGCTGTCCTGAACCGGACTTTCTTATACCTAAAATTTTAAACCTCTGCATAGTTTTCTATAATATTAAGGTGATGCAGTTTAATTAAATTCTCCTTCTAATGTACATCTAGGGTGTTTCCATTTTTCATTATGATGAACAGTATTTCTGTTAGCATCCACTTAACATATGTGATTATTTCTATAAAAAAGCTTTTCAGAAATGTTATTGCTATCATAAAGCATGCATGCACTTTGAATTCTGATTGATAAATGCTTATACATAATTCTTTTTAAAGTCCTAGACCAATTTTCTACTGGAAATGTATAAAAATAAGTTTTCCTTCCCATGCAGAAACAAACAGATTCATTTGCTTACATTGGATATTATTAATCTTTAATATTTAGGCTCATCTAATTAGCTTAAATGATATCTCACTGTTTTAATTTTCTTTTCTCTGATATCTTTTGTTAACTATTTGTTTTTTCATTATCTAACTAGTCTACTGATATCTTTTATGCATTTCACCCCTACTGGGTTGTTGTAATTTTCTTTTTATGTTAAAAAATTTTTTGTACATTATTTACTTTTTTTATGGTGTCTTGCTGTATTGAAGTTTAAATTTTAATGCAGCCATATCCATGTATTTAGTGATATTTTCTTTATGACTTTGGCACTTCGTATCTTCATTAGTAAGTACTTTGTCTCAGCCCATTTGGATTGATAAAATACCATACACTTGGTGGCTTACAAGAAACAGAAATTTATTTCTTGTCCTCTGTAGGCTGAAAGTCCAGGATCAAGTCACCAGCTGATTCAGGGTCTAGAGAAAGCACACTTTCTGGTCTTCACACTGTGTCCCCCACCTGGCAGGAGTGAGGCAACTCTCTGATGCCTTTTTTTATAAGGCACAAATTGCATTCATGATGGAATCACCTCTCAAAAGCCCCACCTCCAAACATCATCATATTGAGGCTTAGGATTTCAGCATATGAATTTTGGGGAGACATAGTATTTGGTCCATAATGTTACTGAGTCTAAGCTCACTCTGCTCACTGCACAACAGGCCAATTAACCAAGACGTGAGGTGTTGAGACAAGGAATACGACTTTATTTGGAAAGTTGGCTGACCGAGAAGATGACAGACTGATGTCTCAAAATAACCATCTTGTCTGGGTCTGGATGCCAGATTATTTAATAGAACCGGAGAGAGAAGTGGTGAAGAACTAAAGTCAAAAGGCAGAGTACAGAGAGGGAGAGGCAATAAGGAAGTAAAGTAAAAAGGGCCATCAGACTTGCAAAACATCTCTGGGAAGGAATGTGTTAATCTCTTCTGTCTAGCAGCCATCCACAGGTGGGCAGGATCAAATTATTTCTCTGTGAGCTGAACAAAGGCACTTTAGTTTAACAGCCAGGCAGAGGGGCAGGGGCCTTTCAGGCAGGCCATTATGTATGATTATAATAACAAAAACAATGAAAATCAAGTTAAAGAAACAGATCCAACAGGCAGTCAGAATTGGGTCTTTCCTGCAACCGTTACAATACTTTTGTTATTGAAGACAAGTTCTTGTGCATCATGCACAGAGAGGAGAGAGAGGTTTAGAGCAGGAAAAGGTTTATTGTCAGGACAAGCAAGGAGAATGTGTGCTCATGTTGAAAATCCTGAACTCTTAAGGCTTTATGTAAGAAGTTTTTAAAGGCGAAATTTAGGGTGAGGGCTGCAGGGTGTGATTTTCATTTGATTTACTAGTGGTAAAGTACCAGGGTGGTGCTTCAGGAATCTTGAGCTCAGCTTGAAGTTACCATCCTGAGTGGGGGCCTTAGTTCCTGCAGAAGAATTCAAAGTTATTATTATACATATTTCTTCAAGAGGAGCCAGGACCCAGCCCCAAGGCTGTACTATTATTTCTTAACTGCTTCTCCTTTGTTCTGTATTCCCTGCTTTCCCTGGTTAGCAGTGGTTTGAATTGGCCCTCTGGAGCTCAGGGAAGGTCCTGAAGGCTGAGTGAAGCTTGCTCTTGTTTAGTCGCTGAGTTGTGTCTGATTCTTTTGTGACCCCATGAACTGTAGCCTGCCTGGCTTCTCTTTCCATGGGATTTCTAAGATAAGAACACTGGAGTGGGTTGATATTTCCTTCTCTAGGAAATCTTCCCGACCCAGGGATCAAACCCACATCTCCTACATTTCTGATTCTTTACCACTGAGCCACCAGGGTAGCCCTGAATGAAGCTTATTGTATACAAACAAGAGATGGGGGACACAGAAAGGATTCATACCCAGGAAACCCACAGGGTTCTGTTGGTTTCACTTTCCCATCCAACAGTCAAAAATATTCCTCCTTGGTTTCTTCTAGTACTTGGTTGAATTGGTGATTAAGGTTGGTAAATTATTTTACAGTTTTTGTTGGGATTGTTTTGCATTAAATTTCTAACAGGATGTTCCTTGTTAAGATGTTCTCCTATGTGAAAAAACTGTTACCAAACCGAACTCGCATTTGCTCTCCTGCCATATAGTAAAGCCGATCTACTGACACCAGCATGAGGTAAGGGAAAGACAGTGTTTATTTGCAGGGAACTAAGCAAAGAGAATCCACTCCAGTATTCTTGCCTAGAACATCCCACCGACAGGGGAGCAGGGGGGTTATGGTCCATAGGGTCGCAAAGAGTTGGACCTGACTGAAGCGACTTAGCAGAGAAAGCACAGTGGAAGTGAAGAGAATGGGTAGCCATTGGTTAAAAGACCCAAACTTCCTGATGGCTTTCAGGGATGGGTTTTTAAAGGCAATGTTAGGTGATGAAGGTCACAGGATTCGTGCATGATCACCTTGTCATTCTTCTGATTAGTAGATGGTACAGTAGCAGGGTGATATTTCAGGAATCTCAATTCTCAACCTTCTGATTCCAATCAGTCCGGGGTCTGTGTGCTTGTGGTTTCCAGACAAGAGAATCTAGTTTCTGTAAAACAACTCAAAGATATGCATCAGATTGTTATCTATCCCTTCAGCAGATACTAAGAGTGACTATTGTTCATGTTTAGTACTTTTCTTGTTTGACTGCTTTTCCTTTGTTTCTTCATTTTCTCACTTCTGTAATCATTAACTGTTTGAGTCTGCTCTTTGGAAATTGGGGAAAGGATAGGGTACTGAAGCTTTTTCTGCAAATAAGAAGCTGGGACAAGAAGGGGCTTGTACCCAGAAGGGCCCTTCAGGGTCCTGCTTAGTTTCAGGAAGAGTGATTATTGTTGTAGGAACTGTATCTGCCCACCTAATGGAACTCTCCTACTACTTACACTAGGTTTACATTGATCATTTTGAATTTTGTTAAGACAAGCATTATTCCATTATTCAGATTTCTAGTTTTTTTCTCCCTACTACATCGGCTAGGAACCTTAATCATGGTACATCATTTTATTATTTGAAAATTCAATGTTGTGAATTAAAGTAGGCAATTTTACTTTCATAAAATCTTCAAAGTAACATTTGTAGTTTGAACTTTGAAGTAGTAACTGCAAACAGAAAAAAAGAAAAAAAAAGGAATACAACACTAATGAAATTACACCTTCAAATATAGAACATTATGAAATTTCTACTTGGTGGTTAAAGGCTTCCAGTTGTACCCTCCCCCCACCATATGCAACATTCTAAATTCTGGGGGGAAAAAAAAGAATCTAAAATATCCTCATGGCAAAAATATTTTTATAAGATACAAAATCAGTCAATATATTGAGATATAAGGCATTTACCTTGCACGAAACTACATAGCTATACAAAAGCAGCTGAATACATGTTTATGTAACTATCAATCTTAGATAAAACATAATAGAATATGTTTCTACTTCAGAGCTGTGTAATCTCCCCAACTGTTTTCTGTGAAGATGAAACTCAATTCATACCATGTTCCCAGGACCCTATGAACAAATCCCTTTTATGCATAGAAATGGCATTGGTAATTCTTGAGTGGCAATGTCACTATTTCTTTCTTTCTTTTTTAAAAAAATATTATTATTGATTTCTTTGGGGCTGGACTGGGTCTTTGTGGCTGTGCAGGCTTTTTCTAGTTGCAGCAAGCAGTTGCTACCCCTTGTGGTGTGCAGGCTTCTCATTATGGTGGCATCTCTTGTTGTGGAGCATGGGTTCTAGGTGCTGGGGTTTTAGTAGTTGTATGCTCAAGCTTAGTAGTTGTGATACATTGGCTTAGTTGCTCTGAGGCGTGTGGGATCCTCCCAGACCAGGGATCAAACCTGTGTCCTATGGATTGGCAGGTAGATGCTCAAACACTGGACAACCAGGGAAGCCCCATTTCTTTCTTTTTGTTTTGGCTGCATCATGAAGCAAGTGGAACTTCCCTGACTAGGGATCACACCTGCACTGCCTGCAGTGGAAATTCGGAATCTTAACCACCAGACTGCCAGTGAAGACTGCAATCACAGATTTCTCATTTTAGTCAATAACTTCTCACCCGACTCTATATTTGAATGTTCTTTAAAAATTTTTTTAAATTTATTTTTAATTGAAGGATAATTGCTTTACAGTATTGTGTTGGTTTCTGCCACACATCAACATGAATCAGCCATGGGTATACATATGTCCCCTCCCTCCCCAACCCACCCCTCTAGGTTGTTACAGAGCCCTGGTTGGATTTCTTTTGTTCTTCTTTACCATGCTAGCTCTCTTGATCCTATAGCTCTCAACTTACTCATCACTTTATCAAGGCAACTAACTCTTTCTGATGCCTAGGCTGGGTCATATCTCCCCTGGGGCTCTCTCTACATTTCAGTTTCTGGTGTAAAAGGAAAATCAAAATGGAGTCAGTGTTGTTAAGAGAGCACTCTAAAATGGAAATAGGAGGCCGTTGACATGGTGGGACTTATAAATGTCTCAGCCCAGATGGAGTCTGAACTTTTAACTACTTATTATCTTAATATAGGCATCCAGATCAACTGTGTTGTAGAAATGTAGTGTTCTAGAAACCCAAGATGTCTATGAGACCCTTACCCTAAATAACTAGTGACATCCTATGTCTTAAAAACAAATACTTCCCATAATAGCCCAGACATATAGGCAACCTAAATGTCCAACAACAGATAAATGGATAAAGAATAGTGGTATATATACACAATGGAATACTATTCAGCCATAAAAAGAATGAAGTAATGCCATTTGCAGCAACATGAATAGACCTAGAGATTATCATAGTAAATGAAGTAAATCAGAAACACAAAAACCACATATCATTTACGTGGGAAATCTTAAAAAAAAAAAGGTAAGAATGAACTTATTTATGAAACAGAAATAGACTCACAGACATAGAAAATAAACTTATGGTTACCCAGGGGGAAAGGTGGGCAAGAGAGATAATTTAGGGGTTTGGAATTAGCAGTTGCAAAATACTATATATAAAATAAACAACAAGGTTCTACTATATAGAACAGGAGCTATATTCAATATCCTGTAATGGATAGGAAAAATGGAAAAGGAAAAAGAAGGACAAAAAATTGACAAATGTCTCCCTTTTGCATCAGATCCAATTGTCAATCTTTTAAAATTGTGTTTATTGATTGATCTTTGGCTGCACTGGGCCTTCTTGTTATACGTGGGCTTTCTCCAGTTGCAGAGAATGGAGGCTACTCTAACTACAGTGAATAGTCTTCTTGTTGCAGTGGCAGTCTCTTGTTGTGGAGCAGAGGCTCTAGGTCATTCGGGCTTTAGTAGGTGTGGTGTTGGGGCTCCATAGTTGCGGATCACGGGTTCCAGAGCAAAGGCTCAGAAGCTGTGGCTCATGGGCTTATTTGCCCCGTGATACGTGGAATCTTCCTAGACCGGGATCAAACCTGATTCCCCTACATTGGCAGGTGAATTCTTAACCACTAGACCACCAGGGAAGTCCCAGTTATAAGTCTTGCAAGAGAACTTTTAACAACCTTGTAGCTTTTCTCTCTTCCCCAGACCACTCTTTTGGTTTTACCTGGATCCGTGTGTGCTGAATTGTGATTCCCACAGCAACAGACAAAACTCCGTCTTTTCAGTCTTGATACTGATATTGTTTGATACCAATCATAACTCTATTTGGCCCTTCTACTGGGATAGGAGCTTGTCTGGGCACGTGTGTTCCTGGCATCTTAGTCCTGTATTCATCCAGATTTGTGAAAGGAATGAATGGATAGTTTTCATTCTTGAGCTTCTAAGAATTTTTTTTTTACCAGCATCCTGTTCTGCTTATTTATTAGTATGTAATATGTCAATTAGCTTATTTACTCTCTCTGTAGGATGCTTTTTCTTTCCTACATCTAAAGTGCTTATAATTTTGTCAACAAAGTTACACCTCCAAGATGTAAAATAATGGAGACTCATACCCTCCAGTGGTGGGGAAGGGCATCACCAAACATCACAACAAAGTCTGTCTCCAGTCTTGAAAGTGAAAGTGAAAGTCACTCAATGTCCCACTGTTTGTGATCCAGGCCATTCTACAGGCCAGAATACTAGAGTGCGTACTCTTTCCCTTCTCCAGGGAATCTTCCCAACCCAGAGATCGAACCCAGGTCTCCTACATTACAGGCAGATTCTTTACCAACTGAGCTATCAGGGAAGCCCCAGATTGGTAGTTAAAAATAAATAAATAAATAATTAACTACCGTCCAGAAAGCTTTAACAAAAATTCTCTGCAAGTTTAATAATTAACAGTTTGTTCATATAAAATTACAGTGGCATTTTTGTCATATCTTAGTTAAGTTTTTTTCTTCAAAAAGGATAAAATATGAAAATATTTTTCAATGTTAAAAAAAGAATATTGAAAGATGGTTAACTTAACCAGATTCTAAACCTTATTCTAAAATTATTATAGTTAAAAGTGTGATTTTTTTTTCTTTTTTAAATCGACTGGAGTATAGTTAATTTACAATGTTGTGGTAGTTTCAGGTGCACAGCCAAGTGAATCTATTATATATGTATATATCTCCACTCATTTTTTAGATGTTTATTTTCCACTTATAGGCCATCACAGGGCACTGAGTAGAGCTCCCTGCGCTACACAGTAGGTTCTTATTACTTGTCTGTTTTATATTGTAGCATATATATATGTCAATTCCAATCTCCTAATTTACACCTTCCCCCAATCCCCTGGTAAATTTGTTTGTTTTCTGTATCTGTGACTCTATTTGTTTTGTAAATAGGTTCATTCGTACCCTCTTTTTTAGATTCCATAAATAAGTGATATCATATATTTGTCTTTGTCTGATTTAGTTCACTCAGTATGGCAATCCCTGTGCATGCTAAGTCACTTCAGTCATATCCAACTCTTTTCGACTCCATCGACTATAGCCCACGGGGCTCCTCTGTTCATGGAATTCTCTAGACAAGAATACTGGAATGTGTTACCATTTCCTTCTCCAGGGGCTCTTCCCAACTCAGGGATTAAAGCTGCATCTCTTATGTCTCCTCTTTACCACTAGCGCCACCTGAGAAGCATGTCTCTGCAAATGGCATTATCTTCTTTTTTACGGCTGAATAATATGCCACTGCCTACATGTACCACAACTTCTTCATCCATTTCTCTGGGGTTTTTGTTTGTTTGATTTTTTTTGGCTGTACTTCAAGACGAGTGAAATCTCAGTTCCCCCATCAGGAATGAAAAACGCTCATCCTCTGCAATGGAAAGTGGAATATTAATCACTGGACTGCTGGGAAAGTCGCCTACCCATACCTCTGCTAATGGACATTTAAGTTGCTTCCATGTCCTGGCTATTGTAAATGGTGTTGCAGTGAGCATGGAGTGCATATATTTTTTGAATTTTGGTTCTGAGTATATGCCTAGGAGTGGGATTGCTGTCATATATTAGTTCTAAAAAGTGTAATATTGATTCAGTCCCAGAG
Organism: Redunca redunca; assembly: GCA_006410935.1. Classification (NCBI taxonomy): domain Eukaryota; kingdom Metazoa; phylum Chordata; class Mammalia; order Artiodactyla; family Bovidae; genus Redunca; species Redunca redunca. The sequence continues at coordinate 172,395 of SJYQ01012720.1, read as the reverse complement.
TTAAATGTTTTTTGCTGTATTCTAGCCTTGTGACTCAAGCTTGTCCTTCACATCTCATTCTTTCCTTGTTGCATTGTGCTTCTTTTTTTATTTCTACCCGTTTTGCAACCACTTCTCCCCCTCCCCTTTACTATTATCATTGTGTACTTTGTCTATTATTTTACAGTTATTGCCTTTGTTTCTTTTTCTTTGAAGGGACACATCAAATGATGTTCACTTCCAAATCATAAATCTTTACATGTATTTTTTTCCTTTCATCTCAGTGCAATCTTCTAATTTTTTGATAACACAGATTCTTTTAATAGATTCCAGTTTTAGAAATCTTGTCTTTATACACACAGCCCACTCTTATGTTTTTATTTATTTTTATTTGTTATGTTTTTAATCTTGTATCAGTGGTATTGCAGACATTATATAAATGATTTGCAACTTGTTTGTTCATTTAACATTTTGTTTTCAGACTTGATCATGCAGATATGTGTAGTTCAGTGCAAGTTTTTATATTGTGTGATGTTCTTTGTATGATCAGTGTATTACTTTTTTTTTAGTGTATTACTTTTTAAAAATTTTATTTTATTGAAGTATAGTTGATTTCTAATGTGTTAGTTTCTGGTATTCAGCAAAGTATATACATATATATATCTGATGCTGGGAGGGATTGGGGGCAGGAGGAGAAGGGGACGACAGAGGATGAGATGGCTGGATGGCATCACTGACTTGATGGACATCAGTCTGAGTGAACTCTGGGAGTTGGTGATGGACAGGGAGACCTGCTGTGCTGCGATTCACAGGGTGGCAAAGAGTCGGACATGACTGAGCGACTGAACTGAACTGAACTGATGTGTATATATATATCATACACACACATATTTATACACATATATATTCTTTTTCACATTCTTTTCCATTATGGCTTATCGCAAGACATTGAATATGGTTCCCTGTGTTATACAGTAGGACCCGGTTGTTTATCCATCCTATATATAATAGTTTGCACAGCAAATATATTAGTTTTTAGTCCTCTTTTCCATTGGTAGATATTTGGCTATTCCCATTTATTTTGCTTCCACAAACATCACCACATAAGCTCCCTATATGTTCTATGTTGAGCCAAAGCTTCCCAACCTTGCCACGTCACATCACACACCGGACACAGCCCTACTGGTGTGGCAGATTGGAATCAGCACCGGATGGCACTGCTCCTGCAGGACATGCTGATGACAGCAATCCTGACTTCCCCCCCCGGCTCAGCCATCAGGGGACACCTCAGAACATACCCAAACCCCATACATCTGCATTCAACTTGGGGCACATCATATGCTAGCGTATGGAAGCTCTGCACAGGAGGACAGACTCAAAAGGGAAATTACTGGGTGGGGGAACAGTCAGCTCTAGGAATTACTGGAGCACTTCAAGTAACTTGTAATTCAAGTCACTCTTCAAAGTGATGTTATTCTCAATGCCTCTTTCAGTCTCAAGACTGTGTCTTTCCTCAGCTCTTGGAAATGTTTCAACTGTTTGATAATTTTCTAACCTTCACTTTATGTTCTCCTTCTTTCCTTCTCTCCCCTCCTCTTTTCCTCCTCCTCCTTCTCTTCATCCTCTTTCTTCTCTTTCTGTCTGTCTCCCTCTCTATTTTTCTCCCTCTCTGTTTCTGCATGTTTCTCTCTCTCTCTGGATTTCCTAATAGTTAGGCACTATATCTGTATTAATCCTGGTTTAATCATCTATCTCTGACTGTTTCTGTCATATTTTCTGTCTCCTCTTTCTCTCTGTAGTCTCTGAAATGTCCTAAACATTATTTTCCATCTATGTTAATTACTTTATATTTTGTGAAACATAATTTTAATTTCCAGAGGCTTTTGTTGTGGGTATGTTCACGACTCATTTTTCATTGTGCCATTCTTTTGATGTATGGATGCAATATTTTCTAAAACATCTCTGAGGTTACTGATCATGCTTAATCGCTGCCCCGTCTGACTCTTTTCGACTCCATTGACTATAGCCCTCCAGGCTCCTCTGTCAGTGGGATTCTTCAGGCAAGAAAACTGGAGTGGGTAGCCATTTCCTTCTCTAGAAGATCTTCCTAACCCAGGGATCAAACCCAGGTATCCTGCCTTGCAGGGGGATTCTTTCCTGCCTGAGCCACCAAGAAAGCTCAAGGATTACTGATCAAAAGGTTTTCTGTTAAATTCTGTGTTTTCTGAATTTCCTCTGCTTCTTCTGAGATAAGTTTCTGTCTCTGCCTTTCTGTCTCTCTTTAGAATTCTGGTTGCTTTCTTTCACACGACAAGTGTTCTCTCATCTCCAGTGAGCCCCTAAACTCTGGGACTGGAACAGGGACTGCTGACTTGAACTGTCCTCAGCAGGATTGGGCAGAGAAGCACCTGAGGCTAAGTTAGGGCTCTGCTCCCCTCTCCTCTACAGCTGCATTCCAGCAGGAGTAGCCTGTACTCTGGGTCTGCACACCAGCTGCCCAATTCCTTCCGTAACTGGGCACATTCCTCTGTGCCCAGGGCAGAGAGTCCTGGCAGCTCTGTGCACAGACTGGGATGGGGCAGAGGAATGCTGACCATCCTGTACACAGATCTTCAGACAGTGCTTGGTTTTCAGCCCCATTCTTCTCTCTTGCCCCTGAGCGTCAAGCCCTGGGCCTGTTCCAAATGCTATAGACAGAGCAGTCTCTTCCACGTTTCCCGTCCCCACCCCCAGCTGTGGCTCCTCATCTAGTTGTGGTTTCCTCTGGGCTGTGGTTTCCTTTGCTATTTCCTCCATCAACGCTCTTCTGTCTTCATTCAGTGTTCCAGAAATGAGCTGTGAGCTCTTGTCTGTGTGCACCCATCTGTCAGCATCACGCTATCAGTGTTTGCTGTCTGGTGTTTATTGATATCTGTCCTTTTGCCTTAACTTTTGAACTCATTGATGCCTAGATGTGGCTCCCAGCCCACACCAAAGCCATTTCAAAGATCCAAGGACATCAGTGATCCCAGGTGAACCTGAAGGCTCTGATGCCAATGCTGGCTCCAAATGCACACATTCAGCATGTTTGAATGGTTTGGGACATTTGAATAATGATGAATGGGTATAAGTTTGAGGCAAAAAGAGAAAGGTTTTGATCTGAAAATTGGGTAAAAATTTACTGAGATGGAGGAGAGGAAACAGAAAAGAATAAGTGCAGACTCAAGGGTACATCTCTAAGTTCAGTTCAGTTCACTCGCTCAGTCATGTCTGACCCCATGGACTGTAGCACAGCAGGCCTCCCCATCCATCACAAACTCCCGGAGTTTACTCAAACTCATGCCCATTGAGTCAGTGATGCCATCCAACCGTCTCATCCTCTGTTGACACCTTCTCCTCCTGCCTTCAATCTTGTCCAGCATCAGGGTCCATTCAAATCAGTCAGCTCTTTGCATCAGGTGGCCAAAGTATTGGAGTTTCAGCTTCAACATAGTCCTTCCAATGAATATTCAGGACTGATTTCCATTATGATGGATTCCTTGGATCTCTGTGCAGTCAAAGGGACTCTCAAGAGTCTTTTCCAACACCACAGTTCAAGAGCATCAATTCTTTGGCACTCAGCTTTCTTTATATCCAACTCTCACATCCATATGTGACTACTGGAAAAATCATAACTTTGACTAGATGAACCTTTGCTGGCAAAGTAATGCCTCTGCTTTTTAATATACTATTTAGGATGGTCATAACTTTTCTTCCAAGGAGTAAGCATCTTTTAATTTAATGGCTGCAATCACCATCTGCAGTGATTTTGAAGCCCCCCTCCCCAAAATAAAGTCTGCCAATCTTTCCACTGTTTCTTCATCTATTTCCCATGAAATGATGGGACCGGATGCCATGATCTTCGTTTTCAGAATGCTGAGCTTTAAGCCAACTTTTTCACTCTCCTCTTTTACTTTCATCAAGAGGTTCTTTAGTTCTTCTTCACTTTCTGCCATAAGGGTGGTATCATCTGCATATTTGAGGTTACTGATATTTCTCCCAGCAATCTTGATTCCAGCCTGTTCTTCCTCCAGCCCAGTGTTTCTCATGATATACTCTGCATATAAGTTAAATAAGCAGGGTGACAATAGACAGGCTGGACGTACTCCTTTTCCTATTTGGAACCAGTCTGTTGTTCCATGTCCAACTCTAACTGTTGCTTCCTAACCTGTATACAAATTTCTCAAGAGGCAGGTCAGGTGGTCTGGTATTCCCATCTCTTTCAGAATTTTCCACAGTTTATTCTGATCCACACAGTCAACAGCTTTGGCATAGTCAATAAAGCAGAAATAGATGTTTTTCTGGAATTCTCTGGCTTTTTCGATGATCCAGCGGATGTTGGCAATTTGATCTCTGTTTCCTCTGCCTTTTCTAAAACCAGCTTGAATATCTGGAAGTTCACAGTTCACGTATTGCTGAAGTCTGGCTTGGAGAATTTTGAGCATTACTTTACTAGCGTGTGAGATGAGTGCAATTGTGCGGGTAGTTAGAGCATTCTTTGGCATTGCCTTTCTTTGGGATTGGAATGAAAACGGACCTTTTCCAGTCCTGTGGCCACTGCTGAGTTTTCCAAATTTGCTGGCATATAGAGTGCAGCACTTTCACGGCATCATCTTTCAGGATTTGAAATAGCTCAACTGGAATTCCATCACCTCTACTAGCTTTGTTCGTAGTGATGCTTCCTAAGGCCCACTTGACTTCACATTTCAGCATATCTGGCTCAGATTAGTGATCACATCATCATGATTATCTGGGTCGTGAAGATCTTTTTTGTATAGTTCTTCTGTGTATTCTTACCACCTCTTCTTAATATCTTCTGCTTCTGTTAGGTCCAGACCATTTCTGTCCTTTATTGAGCCCATCTTTGCATGAAATGTTCCCTTGGTATCTCTCATTTTCTTGAAGAGATCTCTAGTTTTTCCCATTCTGTTGTTTTCCTCTATTTCTTTGCATTGATCACTGAGGAAGGCTTTCTTATCTCTCCTTGCTATTCTTTGGAACTCTGCATTCAAATGGGTATATCTTTCCTTTTCTCCTTTGCTTTTTGCTTCTCTTCTTTTCACAGCTATTTGTGAGGGCTCCCCAGACAGCCATTTTGCATTTCTTTTTCTTGGGGATGGTCATGTCCCTGTCTCCTATACAATGTCACAAACCTCCCTCCATAGTTCATCAGGCACTCTGTCTATCAGATCTAGTCCCTTAAATCTATTTCTCACTTCCACTGTATAATCATTAGGGATTTGATTTAGGTCATATTTGAATGGTCTAGTGGTTTCCCCCACTTTCTTCAATTTAAGTCTGAATTTGGTATTAAGGAGTTCATGATCTGAGCCACAGTCAGCTCCCAGTCTTGTTTTTGCTAAGTGTATAAAGCTTCTCCATCTTTGGCTGCAAAGAATATAATTTACCTGATTTTGGTGTTGACCATCTGGTAATGTCCATGTGTAGTCAGTCTTCTCTTGAGTTGTTGGAAGAGTGTTTGCTATGACCAGTGTGTTCTCTTGGCAAAACTGTATTAGCCTTTGTCCTGCTTCACTCTGTACTCCAAGGCCAAATTTGCCTGTTAATCGAGGTGTTTCTTGACTTCCTACTTTTGCATTCCAGTCCCCTATAATGAAAAGGACATCTTTTTGGGGTGTTAGTTCTAAAAGGTCTTGTAGGTCTTCACAGAACCATTCAACTTCAGCTTTTTCAGTATTACTGGTTGGGGCACAAACTTGGATTACCATGATATTGAATGGTTTGCCTTGGAAACAAACAGATCATTCTGTCGTTTTTGAGACTGCATCCAAGTACTGCATTTCTGACTCTTTTGTTGACCATGATAGTTACTCCATTTCTTCTAAGGGCTTCTTGCCCACAGCTGTAGATACAATGGTCATGTGAGAAAATGTCATTTGTCATCTGACAAAATGTTATCCACTGGAGAAGGGAATGGCAAACCACTGCAGTATTCTTGCCTTGAGAACCCCATTAACAGTATGAAAAGGCAAAAAGATAGGACACTGAGAGATGAACTCCCCAGGTCTGTAGGTGCCCAATATGCTCCTGGAGACCAGTGGAGAAATAACTCCAGAAAGAATGAAGAATGGAGCCAAAGCAAAAACAACACCCAGCTCTGGATGTAACTGGTTGATGGAAGCAAGGTCTGATGCTATAAAGAGCAATATTGCATAGGAACCTGGAATGTCAGGTCAATGAATCAAGGCAAATTGGAAGTGATCAAAAAGGGGATGGCAAGAGTGAACATTGACTTTTTAAGAATCAGAGAACTAAAATGGACTGGAATGGGTGAATTTAACTCAGATGACCATTATATCTACTACTATGGGCAAGAATCCCTTAGAAGAAATGGAATAGCCATCATAGTCAACTAAAGAGTCAGAAATGCAGAACATCTCTCAGTATATTATATTTGAGAAGCTTCTAATCATTACAGGGGTTCAGAATATGTCACCCCAAGATATGCCACTTTGGAATATTGATGATTTTGAATTGAAGGTACTTGAGAAACAGCTGTTGCAAGAAGGACACCCCAAACTTCCTTTTTCCCCTTGAAAGCAGGAGATAAATCTCCTCTGTGTAAAGTTCCCTCCCTGTACCAAGAAGGTAGAGGGTATTGTTAGTATTGTTTCCTTGTCTAAAATGTATAAAAGCCATCTGCTTTGACTTCCTTGAGTCCCGTGTATTTTTAAAATTATTTCTTTTTAATTGAAGGATAATTGCTTTACAGTATTGTATTGGTTTCTGTCATACATCAACATGAATTAGTCGCAGGTATACATATGTCCACTCCCTCCTGAACTCCCCTCCCACCTCTCACCCCATCCCACCCCTCTAGGCTGTCACTGAGCCCTGGTTTGAGTTCCCTGAGTCACAGCAAATTCCCACTGTGTCTACTTTTCATAGGGTAGTGTGTTGTTTCCACACTACTCTCTTGTTTCTTCCCACCCTCTCCCTTCCCCGGCTGTGTCCACAAGTCTGCTCTCTGTATTTGCATCTCCACTGCTGCCTTGCAAATAGGTTCATCACTACCATCTTTCTAGAGTCCATATATATGCCTTAATATATGATATTTGTTTTTCTTTTTCTGACTTACTTCACTCTGTATAATAGGCTCTAGGTTCATCCACCTCATTAGAACTGAGTCCCATATTTTCATGGACTTCTGTACATACAAAATTAAATTAGTTTTTCTCCCATTAATCTGTTTTATGTCCATTTAATTACTAGACTAGCCACCTGGAAGGGAAGAAGAGAAGAGCTTTCCTCCCCTATCATACAAACAATTGCTTGGCAGCTCCTTTAAGTTCCTGCTTGGTTTACCACGGTTCAGAGAACTTTCAGCTGAGAACCAGAACTCCTTGAACAAGGAAAACTTTGAGCTTACTGCAAGTGGTATTTATCTACCAGCAACATTTTATACAGCATTAGAAATCATTCAAAGAAATATAGCAACTTACTTGTAAACCTTGATTTCATTCATCATGTAATTGAATATTTGTACCGAGAGAACTAGGTCAAAAGTTCTGATTTTTCTCAGAGTATAAGGCATGATTATACATTTAAAATGCTTCTTTGGGCAGGTTTGTTTTTCTGCATTTAATAACCCGTCTGAGATTTCTTTGTCTAATCCAGTAATTCCCTGTAGTGCAAGGGAAGACAGAAATTCCTCAGGGTAGGCATCCAATGTTTTATGTTTGGTCAAAGTCAGGGATTAAATCAGCATGGTATAAATAATAAGTAATGACAAGCTAAGGCAAGTTTCACAATAAGTACTTTGTTTGGCAAAAGAAATTTAATAGAGTTTAAAGACTGGAACCCAAGCTAGAGTGGGTAATTTAACATGAGTTAATATATATGAATCAAAGATATAAACTCTGTCCTCCTGAGGTGTTTGTTTAAAAATCATGTTGCTGTATTTTTTTAATAGTTACTAATACTTAAAAGTTTGGCAACTTCTCATAAACATCCAAATTTTAAAAACCATGTAACATTGGATATGTGTGGGCATGGGAATGGCTATCCATTAGGTAAGATGTACTCCAGGTTGTCAGGCTTTCCAGGTGGCACTAGTGGTAAAGACCCTGCCTGCCAATGCAGGAGGCTTAAGAAACCTGGGTTCAGTCCCTGGATTGGGAAGATCCCCTGGAGGAGGGCATGGCAACCCACTCCAGTATTCTTGCCTAGAGAATCCCTTGGACAGAGGAGCCTGGTGGGCTACCGTCCACAGGGTCACAAAGAGTCAGACATGACTGAAGCAACTTAGCATGCACACAGTCCTGGTTGTCAAGGGCCTGTTACCCTGTCTGTACTCATGGGATTGACCCCACCTGCTTTGGATACTCTCTTACCCACTTTATTCTGTTTTAGGAGGAGTGCAAAGAAAAGGGGGTTGACTATTAAAAGCTTCCAAGAAAAGACAGAGAGACCAGAAGAATTCAGGCTTGAATTAAACCAGCAAGAGAAATTCATTCAGCAAGAGACTGAAAACATGAAGAAAAGGCAATAAAAGTATGCTTGTTATTTCAGACCCTGAATACTAGCTGGAATGCAAAATATGCCATATACTTTCTTACAAAGTGAGTAGTTCTCTGCAGAAATATTGTGTAAACTCAATTCAATAAGTAGTTTTTCAACATTTTATGCTTAACACCAAGTTGGGCCCTGAGGATGCCAAAATCAGGAAGTCCATCTCTGCCTCAAGGAAATCACAAGCTAAAAGAGAAGACTAGCATATATAAATGCATAAAAATAAGTGGATTTACATCTCCACAGTAAAAAGAAAAATAGCTCAATATAGGCCAGTGCTTACTTTGTGACACATAAAAAAAGAGTTTAAAGTGGATTGAAAATCTAAACATAAGAGCTAAAGCTATAAAACTCTTAGAAGAAAACATAGCAGAAAATTTTCATGATTTTGGTGTCTTCAATGTGACATCACAAATACAGCCAATAAAAGAAAAATAGATAAACTGCTTCTGTCAAAATTAAAAACTTTTGTGGGGACTTCCCTGGTGGTTCAATGGCTAAGAGTCTAAACTTCCAGGCCAGGGGACCCTGATTCAATCCCTGGTCAAGGAATTAGATCCCACAAGCCATAGATAAGACCTGAAACAGGTAAATAAATAACTATTAAAAAAAAAAAAAAAACCTCTGTGCATCAAAGAAACACTCTCAACAGAGTAGAAAGACAACCCAGAATGTGGGAAAATGTTTACAAATCACACACCTGATAAGGGATTAACATCTAGAATAGATACCCAGCCACACATGAGACGACTCTACACACAGACATCACCAGATGGTCAAAACCAAAATCAGATTGATTATAGTCTTTGCAGCCAAAAATGGAGAAGCTCTATACAGTCAGCAAAATCAAGACCTGGAGCTGACTGCAGCTCAGATCGTGTGCTTCTTATTGCAAAATCCATGCTTAACTTGGAAAAAGTAGGGAAAACCGCTAGGCCTGACTTAACTCAGGTATGACTTTAATCAAATCCGTTAAGCTTATACAGTGGAGGTGACGAATAGATTCAAGGGATTAGATCTGATAGAGTGCCTGAAGAACTATGGACAGAGGTTCATAAAACCTCTGTCCGTATACAGGAGACAATGACCAAAATCATCCCAAAGAAAAAGAAATGCAAGAAGGCAAAGTGGATGTCTCAGGAGGTTTTACAAATAGCTGAGAAAAGAAGAGAAGTGAAAGGCGAAGGAGAAAGGGAAAGATACACCCAACTAATGCAGAGTTCCAGAGAAAAGCGAGGAGAGATAATAAAGCCTTAAGTGAACACCACAAAGAAATAGAAGGCAATAGAATAGGGAAGACTAGAGATCTCTTTGAGAAAATGGGAGATATCAAAGGCATATTTATGCAAAGATGGGCACAATAAAGGACAGAAATGGTAAGGATTTAACAGAACCAGAAGAGATTAAAAAGAAGTGGGAAGAGTACATAGAAGAACTATATAAAAAAAGATCTAATGACCAAATAACCACTATGGTGTGTTCACTCAGCTAGAGCCAGACATCCCAGAGTGTGAAGTCAAGTGGGCCTTAGGAAGCATTATGCTGAACAATCCTAGTGGAGGTGATGGAATTCCAGCTGTACTATTTAAAACCCTAAAATATGATGTTGTTAAAGTGCTGCACTCAGTACGTCAGCAAATTTGGAAAACTCACCAGTGGCCACAGGACTGGAAAATGTCAGTTTTCATTTCAGTTCCAAAGAAGAACAATGCCAAAAAATGTTCAAACTACTGTACAATTGTACTCATTTCACATGCTATTAATAGCAAGGTTATATTCAAAATCCTTCCAGCTAGTCTTCAGGAGCACATGAATCAAGAGCTTCCAGATGCACAAGCTGGGTTTAGAAGAGGCTGAGGAACCAGAGATCAAATTGCCAACATTTGTTGGATCATAGAGAAAATAAGGTAATTCCAGAAAAAAACATCTACTTCTGCTTCATTGACTATGCTAAAGACTTTGACTGTGTGGATCACAACACACAGTGGAAAATCCTTAAAGAGACAGGAATACCAGACCACCTTCCCTGTCCCCTGAGAAACCTGTATGCAGGTCAAGAAGCATCAGTTTTAGAACCTTACATGGAACAACAGACTGGTTCGAAATTGGGAGAGGAGTACAACAAGGTCATATATTGTCAACCTGCTTATTTAACTTATGTTCAGAGTACATCATGGAAAAGACCTAGCTGGATGATTCACAAGCTAGAATCAAGATTACTGGGAGAAATATCAACAACCTCAGATATGCAGATGATACCACTCTAATGGCAGAAAATGGAGAGGAACTAAAGAGCCTCTCAATGAAGGTGAAAGAGGAGAGTGAAAAAGCTGGCTTAAAACTCAACAGTCAAAAAACTAACATCATGACATCCAGTCCCATCACTTCATGAAAAATAAAAGGGGATTTCATTTTCTTGGGCTTCAAAATCACCGCAGGTGGTGATTTCAGCCATGAAATTAAAAGATGCTTGCTCCTTGGAAGAAAAGCTATGAAAAACGTGGACAGCATATTAAAAAGCAGAGACATCACTTTGCCAGCAAAGCTCTATCTAGTCAAAGCTATGTTTTTTTTCAGTAGTCATGTATGGATGTGAGAGTTGGACCATAAAGAAGCCTGAGTGCAGAAGAATCGATGCCTTTGAATTGTGGTGCTGGAGAAGACTTCTTGGGAGTCTCTTGAACTGGACAGAGATCAAACTAGTCAATCCTAAAAGAAATCAACCCTGAATATTCATTGGAAAGACTGGTGCTGAAGCTGAAGCTCCAATATTTTGGCTACCCAATGGAAAAAGCCAACTCATTGGAAAAGACCCTGATATGGGGAATGATTGAAAGCAAAAGGAGAAGGGAAAGGCATAGGATGAGATGGTTAGATAGCATCATCAACTCAACGGACATGAGTTTGTGCAAACTCTGGTAGATAGTAAAGGACAGGAAAGCCTGGTGTGCTGCAATCCATGGGGTTGCAGAGTGGGACACAACTTAGCAACTCAATAGCAACAACAACTTAACAGCAATTAAGCAAACAACACAATTAAGAAGAGAATAAAGAATTTGAATTGACATTTCTCCAAAGAAATATTATGTAGATGACCATTAACATATGACACGATGTTCAATATCTTTAGCTATTAGGAAAATACAATGATAACAACAATGAACTATCACTTTACATCTTTTAGGATAGCTATAGTAAAAAGACAGATGATAATAAGTGTTGGTGATGATGTGGAGAAACTAGAATAGTCACAAACTGCTGGTAGAATTATAAAATAATGCAGCTGCTGTGGAAAACAGCTTTGCAGTGCCTCAAACAGCTAAACATACAGTTTTAACATGATCCAGCACTCCACACCCAGGTACATACCCATGAGAAATGAAAATATACGTCTACACAAACACTTGTAGACAAATGTTCCTAGCAGCAACTAGGATAACTAAAACAACTAGTTGTTTTCCTATTTAGAAACAACTCAGATGCCCATCCACTGATGAATGGATAAACAAAATATGGGATACTCTTACAATAGAATACAATATGGATGAATCTTGGAGACATTATACTAAGAGAAATAATTCAGTCACAAAAGACCATGTATTATATGATTTCACTTACACAAAATGTCTAGAAGAGGCAAATCTAGAGACAGAATAGAGACTGGAAGTTACTGGGGCTGGGGTGAAAGGATAAGTTGAGGGGTGATGGTTTAGAGATGTGGGTTTCTCTTTGATGTAATAAAAGTGTTTTAAAGTTGATTGTGGTGATGGATGCATGGTTCTGTGAATATAATAAAATCAATTCAGTTTTACACTTTAAATGGGTAAATTATATAGTATGTGAATACTCTCAATAAAGCTGTTATAAAATGCACAACACATTTGCTTTTTAACACATTTTGTTGTGTTAGGTGCCTTAATACAGCCTGGTTTCAAGTATGAAGGGACAACAGAAGGAGGATGTGACTGTCCAACCTAAGAGGACAGGGGAGGTTTCATAGAGGAAATGATTCACCAGACATACCCACAAACAAGAGAAATGCTTTTTTGGGGGGAGCAGAAAAGCATATACAAAGTCCTGGAAACATGGCAAAACCCAGAACATTCATAAGCATTTAGTTTGGCTGAAGAAGAGGGGCAAGAGGGACAAAGAAGGGGATGAAAGTCCAGGTTGTGGGGAATCCAGCTAGTGGGGTTAGGGAAGTCAGCCTTTATCCTGTAGGAGATGGGATCTAGAAAGACCCTCTGGCACCAGAATGGAGGATGAATCTGAGAGAACTGGGTATTTATTACTTCCTGCATTGTCCCACTGCAGTTAGTACAAGACACAATAAAATACATTTGTTTGTGTAAGTGCTTATATGCCGGTTGGGCTTCCTTGGTGGCTCAGATGGTAAAGAATCTGCCTGCGATGCAGGAGACCCAGGTTCCATCCCTGGGTCGGGAAGATAAATGTCAGTTTGTGACATTCTCGGGGGAAAGAAAGGGTCTTTTTGATCTTGGCATCCCTCAGCCCAGCCTGGTGCACGGCATTAAGTAGGTGCTGGGAAAATACTATTGAACTGCTATTTATATGAGGATTCTAGAAAATACTACCTGGGTTATTACCTTAAAAATTACATGGGAGATTTTGTGTGGCTCCTGTATTTTATTCACATCATGATATTAGGTGTCAAAAAACACCCTCAGATGCCAGTTAAGAGATGACTTCTCAATAGGTGAGAGAATAGAGGTCTGAACTAGACAAATGGCTACAGGATGAAGAAAATGGACTAACTTGAGAACTCTTCAGGAAGTAGAGTAGATAACCCACCAGGGGACAAATAGAAGTGGGCACAAGAAAGAGGTTTCTTGGCTCACTCCCAGAAACTAGTTGGGTATTATTGGTATGACAGTAGAGTCAGAATGTGTCAGGGGCAGAAGGCACACGGGAATAAGCAGGGGAGAGAGGTGAGCTCAGCAAGGGGTGGGGACAGGAAAGTCAGAGTTGCATATGTGGAGTTTTAGGTGTTTGAGGAGAAAATAGATTTGAAACCCATGAGAAGGGACCGGATTAGTTAATTCGGGGGGTGTGACCTGAAAAGCTTGCTTAAAAAAGCCCTGCACTGTACCAATTTTAAGGGCAAGAGGTTGCACAATAAGGTGCATAAAATTACTACTGTACCATACACTTAAAAATGGCAAATATGGTAAATTTTATGTTATAATTTTTTAACCACAATAAAACAGTAAGAAATAAAAACATTTAGCTTCAATGTGAAAATAATAGATGCTCACCATTGCAAAATTAAAAACATATGTAAACTCTTTAAACCATAAATAGTCCATTGTACATAAGTAAAATGCAAGCCACAGATGTAATTTAAAACTTTCTTGCAACCACTTTCAAAAGAGATAGAAACATGTGAAATTAATTTTAATAAATTTTCATTTTAAATAATATATCAAAATGTTATTGTTTTGATATGTAACCAGCAGAAAGGATTAGTAAAGAGTTATTTTACATCCTCTTTTTTCATTAAAACTTCAGAATCCAGTGTGTGTCTTTTCTTTTTTTTTTTTTAACAGTGTGTGTCTGATAGCACATCTCAACTCAGACTAGCCACATTCAAGGGGTCAGTAGCCACATGTGGTTAGTGGCCACTGTACTGAATAGTAGATTTTGGCTATAAAAGATCCTTGTAATTCCATTCTCAAGATAGCAAGTATTAATTACAACCTTTTCTTTTTATACTTCAAGTTATTAAAATAATAGTCTTCTGTATTATCTTTTTGCTTCATAACTAAAAATAAACCAATATAAATTTTTAAAATTTTTTTTCGAGGGGAAGAAGTGGAGACTGTGTAAAAAACTATTGTTTCAAGAGAACTTAGGTGCAAAATATAAGAGAAAGAGTGGTTAACTAAGATGATCCAGGAAGGGAGGGAGTGTTGTTTTCTGATATTTAATAAGAGACACTTAAGCATATTTATAGGCCAAGGAAAGGAGACAAAAAGACAGCCCAAGACAGAAAATAAAGGAATAGGGGTGTTAAAAATTTAGAGTAGTCTATCGTTATCCCATTATTTGGCCTTCTTATCACAAATTGAATTCCCACGTGTATTGTGTTTGGATCCAGATTTGCTGTTCTGGGGGGCTTCCCTGGTGGCTCAGATGGTAAAGAATCCACCTACAGTGCAGAAGACTTGGGTTTGATCCCTGGGTCAGGAAAATCCCCTAGAGAAGGGAGTGGCCCATGGGGTCCCAAGAGTCACTGAGCAGCAGCTGCCGCCGCTAAGTCGCTTCAGTCGTGTCCAACTCTGTGTGACCCCATAGACGGCAGCCCACAGGCTCTCCTGTCCCTGGGATTCTCCAGGCAAGAACACTGGAGTGGGTTGCCATTTGCTAACACTTTCCTATTCCAATTCACTGTTCTATCTACTCATGCGCTGATACCATTCTGTTGTAATTACTGAGGCTTTATAAATATGTTTTAATATCTGGTAAGACCAATATTTTCACCTCATTGTCCCCCTTCTTAAGATTTTATTCCATTGGTTATTCTTGTTTGTTCATTTTTTCATATAAATTTTAAAATCAGCTTGTCTAGTCCAAAAATAACCTTTATTTTTAAAACTTATTTATTTATTTTTGGCTTCACTGAGTCCTTGCTGTGTGGGCTTTCTCCAGCTGCAGTAAGCAGGGGCTACTCTCTGGTTTTGTTGGGTGTCCTCGTTGCGGTGGCTCCTCTTTGCAGTGGCCTCTCTTGTTGCACAGCCCGGGCTGTAGGGCACACCAGCTAAGTAGTTATGGTGCACGGGCTTAGTTGCCCTTTGTCTTGTGGGATATTCCTGGTCCAAGGATCAAACATGTGTCCCCTGGATTGGAAGGCAGATTCCTAACCACTGGACCACCAGGGAAGACCAAAACAAAAATATCTTGATGATATTTTTATGAAGAAGAATTAACTCTTGGTCAATTCAATTCACCTGTGCTCTTTCCTTCTGTTCTCAAACTAAACTACATTTCAATCTTACTTTTAAAGTACTCACGACAGCAGGAAATTAATAATGAAGAGAGATGGCCAACACTGAGGCAGAAAAACAGAAAGAGTAGAGTCACAGAAGTCAGAGAAGAATGTGGCAGTGACAGACAATTCCAAACGCTTAGACAGAATGAATGATACATAAATAGAAAAGTTTGTATGGATTTGCCTACAAGGAAGTGTCGGGGAGCAAAACTTGCCACTCCAAAATGTCCCTTTAGCATGCTGATTATTCTAGCTATAATATTCAAGGCCCACAAGACTCAGGAAGAGTCTTCTCCCTAACTGCCTAAAATAATTTAAATAGAGGGCTTGTCCCCAGAATAGAGCAGCCACCAGAGATACCTGCACAGAATACAGTTTAGGTGTGGTGGCTGAACTCTAGGCAGGGTCTAGAGGTCAGAGTTCACTCTGTATCCCATTGTCTCTGCCGGGTTAGAGTTAGCCCAGCGAACATTTGTTTACCAAACATTTGTTTTTCTATCTTTGGGTTGCCTTCCTTCCCTATGAAGTCCCAATCTACTACCCCAACATCCTCTTTTGTCTCTAGCTGATGATGGTATTTGTGTGAGGATTTCAACAGTTTGGGGGAGTTACTCAGTTTTCCTGGATCTCTCCCATGTTTACATGTTATTAAATTTTTTTCTCTCCACTTAACTTGTTTCACATCAATTTAATTCTTAGACCAGCCAGAAGAAACTAGAAGGACAGACAGAAATTTCAGATAGAAATAATTGGTAACCTTGACAAGAAGAATTTCCATGGAGTTGTAGGGACAAAGGCCCAGTTTCTGGGTGCTGAGGAAAGATTGGGAGACCAAATGAATTGGGTGTGTGTGTTCATTGCAAAGCAAGAGAGGGACTGGGCATTAGATGGTAGCTGCAAAACTGGATGGGGAACATTTTAATGAAGAAGATGTGAAAACATTCACAGCCTGAGAGGAGTTACGTAGTAGAGAACAGGAGGTTAAAAATAGAAGGAAAGGAAGATGGAGCAAAAGATGAGGAGGTGTGACTCAGAGCACAGGTGGAGGATGAATCTTGGATCTGAGGTCATTTTAAAAAGAAAGGGAATGTCAATGTGTTTACAAGTGTGGGATGGAGAACTGATTGGATCTATTTTCGCTGTCAGGTAGGACTCAGGTCAAATGCAAGATGCTGAGGGACACTAATTGATCAGGAAAAACATGACCCTTGTTTGTAGTAACACCATTTGCTTGGTTATACTCCTTGGTGCTTGCATCCGAATGGAGGGTCATCTGCAGACTGACTCAAAGCTAGAAGGATAAGGAGATAAGGGCATAGTGGATACAGATGGAAAAGAAGTTGATGTCATCAGTCACAGGATCTGGGGTGATCAATGAGGTAAGGAAAGGAACAAGGGGCAGGAACAAGAGGACATAGATAATTGGCAGGGACAGAAAGGAAATGTCAAAGGACATATGAGCTCCAAATAAATTCTGGGATGTGGCAGGATGTTATAGACTGAAAGTTTGCATTTGCCCGCCCCAAATTCTTGTGCTGAAATCCTAATCCCAACGTGATGGTATTAGGAAATAGGGCCTTTGGGAGGTGACTAGGTCTTGAGGGTGAAGCCCTCACGAATGGGATTGATCCTCATAAAAGAAATCCCAAGAGTCCCCTCTCCCCTTCCATCATGTGAGGGTCCTTTGTGGAGATGTCTGTCTATGAACCAGGAAGAGCCCTCACCAGCCAGCAAATTTGTGGGCACCTTGATCACGGACTTTCAGTTTCCAGGACCATGAGAAAAAGTTCCATTTTTTAATAAGCTGCCCAGTTTATGGCTTCTTAGTCCATAGCAGCCCACATGGGCTAAGACGTGGTGCAACGAATATGAAATGCTAGGGGGCTGTTTGGAGAGTAAAGTTAAGAGTTTATAGTTTCAAAAGGGCAACTATTCCTAAGAACTGATCATCCCTAGGATTTAGCTATGAAACCGGCTAAATGAATTGAAATGGAGATGAATATATCTGGAGTTAAGGAACTATAAGAACAAGCTACTCAATTGGCCTGTGCACCCTGAAATCATCCAGATGTTGGCAGTTAGAGTGAAGAGACATACTGAGAGTCACATGTCACAATTCTGATGAATCTGAAAGAAGCCACAGAACACTGCAATGCTTTTCACACTTTAAAAAGATAAATACAAACACAGTGTGCACTCAAATACATGTGCATGACCGGGATAAAACAAGAGTTTTGCAAAAATAATTTTATTTGTTAATTTCTGAAGTGAAGTGAAGTCACTCAGTCGTGTCCGACTCTTTGCGATCCCATGGACTGTAGTCTACCAAGCTTCTCTGTCCATGGGATTTTCCAAGCAAGAATACTGAGTGGGTTGCCATTTGCTTCTCCAGGGAATCTTCCTGACCCAGGGATGAACCCAGGTCTCCTGCATTGCAGGCAGACCCTTTACCCTCTGAGCCACCAGGGAAGTAAATACAAAGTATGAAAACTATATCCCAAAGGACAGTTTAAAAGAATGTTCCTCTTGCACATGCCTGCATGCTAAGTCACTTCAGTCATGTCTGACTCTTTGCAAGCCAACGGACTGTAGACTGCCAGAGCCCCAGAATCCATGGGATTCTCCAGGCAGGAATACTGGAGTGGGTTGCCATGTCCTCCTCCAGGGGATTTTCCTGGCCCTGGATTGAATCTGGGATTCTTAGGTCTCCTGCATTGGCAGGTGTGTTCTTTACTACTATCGCCACCTGGGAAACCCTCCTCATGCACAGAATCCCCAAAGTCTCCAAAAAAATTTCGTCACTTTGGGACTTCCCTGGTGGTCCAGTGGTTAAGACTCCAGGCCTGCAACGCAGGAGGCCCTGGGTTTGATCCTGGTCAGAGAACTGGATCCCACATGAAGCAACTACTGTGTGCTGAAATGAAGATGAATATCAGACTTGGCACAGCCAAACAAAGAAACAAATGAAAATGAATATGGAAAAAAAAGACAAGCAAAAACAGTGTCCTTGTTTTTATAGCTTTCTTTCAATCAATCATTTGTAAGATGAATTAATACGAGAAGTTTCCATTTAAAAATTTCTCTTCACGTTCTAACAAATGCCCTTGGTTAACTGCCACCACATTTAGGCACAGGGAGGTACACTGTATTAGAAGGTGGGTACACACAGGATGTCTGGGACAGGGGAGGTTGCATCTGAGCCCTCCCCAGACCCAGTCGTCTCTCCTGCTTATGTTTCCTCTGTGAGCTGGAAACACTGTCCTGACAGTCCCTGGGAACGTAGCTGCATAAGCAGAAGCTGCTGCTTTTCCTTTTTCCTTCTATAGTCTGGTAGTTTGAATGTATTTTGAAAGAGTAGACCCATGACATACCCTGAAAAATATGTACAACAAAGATGAGCTATTTAAATAATGCAATGTGATGATGAAAATAATGCAATGTGATAATAATAATGTAGAATCATACTTTCTAACATTAAAACAGAGTATCAAGGGCCAGGAGGGATGATATTCATGGCAAGAGGTAGGGAAGGGAAGGATGAGATGTGTCTGACTTCAGAAATGGTTTTCCTTTCACCAAAATTGTAAAGAAAGCCTGGTGCTTTAGGGCAGTGGTCTCACCAAGCTGGGAAAAAAAAAGTGTAGGCACACACACCCGTATTCCAACACTGTCTTTCTTAGAGGTCACCTTGTACAACTGCAGGGTAGTTTCCTGGAAGGAGAAACAGTGGCTCAGAGGGAGGAGCAGGCAAGACACAGTCCTTCGCTGTAGATTCTGCCTGTCATTGGTTCCTGGAAGCAGGAGGAGTTCCAGACACCGTTGACTGTGCAGGAAAAAAAGCGAGGGCTGTCTCCAGGCCACAGGGAACTGAATCCAATCCCAGCTGAGCCAATTCTAATATTGGCCAACACTCTTTTTTTCTAAGGATGACTGTGTTTTCTGAAGGCTGCAGAGACATCTAACGAGTGACAACCAGAGACTTGTCTTTTGTTCTGCGTAGATAACACCATTGACCCAGTTTAGCTTCAGCCAGTGCTTACACAAACAGCATAAGTAGGTCTAGACCGCTTTTTGTTTGTGTGACAGGATCAGCCTGTCTACTTGCCAAGGTGGGCTGGTCCCCTGACGCTGCAGCTACATTCGAAGAGGTAGCAGAAGAGTTAAAACGGATTTGCTTGAGCTTTTTCTTCTTTAAGTGATAAGCAGGGGAGGAAAGTTGGATGGTTTACATTTCTAGACCTATCTGATTGAAAAAAACCTAAGAGTTTGATAGCACAGTATGCTTGCAAGCTTCTGGTTTGCTTATACACTGCTTTTTACAAATTTAACTTCTCTCAATTAAAGGGAAAAACTTTTTCCCAAAGAATTTATTCATTTTATTTTTGGTTGCACTGATGCAGATTCAATCCCTGGTTAGGGAAGTAAGGTCCCACATGCTGTAGGGTTCAGCCAAAATTTTTTTAAAAGAAGAAATATATATATTTTTAAAAGCATGCTATTAAACAAATTAATATAAATCATTCATTTCCTTTACTATGTTAAAGCCATTTTCTTAGGTCCTGCCTTTTATTTACTAACTAGGCCAGTTAACTGACATTTCTCACCACTGTAGTACGNTGCCTGTCATTGGTTCCTGGAAGCAGGAGGAGTTCCAGACACCGTTGACTGTGCAGGAAAAAAAGCGAGGGCTGTCTCCAGGCCACAGGGAACTGAATCCAATCCCAGCTGAGCCAATACTAATATTGGCCAACACTCTTTTTTTCTAAGGATGACTGTGTTTTCTGAAGGCTGCAGAGACATCTAACGAGTGACAACCAGAGACTTGTCTTTTGTTCTGCATAGATAACACCATTGACCCAGTTTAGCTTCAGCCAGTGCTTACACAAACAGCATAAGTAGGTCTAGACCGCTTTTTGTTTGTGTGACAGGATCAGCCTGTCTACTTGCCAAGGTGGGCCGGTCCCCTGACGCTGCAGCTTCGTTCGCAGAGGTAGCAGAAGAGTTAAAACAGATTTGCTTGAGCTTTTTCTTCTTTAAGTGATAAGCAGGGGAGGAAAGTTGGATGGTTTACATTTCTAGACCTATCTGATTGAAAAAAACCTAAAAGTTTGATAGCACAGTATGCTTGCAAGCTTCTGGTTTGCTTATATACTGCTTTTTACAAATTTAACTTCTCTCAATTAAAGGGAAAAACTTTTTCCCAAAGAATTTATTCATTTTATTTTTGGTTGCACTGGGTCTTCATTGCTGTGTTCAGACTCTCTCCAGGTTCAGAGAGTGGGGGCTCTTCTCTAGTTGCTGTATGGGGGGCTTCTCGTTGTGGTAGCTTACCTGTTGCAGGGCCTGGGCCCGAGGCACATGGGCTTTGGCAGTTGTGGCACGTGGGCTCAGTAGATGTGGCACATGGGTTTAGTTTCTCCACGGCATGGGAAAAGCTTTTTGATAATCAAAGATCACAGTGTAGTCACTGGGAGTTTCTAAGAGCCAGTCCTTTGTCCTTTTAGCATCCTATTGACATCCTTGAAAACATCTTAGCTTCCTGGCAGCAACAGGTGTTCCAGGTCTCCTGTGAGTTTTCTGTGCCCTGAGACATGTACTCAGCTAGTCTCCAAGGTGCCCTGGATTCTTCTAGAGGAGAATAGATTTGGAAACACAGGATGGATGTTCACGATATACATGAGAAATGGTAGGCAGAAACGCTATAGTAGATGCAGAGACAATTTTTTTAATAGGAGGAATGTTTCTGTGAGTTCACACTGACTTTTCCACTTTGAGTTTAGATATGTTTTTCTCTGCTGCACATTGAAAAAGTCCTCAGGCAAACTATAATTGTATTACATGTCTTTCCCTATCATTATTGGGTGGTCAACATGTGATACATGTGATAGATAAAATACTTAACAACAAAGCACTTTATGGGACTTCCCTAGTGGTCCAGTGGTTAAGATGCTGCCTTCCAACATGGGGAATGCAGATTCAATCCCTGGTTAGGGAAGTAAGGTCCCACATGCTGTAGGGTTCAGCCAAAATTTTTTTAAAAGAAGAAATATATATATTTTTAAAAGCATGCTATTAAACAAATTAATATAAATCATTCATTTCCTTTACTATGTTAAAGCCATTTTCTTAGGTCCTGCCTTTTATTTACTAACTAGGCCAGTTAACTGACATTTCTCACCACTGTAGTACGATGCTGACCCTCGTAACTAGGAGGCAGGGGGAATTCTGAATTGTTTTCAGTCCCCATGATTGTCGTCCCTAGCTTGTTTCTTCTCTTCTCTCATAGATGGGCCTGGTTATTGGGTTTTCTAAAAGCTTTACTGAGATATTTCAGTTCAGTTCCGTCACTCAGTCATATCCGACTCTTTGTGACCCCATGGACTGCAGCACAGCAGGCCTCCCCATCCATCACCAACTCCCAGAGTTTACTCAAACTCATGCCCATTGAGTCGGCGATGCCATCCAACCATCTCATCCTCTGTCGACCCTTTCTCCTCCTGCCTTCAAACTTGCCCAACATCAGTGTCCTTTCAAATGAGTCAGCTCTTCGCATCAGGTGGCCAAAGTATTGGAGTTTCAGCTTCAGCATCAGTCCTTCCAATGAATATTCAGGACTGATCTCCTTTGGGATGGACTGGTTGGATCTTCTTGCAATCCAAGGGACTCTTAAGAGTCTTCTCCAACACCACAGTTCAAAAGCATCAATTCTTCAGCGCTTAGCCTTCCAACTCTCACATCCATACATGACCACTGGAAAAACCATAGACCTAACTAGATGGACCTCTGTTGGCAAAGGAATGTCTCTGCTTTTTAATATGCTGTCTGGTTGGTCACAACTTTTCTTCGAAGGAGCAAGCGTCTTTTAATTTCATGGCTGCAGTCACCATCTGCAGTGATTTTGGAGTCCCCCAAAATAAAGTCTGACACTGTTTCCACTGTTTCTCCATCTATTTGCCATGAAGTGATGCGACTGGATGCCATGATCTTTGTTTTCTGAATGTTGAGCTTCCAGCCAACTTTTTCACTCTTGTCTTTCACTTTCATTGAAGATATTTAGGCTGTCCCAAACTATGCCTCAATGGCATATTGATTATTTTGAATTAAAGTTACTTAAAAAACAGCCTTTGCAAGAGAGACACACTGACCCTCCTTTCTGTCTCCCTGAAAGCAGGAAATTAATCTCTCATATGAAAGGTACATTCCCTGCATGGGGAAGTAGAAGAACACCTTATCAGTAGAGATATGGAATTCACGCCTATCCAAACAAACCTTATTTAACTCACTGCTCCAAGTCCAAACTCTAGATTCTTGACTATGTAATCATCCAAAGCCTAAATTTCTTTGTCCTGACAATTCTTCACAAATTTCTTTTTTCTTTGTCTAAAAAGTATGAAAGCTGCCTGCTCAGATTCCATTTCTATGAGAACTGTGTGTGTAGAAATTAAAATTTGTTTGTTTTTTTCCTGTTATCCTGTCTTGTGTCAATTTTATTATGAATTTGGGCACTAGAACTCAAGAGGGGTAGGAGGGGAATTTCCCCCTCCTTGACAATAAACTTTTGTCAACTGAAAAAAAAAAAAAAAAATACATGTGACCTAAAAGTTGAGAGACTTATTTGGTGGGAATCATGAGGACTTCAAGCCCAGGAGACAGCATCTCAGGTGACCCCAGAAAACTGATTCCTAGGGAGAGTAGAGGAGCCAGGCTATATAGAAGTTTGCAGCAAGGGGCAGATAATCTGAATATTAAAAGACTACTGTTAATTAAGGAAAACCAGATCTCTCACATTAAGGGATCTAGTGCTCTTCTATGTATGGGAAAATGCAAGTGATCAGGCTTACTGAAATCATTTCTTTCATATGCATCTCAGCTGTCTGGGGCCAAATCCTGCTTTTTGATTGTTCTCACCCTTAATTCCAGTCCCGTCACTTCTTGGCAAATAGATGGGGAAAGATGGAAACAGTGGTAGAATTTATTTTCTTGAGCTTCAAAATCACTGCAGATGGTGACTGCAGTCATGAAATTATTTTCTTCCACCCTTGCTCCTTGGAAGGAAAGCTATGCTTTAATATGCCAGGCAGCATATTAAAAAAGAGAGACATCATTTTGCCAACAAAGGTCTGTCTAGTCAAAGCTATTGTTTTTCCAGTAGTCATGTACAGATGTGAGAGTTGGACCATAAAGAAGGCTGAGCACCGAAGAACTGATGCTTTCGAACTGTGGTGTTGGAGAAGACTTGAGAATCCCTTGGACTGCAAGATCAAACCAGTCAATCCTAAGGGAAATCAACCTGAATATTCATTGGAAGGACTGATGTTGAAGCTGAAGCTCTAATACTTTGGCCACCTGATGCAAAGAACCGACTCATTGGAAAAGACCCTGATGCTGGGAAAGATTGAAGGCAGGAGGAGAAGGGGGTGACAGAGGATGAGCTGATTGGACGGCATCATCAACTCACTGGATGTGAATTTGAGCAAACACCAGGAGATAGTGAAGGACAGGGAAGCCTGGTGTGGTGCAGTCCATGGAGTCCCAAAGAGTCAGACACAACTTTGTGACTGAACAGCAGCAATCCTTAATTCCTCGTTTACCATAAGGGGTAGCGAGCGAATGTGGTGAATTTCTGCCTCTTGCACTTTCTCCTATTCCTCCTCCCCCCACCCCCCACCACCACTCCAGCTCCTCAGCACTTATGGGGGAGGAAGTGGCTCATCGCTGCCGAGTAGCTGATATTGTTTTACCTGGGCTCAGGAATTTGCATTTGCAAGGCTGGAATCCCTGATGTCTGTGACATGACTTGTTTACTAGCATAGCAGAAAATATTTTATTTCACAGAAATATTTCATTTCACAACTTTATATACCTTTAGGAGAGGAAAAAACAGTTTTCCCTCTACCTATTTTAGATTCATTGGCTGGAACTCCATAAATTAGACTAACAAAAGATAGATTAACAAGAGAAAGAGAAGTTCATATAGGCTAGAGCACTCAGAGATGAGTGACTCCAAGAGGTAACCAGGGCTTATATTGCATCTCTAAAAATCTGTAATACATTTTTAGAGAAGTGGCAAGACAAACCAAAGATTTTTTAGGGGCCACAAATTGCAGGAAGTTAAATACATGAGGAAATTGATGGAATATGAGCTGCTTGCAATGCAGGTTCCTCTGTCGTGTCTCAGGACTGATCTGGGTCTAGTGTTGTTGGGGTGATTAACTTCCATCCTTCCTGGTAGAGAAAGGAGGATGGGGACACCTTTACTAAATTTTTGTCTTTTTAGGCAAACGGGAGGGGGGAGGGTTTTTCCTGCACTTTCTGCTTCTCAACTGCCTTCAGCCTAAAATAATGCTTATGTCAAACTGGCACATTCTGGGTGGCATGTTCTGCTACGCTTTACCGTACAGTTCATTCATTTAAAGTATATGTCAACGTCTTCAGTATATTCATAGACCTGGGCAATCACCACTGCAATCTAATTTTAGAACATATTTTGTTCTCGCACCCCCGCAAAAGAAACTTCATACCTATTAGCTTTCAATCCTCGTTCACCCCCCAACTTAGGCCCTGTTTTACATTTCTACCAGCACCACATGAAGGTACCAATTTCTCTACATTCTTGCCAGCATTCGTTCCATCCTTCTGTTCACTCCAGTGAGTGTGAGTGAACTATTCTCACTGTGAGTGGAATTGGCAGATCCCTAATGACAAGGAGATCAAACCAAGTAAATCTTAAAGGAAATCAACCTTGAATATTCACTGAAAGGACTGATGCTGAAGATCCATTACTTTGGTCACCTGATGCAAACAGCTGATTCACTGGATAAGACCCTGATGGTGGGAAAGATTGAAGACAGGAGAAGAGAGCAACAGAGGATGAGATGGTTGTATGGCATCCTGATTCGATAGACACAAACTTAGGAAAACTCTGGGAGATGATGAGGGACAGGGGAGCCTTGTGTGTTGCAATCCATGGTACTGCAAAGAGTCAGGCATGACTTGGCAACTGAACAACAATGACTTGATGATGTTGAAAACCTTCTCATGAGCTTTGACTATGTCGTCGGAGAAATGTCTGTTCAAATCCTGTGTCTAGTTTTTAATTGGGTTATTTGTCTTTTTCTTATTGAGTTGTAGGAGTTCTTTATCTGTCCTAGACACAACTCAAATATCCAATTTTCTCCCATTCTCTGAGTTGTCTTTTCCTTTGCTTAGTGATATCATATATAGCACTGATAGTGCCTATCATTTTGATGTGGTCTAATCCATCTATTTTTTCTCTTGTTGCTTTTTTGGTGTTATATCTAAGAAACTAGCTCCTATAACAAATTCACAAAGACTTCCTCCTATGTTTAATAGTTTTGGCTCTTTTACTTAGGTCTGAGTCATTTTGAGTTAATTTTTGCAGAGTTTAAGTGTTCAACTTATTTTATTGCGTGTGGATGTTCAATTGTCCCAGCACCATTTGTTGAAGGGGCAATTCTTTCCCCATGGAATGCTCTTGGAACATTTATCAGAATCATGTGATTATCATGTGAGGGTTTATTTCCAGTTCCTTAGTGTGTTTCATGGAGAAGGCAGTGGCACCCCACTCAAGTACTCTTGCCTGGAAAATCCCATGGACGGAAGAGCCTGGAAGGCTGCAGTCCATGGGGTTGCAAAGAGTAGGACACGACCAAGCGACTTCACTTTCACTTTTCACTTTCATGCAGTGGGAAAGGAAATGGCAACCCAGTCCAGTGTTCTTGCCTGGAGAACTTCAGGGATGGGGGAGCCTGGTAGGCTGCCGTCTATGGGGTTGCACAGAGTCAGACTTGACTGAATCGACTTAGCAGAAGCAGCAGTGTGTTTCATGGATCGAGGGAAGCTGGGCCTTTCCTATATGCATAACTCAGTTGCTAAGACACATTCTGACCCTATGAAGGGTCTTACAAGTCCCTTTCCTTCAGCTCTGTGGGGTTCGATCTGTGTCTCCTGGCATCTCTGACCTAAGACCTTTGTTCTGCTCACTGTATCTCTGCCTATTTTAGAAACCAGTCTGTATGGCTCAGGTCTTAGAACAGAAGCTCCCACCTGCCTTCCATGCAGTGACTGCTTCCAGGCTCCTCTGGGGTGTGGGCCTGTGATAGCAGAATGCGCCCTTTGACCCAGTTGTTCGTGCTTCACTCTCTGCTGTGCCCTGACACCAGTTACTGCCTGGCTGCTGAGACCTCAGCTACATCAGGTCACTGGCTGTTTCACTGGGTGACAATCCACCCAGACTTGGTGGCTTCAGATAACAACTATCATTTTATTTGTGCAAAATCC
The DNA here is from genome assembly GCA_006410935.1 of Redunca redunca. Classification (NCBI taxonomy): domain Eukaryota; kingdom Metazoa; phylum Chordata; class Mammalia; order Artiodactyla; family Bovidae; genus Redunca; species Redunca redunca. The sequence continues at coordinate 145,556 of SJYQ01012720.1, read as the reverse complement.
TGTAGCTCAGGATCCAGGGCAGGGTTGAGGTGGGTAGTCTTGCTCCACGTTGGGTTGGTGGGCTGAGATCCCTGGGGCTGGCACTGGAGAACCTGGCCTTATAGTGGTTGACACCTGGGGTTGGCTGGATCTCTCTCTCTCTCTCCACATGGCTCTTTATATGTGTTCATGGAGGGAGGAAGAGGAGCACAGCATTTCCATAGCCCCATCTGGGGAGTTACACTTCTGCATTGTCATGGTCAAAGTCTGTCCAGGTGAGATGCAAAGGGGAGGACTCAAATCTACCCCCTGATGGAAGGGTGACATCCCCACACTGAGGAAGAGCAAAGGGGATGCTGAAGCCTTCTTTGGAAACAAAATCTACCCCCAGGTCCCCACATTGACTTTCCCTGTGAATGGCCTCTAACTAACTAAATGTCCATGACAAAGAAAATGACAGTGTCTCACTAAGTCCTGAGCAGAGTTAAAATGCCTTTGGAATCATTGAATAAATGTTTAGACTTAGTGTTGTGCTTGTTTAACTTTTATTCTTCATAAAGAAAAATAACTATTGCAATGATTTTGTCTTGTAAGCATTTTCGCCTAGAAACGTGTTCCAAAATTTACTAGTGATTTTACTATTGTTGACTGTGGTGTTGGAGAAGACTCTTGAGAGTCCCTTGGACTGCAAGGAGATCCAACCAGTCCATTCCGAAGGAGATCAACCCTGGGATTTTTTTGGAAGGAATGATGCTAAAGCTGAAACTCCAGTACTTTGGCCACCTCATGTGAAGAGTTGACTGACTGGAAAAGACCCCGATGCCGGGAGGGATTGGGGGCAGGAGGAGAAGGGGACAACCGAGGATGAGATGGCTGGATGGCATCACTGACTCAATGGATGTGAGTCTGAGTGAACTCCGGGAGTTGGTGATGGACAGGGAGGCCTGGCATGCTGCGATTCAGGGGCTCACAAAGAGTCGGACACGACTGAGCGACTGAACTGTACTGAACTGAACTGAACTGAACTGACCCCTCCATAATAGGAGTTTGGTGAAATCTCCATGGGACACATTCAAATGTTACATGAAGGAAAAAGTATGCCATTAGGTAGTGATTCTCCCCAATTGGATGTTTCAGGAGACTTTAAGGTAGAGGCGGGCACACAAGAAATAACAGTACTTATTACATCTAGTAACTTAACAACCACTGCCCCCCAAGAAAGCTCAAAGTTGTCAGAAATAAGTTATTTTATTTTCTCTACACAGTGATGAGAGGCAAGAATGAACCAGTGAGCCAGCAGGGTGGGGGAAAGATTCACCACTGGTGAGGTGGGAAGGCCTTGGAGAGGGCATCTGTCCCCGTGGATGGGGCACAGGGCACTCACACCCACGTCCCTCCTCCACTGCTTTAGTTCTATTTGTTTATTCATTTACTCATCTTTATTTGGCTTCACTGGGTCTTTGCTGCTGGGTGTGAGCCTCCTCTAGTTGCAGTGCTCTGGATTCTCACGTCCCTGGCTTCTGTTGCTGCAGAGCATGGGCTCTAGGGCCTGGGGGCTCCGGGAGTTGTGGCGCTCTGGTTTAGCTTCCCCAAGGCATGTGGAATCTTTCTGGACCAGTAATGGAGCCCATGTCCTCAGTATTGGCAGGTGGACTCTTAACCATTGGACCACCAGGGAAGTCCACCTACTGCTTTAGTTAGGACAGAAAACAGCTTTTCTTACCGAAGACGTAATACAACAGACAGCAATTTTTGTTGTTGCTGTTGTTCAGTCGCTAAATCATGTCTGACTCTTTGTGGCCCCGTGGACTTTAGCCCTCCCTGCTCCTCTGTCCATGGAATTCTCCAGGCAAGAATACTGCAGTGGGTTGCTTTCTCCAGGGGATCTTCTCCACTCAGGGATCAAACCTGCATCTCCTGCTTGGCAGGCAGATTCTTTACCACTGATCCACAGATAACAAATCCTTCTGTAAATGGTTTAGATGGATTTTCTACAAAGAAAAATAATTCTCTTGCTGTGTCAATCTGAGTAAACCATCTAAAGAATTGTTGGCATCTGGGAACATTTCAGCCTTACAGAAAAGGCGTCAAGTCTAAAGATAATGTACAACCTGACATATTTCTTCTTGTACCAATGAATTAAGCTGAAGGAAAAACAAACTGAAAATGCTGTAGACATTGAGTTCTCTGTGGCCAGACCTAGAGACAGCAGAGAGAACTTTAAATCTTAGGTTTATAAATGCAGCTGCATGGACACTGACTAGAATACAAACCCAAACTGACCGTGATTCAAGGAGAGTTGGGCACCAGCCACAAGTCAGCCCTCTTAGATTAATATAGACATACCCAGAAACGCTGGCTGTTTTCCCTGGACTAGGAGGGGGTGTGGATTACACTGTGAAAGGGTTTAAGTGGGATTCTGTGGGTCAGTGGCCTCTTTTCCAGCAAACACTTGTGACTGCATGAGAAACATCCCAGCACATTCTCTTCAAACCGCAGTAATCATAAAAAGAAAGACTTAAAAAGAAATTGAAAAAGCCATTTTAATTAGGTTAAATTTCCATATCTGTAAGAGTTCTACCTTCTAGTGAAGAAATAACTTTTTTTCTGCATGAAAATTTGCCATTTCAGTGCCAACATGGTGGTTTTTGATCTCTCTCTCTCTCTCTCTTTCTCTCTCAATCCTTCTTTCTCCTTTGCTTCTGTTTGGTAAAAATGGACCACAGAAGCATGTTAATGGGAAAGGAGAGACAGAGGGAGAGAGCCTTTCTGGGAGTCACTCTTCATGCTGAGTTCTGAGGGTTCCACTCCATGTCCATGGATGACAGGGACGCGGACAAGCAGATCAAGTCCAAAGTCAAGACCCCCGGGACCAGTGTACACATGGTGAACCTGAGACTCAAGCTTGTTCACTAACATGGTCGCCTGTGGTTCAGGTGGAGCTGGAGTTACACTCGGGGCCCAGGGACCTAGTTCTCTCCCCTCTCCCCAGTCTCCCCTCCCCCCTCCACATTGCAAAGCTTGACCATTCTCTCTTTTGCTAGTTCAGGCAAGTCAACTTCAAAGCAGTTTATTTGACTTACTATCTACATAGGGGGCTTTGCACATAGTATGTCATATAAATGTTGGCTTTCTTTTGTGTGTGTTCTCAATTTTATATTTATTTTTAAAAATTTTATTATTGGAGTATAGTTGCTTTACAATGTTGTATTAGTTTCTGCTGTACGACAAAGTGAATTAGCTATCTGTATCCATCTATCCTCTCCCTTGTGAGTATCCCTCCCACACCCCCCATCCTACCCCTCTAGGTGATCACAGAGCACCGAGCTGAGCGCCCTGCAGAACACAGTTATTTAGTCATCTGAAATTAGAGAAGTCCTGCCTAGAGACAGACAGACAGACAGACATAATTCTTATCCCTCTAAGGGCAACTGGGGAAAAGAAGAATCTTGGATAAACTCGGAAGAACCTCATTTGTCCTCACTCCCACCTCCCACTCCATGTATACTTCAGAGCAGAGCTATTCTCTAGAGTAGAAATCTCTCCTTTTTGCCAAAGGAGGAAAATTGCTGAACTTTTAAGTCTGATATGCCCCGGCTAGACACAGAATGGTGACTCAGAGTCAACCCTCTTCAATAATAAATGGAGAATCACCAACAGAGGAAAAAACAAGCAAGAAAAAAAGGAACAGTGAAAATGAGTACTTTGTAATACAGAGAGAGGACACAGTCCCTAGTGGGAATATCAAGATGCATCCAGACCTCAAAACAATTTCTCAGGGCGTTAAGAAAGAAGTGCACAGATGACCCCCTTCTCCCTTGCTCTCAGGAGTGGGTGTGGAAGCCAGGAGAAAAACAAACACTTCAAATCCTCTTTTAATGTCCTTGAAAGTGAAGTCTCTCAGTCGTGTCCGACTCTTTGCGACCCCATGGACTGTAGTCTACCAGGTTCCTCCGTCCATGGGATTTTCCAGGCAATAGTACTGGAGTGGGTTGCCATTTCCTTCTCCAGGGTGTCTTCCGGACC
>SJYQ01012720.1:37027-141350 GCA_006410935.1 Redunca redunca | reverse complement strand
AAGAATTGATGCTTTTGAACTGTGGTGTTAGAGAAGACTCTTGAGAGTCCCTTGGACTGCAAGGAGATCCAACCAGTCCATTCTGAAGGAGATCAACCCTGGGATTTCTTTGGAAGGAATGATGCTAAAGCTGAAACTCCAGTACTTTGGCCACTTCATGCAAAGAGTTGACTCACTGGAAAAGACTTTGATGCTGGGAGGGATTGGGGGCAGGAGGAGAAGGGGACGGCCGAGGATGAGATGGCTGGATGGCATCACTGACTCGATGGACGTGAGTCTGGGTGAACTCCAGTAGTTGGTGATGGACAGGGAGGCCTGGTGTGCTGCGATTCATGGGGTCGCAAAGAGTCGGATATGACTGAGCGACTGAACTGAACTGAATACATCACCTGTATTTAACCCTCCAGGACTCTACTACCAACCTTACTCATGCCAACTGACACACATGTGGCTCTAAGGTGCAACCCAACAGGAGCAGATTTATGGAAAGTGGCGTGTTTAGTAATCAAGGCCAATGTTCCCTTGCAGGTGATACTCTTTTTCCTGAGTAACTGCAGCATAAAATGTTTTGTTTATTGTTTTTCCAGATAGTGATTCTCAGAGCTCACTTATTAGTGGCTGGATTATGGTCATATTTCTTGATTAAGCCAAACCATTAACTCATTTTTTACCTCCACTATGAACAGTGACCTACATCTCTTTAGTCACAGCTTGGGATACATGGGGTGCCAGGCATGAGCTGGAGGCTTTTAACACAGAAATAAACTTCACTATTGTGGATGCCTGGTGTGTTGTGGGGAAATTTCGGTTTAGTTGTTCCTTTTAAAATCTGAGGCTTTCAACAGAAATAAACCTCACTAACTCTGCATGCCTGCTGCTTGGATGAAAAATTTTGGTTGAGCTCCATGTTTAAAATCTAATACTTGTGAGCTGTCTCTCTGTCTACCTCTCTCTCTCTCTTTTTAAAGATTTATTTATTTATATTTTATTTTCGGCTGCACTGGGTTTTCGTTGCTGCGCTCAGGCTTTCTCTGGTTGTGGTGCATGGGGGCTAGTCTTCGTTGTGGTGGCTTCTCTTGGAGAGCATGGGCTCTAGGCACTTGGGGTTCGGTAGTTGTGGTGTGTGGCTCAGTAGTTAGGGCATGCGGGTTTAATTGTTCTGCAGTATGTGGGATCTTCCTGTATCAGGAATTGAACCCGTGTCCCCTGAATTGGCTGGCAGATTCTTCACCACTAAACTGCTAGGGAAGCCCTCTACCACTCCGAAGACATACTTTATGCCAGGCATTGTTCTAGGTATATGATGTTTCTTTTAGATATCCCATTCAATTAAGGAGAGAAGACAGCCAATGGAAGATGTGGTGATGACATAAAGAAGATAAATCACTTGTCAAGGGCTTTCCTGGCGGTCTAGTGGTGAAGACTCCTTGCTCCCAATGCAGGAGGTCCAGGTTCAATCCCTGATCAGGGAACCATATCCCACATGGTGAAACTAAGACCCCACCCAGCCAAATAAATAAATAATCATTTTCTTTTTAAAATCACATCAGGGTAAAGTAAGGCAAAATCGCTGAAAGGGTGGTGAACAGAGGCGTCATACTTTCCATTGTGCAATAATGGCATTGTGATGGTTGAAAGCAAACATCCAAGGGCTAGCTGACCTCTGGTTGCAATATCCAAATTGCCTCCAGAAGCCAGATCAGAGGCCTGGTTCATTGCTCTGGTTGGATGGTGATGATATTGGTCTCAGCCCAGTGAAAAACTTAGAGACAACCAGAGAAGTAAGGGAGGAAGATTATGTGACTATGTTAATCAAGTTTTGTTCACTTGACATTTTCTACATGTACATACTTCACAAGATCAATCAATCAGTGGATGTTTATTGAGGATTTAAATGTAGGACAAAGGGATGCCTGCTTCAATCAAAGTAAGGGTATTGCTGAGCTGATGGGTCCTGATCCACTAGAGCTGGAGGCCCGCTCAGGAAGGATTTAATTAAAGATAAAAAGGTCCAAGGCATTTGGAAGAATCAGGTCTGGGGAGATAGGGAAGGCAGGGATTAAAGCTGAGAGAAAGAAGAGAACTGGGAGTTTTCTGAGAGGACTCAAATAAAATTGGAGGCTTTTACTTTAAGCCAATGTTTCCCAAAACGTGTTCCTTGAATCTTTGAAGTTCTAGTGTTGAGAGATCCCCTGAAATGGGAAAAAAAGAAAGAAAGAAAAACAAAAACAAAAACAAAAAAAACAAGAAGGGCCTACCAAGTAAGCCTGCAGTATCATAAGAAATTTCAACTTCTAGAGGGAGAGTTAATTAGAGCAAAGGATGACTTTCCCCATGAAATCTAAAGACTCGAAAAGATCAAATTAAAATGTAAAATTAAAATCAATTCCAGATTGCAGTTCAAATGGCTGCTCTACAGAGCTCTGAAACTGCATAATTCTGAAAATAAGGATAAGATGTTCAAGGGTGCTTGGTGGACCGTGACTCAGGTGGAGGATGTAAGAAAACTGGTGCAGGGACCCCAGGTTGAGGAACCTAAGCTACTCCATTTTGTTAACAGAAAAACTCCATTTTGTAAGGTTCCGGGAAAGGAGCCTTTGGAAATCCCCTGACCTCACCCCACCACCCACGAGCCAATCGGACCCCAGACCAGAATCTCCTGACTTAATGTTCAGGAACTTGTGGTCTACCTAGGTAGTAGGGACCAATCAGAAACCAACACACAACGCTTTGAAAGAAAGTGACCAATCAGACGTCCCCTACCTAGAAATTCTTTTTTTTTTGAACACTCCCTATATAAGCAATGTAATCCAAAACCCGGGACCCCTCCCTATAACTGCTGCATCAGTAATGGTGGGAGCCCCAGCTCAAGCTTGGTAATAAAAACTCTTTTGCTTTTGCATCAGATATCAGCTCCCTGGTGGTCATTGGGAGATTTCTCGACTTGGGCATAACATTTCGGTGCTCTTCCAGGATCTCTCACAGGCTCCATGGGAAGACCGATCTGGAGAGTCAACTACAGCCGGTAAGCTTTTTTCTTTTTTTCTTTTCGTTTCTGATAGGGCCTATTTTCTGAGACCGGTATATGACTCGTGGACGGGCCGATGGGTCACCGGTGTGGGTCGCTGGGAGATGTCCCCGACCCCCTCGGAGGGGATGGAGTGCCCCTGTTCTCTGAAGACGAGAGCAGGTCGCTCCCACTGAATGGCTGGCGGCCATCGTCTTACTTTCAGTTTTGCCTCCAGACTCCTGGAGGTCTATTTCTCCCGTCTCTCTGTCTGTCTGTGTGGCTGTCCATACTGTCGTATTGTTGGTGTTAATTTACCAACATCTGACTGATCCAGGAATGATGGGGCAATGCCAATCTAGCCCTACTCCTCTATCTCTGATCACTGACCATTTTAAGGAAGTCAAGATGCGTGCTCATGACCTCAGTGTAGAAATTAAAAGGAATAAATTAATCACTTTTTGCAACACAGAATGGCCCACCTTCCATGAAGGCTGGCCCTCAGAAGGCACCTTTGACTTAGGAACTGAACACTGAGTCCGGGATATCATCTTCCAACTGCGGATTGGACTCCCTGACCAAGTTCCCTATATCATAGTATGGGAAAATATCATGTTGCGACCCCCCTCCTTGGGTAAACATTTTTTGCCTCAACAGGGATTTTCTACTGCTCAGGTGTTGGTGACACGTGTAGGAAAGAACCTGAAGAATCCCAAGGAGCCTGAATCAGCGGCGCCCCTATACCCCATCTTGCAGGGGGGAACAGAAGAAGAACTCCTCTTCCCTCCCCCTTACCAACCTGCCGAACCACTGCGGGCCCCCGCCATCCCTCCACCCAGGGCCGAAACACAGGAAGTGGGGCCCGCACAAAATACTCGCCATAGGCGAGCCATGTCCCCAGAGGGGCCGCAGACTCAACCGTTGCCCTTGTTGCCCTCCCCTTACGAGTGGCCGGCTCCCCCGATGAGGAAGGAAACCAACCTCATCAATATTGGCCCTTCTCTAGTAGTGACCTATATAACTGGAGATCCCAGAATGCTAAGTTCTCAGACAACCCTAGAGATCTAACTAACCTTCTAGAGACTGTGCTTTTTACTCATCAGCCCACTTGGGATGACTGCCAACAGCTGCTCCAGCTTTTGGCTGGAGAGAGAGAGAGAATACAGAATGAGGCCCGTGAAAGGGTCCCAGGGGCAAATGGAGAACCCACCACTAATATAGATGAAATTAACACCTCTTTTCTTTTATCGCGACCTGACTGGGATTACAATACGGCACGAGGTAAGGAGAGGCTCTGGGTCTACCGCCAGACTCTTTTGGGGGGGCTTAAGGCAGCTGCATGGAAACCTACTAACCTAGCTAGAGTGGGAGATGTTCAGCAGGGCCCCACCGAGACTCCAGCTGCCTTCCAGGAAAGGCTGATGGAGGCCTTTAGACAATATACCCCCATGGATCCAGAAGCAGAAGGCACTCAGGCTGCTTTGATAATGCATTTTGTCAACCAGGCGGCCGCCGACATTAGGAAGAAGTTACAAAAACTAGAACGCCTGGGTGAAAAGAGTATCCAGGATTTAATAACAGTGGCAGAAAGAGTCTACAACACCCAAGAAACCCCCGAGGAAAAACAAGCCAAAGCGGCAGATAGCCAAACCCGTAACATGGCGCGCATCCTGCTGGCTGCAACAGTTCCTGACTCGGGAGAGGGAGCGCCAGCTGTGCCGCCTGGCCGCTGAAGGTAAGAGCAGTCCCCGTACGCGACCAGCATTAGGAAAAGAACCAATGTGCCTATTGTAAAGAGGAAGGACATTGGGCCAAGGAATGCCCTAAGAAAAAGAAGGGACCACGAAAGACCCCCATCCTGGCCGTCAAAGAACTGAGTGATTAGGGAGGACAGGGTTCGGCACCCCTCCCCGAACCCAGGATAACCCTAAGAGTGGAGGGGACCCCAACTGACTTCCTTGTCGATACGGGGGCTCAATATTCGGTTTTGTTAGAGCCCCAGGGAAAACTGGCCAGAAAGACCTCTTGGGTGCAGGGGGATACTCAAATGAAACAATACCAATGGACTACCCGAAGATCAGTGGACTTGGGTGCGGGCCGGGTATCCCACTCTTTCATGGTCATTCTGGAATGCCCCTTCCCGCTGTTGGGAAGAGACCTGTTGACCAAAATGGGGGCCCAGATTCACTTCCTCCCTGGGAGAAACTAAAATACTTGACCAGTTGGGCAGACCGATTCAAGTACTGACAATTCAATTAGAAGATGAATATCGGTTGCACCAAAAACCGACACTTCCCCAAGCGGACATTCAAAAATGGCTAGACAAATTCTCTGATGTGTGGGCTGAGACAGGGGGAACCGGTTTGGCCGGACACCGCCCTCCTATATGTATAGATCTCAAGCCAGGGGCTGACCCCATCTGGGTCCGACAATACCCCATGACCCTGGAGGCCCGACAGGGGATCACCCCCCATATCCGCAGGCTCCTAGCCCAGAAAATCTTGAGACCCTGACAGTCAGCCTGGAACACCCCCCTACTCCCTGTCAAAAAACCAAATTCTCATGACTATCGGCCAGTACAGGGTTTACGAGAAGTCAACCGCTGGGTTTTAGATATTCATCCTACTGTGCCGAACCCATACAACCTCCTGAGCTCACTCCCACCAGACCATCACTGGTATACGGTCCTAGATTTAAAAGACGCTTTCTTTTGCTTTCCCCTGGCACCCAGAAGGCAGGAGCTTTTTGCCTTTGAATGGTCCGACCTGGAAGAAGGAATCAATGGCCAGCTGACCTGGACCTGGCTACCACAGGGATTTAAGAATTCTCCCACCATCTTCAATGAGGCCCTCCATGAGGACCTGCTTGAGTTCAGACAACAACACCCCCAACTAACCTTGTTACAATATGTAGATGACCTCTTAATTGCAGCAAAGGACCAACAGACTTGCCTTATGGGCACCCGAGAACTATTGCGGACCCTTGGAAAATTAGGGTACCGAGCCTCAGCCAAAAAGGCTCAGGTATGCCAACCAGAGGTCACCTACTTAGCGTATGTATTAAAGGAAGGACAGAGATGGCTGTCAGAAGCACGAAAGGAGACGGTACTCAAAATCCCTACCCCAGATTCACCTCGAAGGGTAAGAGAATTCTTGGGGTCCACTGGTTTCTGCCGTCTTTGGATCCCAAATTATGCGGAACTGGCTAAACCCTTATATGAAGCCACAAAAAGTACCACCCCTTTCAGTTGGACGGAACAGATGGAGACCGCTTTCAAGACTATTAAAATGGCCCTGCTGTCAGCCCCCGCCCTAGGGTTGCCTGACGTTACAAAACCCTTTCTCCTGTACGTAGATGAAAAACAAGGAGTGGTAAAGGGGGTACTGGTGCAACACCTGGGACCTTGGAAGCGGCCGGTGGCTTACTTGTCTAACGCCTAGACCCCGTGGCATCAGGCTGGCCCCCATGCCTCCGCATGATTGCAGCAGGGGCCCTAACGGTCAAGGATGCAGATAAACTGACACTGGGGCAAGAGTTGCGTATCACCGCCCCCCATGCCATTGAGGGCGTCCTAAAACAACCCCCAGATAGGTGGATCAGCAATGCTTGGCTGACCCACTACCAGGGATTACTGCTAAACCCCTCAGAATCATCTTTCTGCAGCCTACTGCTCTCAATCCAGCTACACTGCTTCCTAACCCGGATTTGGAAGCCCCACTCTTTGACTGCAGCGACATACTAGCCCAGGTACAGGGGATGCGAGAGGACTTGCAAGATCGCCCTCTAGCGGATGCTGAAGTTACCTGGTATACGGATGGAAGCAGTTTCCACCGAGATGGGCTCTGGTATGCAGGGGCAGCCATAACCACGGAAACCCAAATCGTGTGGGCGGAAGCACTACCTCCGGGCACTTTGGCTCAAAGGGCTGAACTAATAGCCCTAACAAAAGCCCTCCAGTTGGAGAAGGACAAAAAACTTAACATCATTACTGATAGCTGATCCGCCTTTGCTACTGCCCATATACATGGAGCCATCTACAGAGAGAGAGGCCTCCTCACAGCCGAGGGTAAAACAATCCAAAATAAAGAAGAAATAAAAACCCTCCTCGCAGCATTATGGCTGCCTAAAAAATTAGCCATAATACACTGCCCGGGACACCAGAAGTCAGACACCCTGACCTCAAAGGGAAACAATTTGGCAGACAGAGCAGCCCGAGATGCAGCCCAGGGCACCGTGATAGAAGCCACCCTTCAATTGCCCGACCCCGGGAGCCCTGTTCTGCCAGCTCTACCCAAATACTCACCAAGAGACTTAGACTGGATAAAAAGTTTACCTATGACCCAACAACTGGCCGGGTGGTGGAAGGCAGCAGATAGCTCCCTGATCCTCCCGGAGGAACTAGGAAAGCAGGTATTACTGAGGATGCATCATGCCACTCACCTGGGAACCCGCAAGATGCAGGACCTGATTAGACATGCCAAGATTACCATGAGAGACGTCAGATTGACGATAGAAAATATCGTATCAACCTGCAAGCCCTGCCAGCTCACTAACGCTGCCCATCACCCAGCCAACCACGGGTCTAGAGAACGCAGGAGTCGGCCAGGAGCATACTGGGAGGTGGACTTCACTGAGGTAAAACCAGGTAAATATGGATACAAATATCTACTGGTATTCATAGATACCTTCTCAGGGTGGGTAGAAGCTTTCCCTACCAAGAGAGAAATAGCACATGTGGTGGCCAGAAAGCTGATTGAAGCTATCTTGCTGCAATTCGGGTTTCCTGCACAGGTGGGGTCGGACAATGGGCCAGCCTTCATATCTCAGGTAAGTCAGGGGGTAGCCCGGGCTTTGGGGGCTAGGTGGAAGTTACATTGTGCTTATAGGCCCCAGAGCTCAGGACAAGTAGAAAGGATGAATAGGACACTCAAAGATACATTAACAAAACTAGTTGCTGAGACTGGCAGGGACTGGGTGCCTCTCCTCCCCTTTGCCTTATACCGGGTGCCAAACTCCCCCTACCAACTGGGACTTAGATGAGTTCAGTTCAGTCTCTCAGTCATGTCCGACTCTTTGCGACCCCATGAATCGCAGCACGCCAGGCCTCCCTGTCCATCACCAACTCCCGGAGTTCACACAGACTCACATCCATCGAGTCAGTGATGCCATACAGCCATCTCATCCTCTGCCGTCCCCTTCTCCTCCTGCCCCCAATCCCTCCCAACATCAGAGTCTTTTCCAGTGAGTCAACTCTTCGCATGAGGTGGCCAAAATACTGGAGTTTCAGCTTTAGCATCATCCTTCCAAAGAAATCCCAGGGTTGATCTCCTTCAGAATGGACTGGTTGGATCTCCTTGCAGTCCAAGGGACTCTCAAGAGTCTTCTCCAACACCACAGTTCAAAAGCATCAATTCTTTGGTGNGAAGTTCACGGTTCACGTATTGCTGAAGCCTGGCTTGGAGAATTTTGAGCGTTACTTTACTAGCATGTGAGATGAGTGCAATTGTGCAGTAGCTTGAGCATTCTTTGGCATTGGCTTTCTGTGTTATTGGAATGAAAACTGACCTTCCTAGTCCTGTGGCCACTGCTGAGTTTTCCAAATTTGCTGGCATATTGAGTGCAGCACTTTCACGGCATCATCTTTCAGGATTTGAAAGAACTCAACTGGAACTCCATCACCTCCACTAGCTTTGTTTGTAGTGATGCTTTCTAAGGCCCACTTGACTTCACATACCTCCCCAAATAATTCCTAACCTAAAAACAGAGGTGCTAAAAGAAATAGATGATCAAAGATTACTCTTTTGTCTCTGGTCCTTACAATTCTCCCACAGGGACACGTGGAAGAGGCTCAAGGCATTATATGAATCAGGCCCACCACCTGAACCCCACCGCTACCGACCAGGAGACTGGGTGTACATGCGCCACCATCATCAAGAGTCCCTAGAGCCCAGGTGGAAAGGGCCCTTCCTAGTTGTCTTTTCGACACCCACTGCTCTCAAGGTTGATGGCATATCCAGTTGGGTTCACTACACCCATGTACGGCCTGTGGACCTGTTCACCCTAAGGGAAGAATTCCTTCCCCAGTGGAAGACCAAGCTGGACAAAACAAATCCACTCAAACTCAAGCTACAAAGGTGATAAAAGTACTGTTTATGCTGTTGTCCCTATGGCTTAGTGCTGCCACTAACCCTCATCAGCTGATGAATCTGACTTGGATGATTCTAAGCACAACTACGGGAGAAGTAATTAACTCCACCTTGGCCATTCATCCCCAAAACACCTGGTGGCCGGACTTGGAATTCGACCTCTGTCTTCTGGCCGCGGGATCTTGGGACATCAGCGAATGGGAGGTAAAGACGCCTGGCAAGCCCAAATGTGGGGCTGGCACTAATAGGTGCAATACTTGGCCCCCCACTAACTCAGGACCTGGATGCAGCCACTACATTCAACGGGCAAGCTTACGGGAAACATCCTTCGATGTGTGCCCTGAAGGGAGACGGAACTGGGCAACCGTCAGTAACTGCGGGGGGCTGACAGGCTTTACTGCACCGCTTGGGGATGTGAGTCAACGGGGACAGTCGATTGGGAGCCCCCTATTTGTGGTGCCTTGATTACCTTGGGTCGCGTTCCGACCTGGGTCAACTGGGGGACATGGAAGGGAGTCCCTCATAACTGGGCCTTGTATGAACTTTCTTTGCAATCCAGTGAGGCTCAAATTCTCAACTGAAGGAAAAAAGTTCCCCGGTTGGGAAGCCGGACAATCCTGGGGCCTCTGGCTATATCACTCAGGATATGATAATGGGTTGTCGTTTACCATCAGGTTGAAAGTAGGACCCATACAGATCAGCCCAAATCAGGGCCTAGGGCCCAATTCAGTCTTAGTGCCACGAGAGCCTACCCACGCCCCCATTTGGCCTGCCCACACCCCCGCTCAAGAGCTTACCCAAACGCCTCCCGGGCCCTAGATCACTAATACAAACAACTCCCCTCGGGTTAGCCTTAAGAGACCTAATATTGAAGATGATCAGCACCTGTTATTTGATATGATAATCAACACCTATTGGGTCCTGAATTCCACTCACCCGGACCTGACTAGCAGTTGCTGGTTATGTTATGACATCAAACCCCCCTATTATGAGGGCATAGCTGTCCTGGGAAATTACATTCAAACAAGAGACCACAGAGCCTGCTGATGGCAGCAAAAATGAGACGCCAGATTAACTCTTCAGCGAGTAACCGGACAGGGCCTTTGCACAGGAAATGTCCCCCAAACCTACCAACACCTCTGCAATTCTACAGATTCTATAAAGACAACCGGGTACCTGGTGCCTCCCCAGGAAAATTGGTGGGCCTGCTCCACAGGCTTAGCCCCTTGTATTCATGGGCAGGTGCTAAATGACTCCAAAGAGTTTTGTGTATTGGTGTTATTGGTCCCCTGACTGTTCTATCACTCCAAGGATGAACTCCTCCTAAAACTAGAAAAAGCCTTGCCCCAGTCCAAGAGAGAGCCAGTCTTGGCCTTAACCCTTACAGTTTTGTTGGGGTTGGGGGTGGCCAGGACAGGAACTGGGATATCCTCCTTGATAGTGCAGAATCAACGCTATTCTAGCCTAAGAGCAGCCATTGATCTTGATATTGAAAGACTAGAAAGCTCAGTCAGCCACCTCCAAGAGTCACTGAGTTCTCTGGCGGAAGTGGTACTGCAGAATAAAAGGGGATTGGATTTGGTTTTTCTCCAACAGGGGGGCCTATGTGCTGCGTTAGGGGAAGAATGTTGTTTTTATGTGGATCACTCGGGGGTAGTCAGGAAGTCCCTGGCCAAGATAAGAGAAGAGCTGAGTCAGAGAAAAAGAGAAAGAGAAATGTCTCAAAATTGGTTTGAATCCTGGTTCAACTCCTCCCCCTGGTTCGCGACTCTCATATCTTCCTTGGTGGGGCCCCTGATTATGTTGTTACTGCTACTCACCTTCGGGCCATGCTTACTAAACAAATTGGTGGCCTTCATTAAAAGCCGCATCAACACGGTGCAGCTCATGGTACTCAGATCCCAATATACAGCCCTGCCAATGGTCCCCTTCAGTCAGTTCAGTCGCTCAGTCGTGTCCGACTCCTTGTGACCCCATGAATCACAGCACGCCAGGCCTCCCTGTCCATCACCAACTCCCGGAGTTCACTCAGACTCACATCCATCAAGTCAGTGATGCTATCCAGCCATCTCATCCTCGGTTGTCCCCTTCTCCTCCTGCCCCCAATTCCTCCCAGCATCAAAGTCTTTTCCAATGAGTCAACTCTTCACGTGAGGTGGTAATATATAGACCTGACCCCAGACCCATGATTGGGTCTGTCCTGGATTCTAGAGAATGGGGGAATGAAGAATCTAAGCTACTCCATTTTGTTAACAGAAAAATTCCATTTTGTAAGGTTCCAGGAAAGGAGCCTTTGAAAATCCCCTGACCTCACCCCACCACCCACGAGCCAATCGGACCCCAGACCAGAATCTCCTGACTTATCATTCAGGAACTTGTGGTCTATCTAGGTAATAGGGACCAATCAAAACCCAACACACAACCCTTCGAAAGAAAGTGACCAATCAGATGTCCCCCTACCTAGAAATTCTTTTTTTCATAAACACTCCCTATATAAGCAATGTAATCCAAAACCCGGGGCTCCTCCCTATAGCTGCTGCGTCGGTAACAGTGGGAGCCCCAGCTCGAGCTTGGTAATAAAAGCTCTTGCTTTTGCATCGGATATCGGCTCCCTGGTGGTCATCGGGAGATTTCGCGACTTGGGCATAATAAGGTGTCCAGAGATGCTTGCTCCACCCAGTGGCTCGAGCCTGCTTTCTCTTCCTGGTGGCTGCCTGACTAGCAACCAGGGCTGCTCCAGGGGTGCAGGGCTCCATCCACATACAAATTCTAGTTAATAAATGTATTATAAGACTCCTAAACCCATGGGAGGTCAGGCACTTTATGGATGAGGCTCCAGAGTAACAAGCAGGGAAGTGGCACTTTTTTTTTTTTTTTTGATGTGGACCTTTTTTTTAGTCTCTATTAAATTTTTATTGTTTTATCTTTGGTTTTTTTGGCTGCAAGACATGTAGGATCTTAGCTTCCTGATCGAGATTGAACCCACAGCTCCTGCTTTGGAAAGTCAAGTCTTAACCACTGGGAGTCCTAGAAGTGGCATCTTTGATTTGTTTGTCCTCTTCAGAGCTTGAGATGGTTCCATGGTATCCAGGCACCATCTTTTTGTTTCAGTTTAGGAACCATCTCCATGTTCTGATTGCCAAATACATTCTTCCAAGCTCACCTTGAATCTCCCACCACGAGACAGGGTGGCAAATACACCTCCATGGTCTCTGAGAATGTTTTGGCATGACAACAAAACTGTTCAAAAGGGTGACCCAGAGACACAGGAAAAAGCTTAGGCTATACTTCACATTCACTTATTTTGTGAATATTTCTAAACCAGACTCACTGATGTTTTCATCTTCTTACATTTTCTGCTCAGAACATACACACTTTCAATAAAAGCTGTTAAGGTTTCTGAATGGGTGTTCTTCAGGTATCTGAGCAATTTAATATTTTTGAATATTTTTTAAGTATCCCCCACATCGATGGCTACATTAGAGATACTACAACATGTTTTGAATATGATGTCTTATCTCGGTAAGGGTCTATTACTACAGATGAATCCATCTACTTCAGTCTATTTTAATTAGGCCCCTTGTCGACTGGGGAAGAGAATATACAGTGGAAATAAGTAAGTAAGATTCTGAATGCTACACATTTGTGTGACTATCCTGCTTGATGTTTAGCTCACCGCTAAAGTCATTGAGACGTGATAATGAAATCGGTTCTAGACATCGGGAAGTGTCGAAACCATGGAGATGAAGATGTAATGAGAAACACAGGTGTATTGCTTGGAGACTGCCTAACACATCTAGCTGCCAACCTAAGGGGCTAAATTTAGAAGTTGGAACAAAGCACACATGTTAAAGGAAGCTTGTTCCTTCTCTGGATCCGTGGGATAGAAAGGGCCACCTGGATAGGAAGCAACCAGAAGTGCTAGTGGAGGTTAGTTAGCAGGGTTAGTTCCAGTCCTACTCTGATATCATGGAGCCTCCGCTCCCTGGGTTTCAGTTTACTCTTCTGTTAATTGAGGGGTATCCCGGGTTTGTGAAGCCTAAGAACTCTCAGAACCCAGGAAATCTGTTCATAGGAAAATTGTTCTTGGAAGACGAATCACTATAAGGTTGGAAGCTGTAGGCTTTCTGGCTGAAGGTGGTGGGGCAGGCATGTCCCTTCCCACTTCCCATCCCTGTGGCCCCAGCTCAGGAAGAACCGCCAATCCCTAAGAAACCACAGCTTTGCTTCTCCAGATACTGCGCATTGCTTCTGTCTATCGCTTGTGGTTAACTGCCCAATAGAGCGTGGCAGGGCCATGAAGATGCTCGCGAGTCCTATGCGGCAGGATTCACGCTGGGCTCATTGGCACCTCCTGTGCATTGTGTGGGCGTCAACAGGATCACTCAGTGTTACCTTGCCTGGTCGGTTGGCTGTTCGGGAGGACCCCAAAGCCCTTCCTCGCGTGTCTGTGCCCAGTGGGGAGGGCTAGAGGTGGGTCCCGCAGCACTGTCACCACCAGGCACGTGGTCTCTCCAGCACACCCAGACACGGCGAGGAGGTGGCATCAGTAAGGACGCAGGTGGTCCCAGAGGAGACAACCGTGTCTGAGCAGAGGTGATAGGAAACAGAAGGAGGTGATCAGCCTCCCTGGCCCGTGAATGAAAGAAGGACCAAGGAGGCAGCCATCTCTTTAGAGATGGCTCCAGGTTTAGGACACTGTCAAGGAAAACTGAGTTACGTTATGGAAATTTAGGGGACAGGAACATGCCAGCCCAAAGGTGCCCTTTGGCATAAGGATTCTTTTGAGCTGGAGGCAAATGAGAATCAACAGATGCAGAAAGAAGCTTTCCCAGAGCTTCCCTTATCTGACTGCAAGCAGAAACTGCTGGGAAATGGGAGTGCCATAAATCCCCTCTCCTGGGAAAGCTTTATGGCTGTGAAGAAGATGGAAATATGACGCCAAGATGGTCCTGCACGGACAAAGCTTACTCCACCAGCGCCCCCATGTATTTATCTTCTCAGAGTTCAACTTCTTTCTCTTTCTCTCGTCACTTCTCTACAGGTCTATTGTTTTTCTGTGAAGATGCTATATAAGCCCCCAAGTTGTAACCACTCCTTTGAGTAACTCATCAAGTTCCTCCTGCATATATGAAAGCTGCACACAATTATAAACTCTCTTTACTCTCTTCTCTTCTTATTGATCTGTTTTTTCAGTTCAGTTCAGTCACTCAGTCATGTCTGACTCTTTGCGACCCCATGAATCTCAGCACGCCAGGCCTCCCTGTCCATCACCAACTCCCGGAGTTCACTCAGACTCACGTCCATTGAGTCAGTGATGCCATCTAGCCAGCTCATCCTTGGTCGTCCCCTTCTCCTCCTGCCCCCAATCCCTCCCAGCATCAGAGTCTTTTCCAGTGAGTCAACTCTTCACATGAGGTGGCCTAAGTACTGGAGTTTCAGCTTTAGCATCATTCCCTCCAAAGAAATCCCAGGGCTGATCTCCTTCAGAATGGACTGGTTGGATCTCCTTGCAGTCCAAGGGACTCTCAAGAGTCTTCTCCAACACCACAGTTCAAAAGCATCAATTCTTCAATGCTCAGCCTTCTTCACAGTCCAACTCTCACATCCATACATGACCACAGGAAAAACCATAGTCTTGACTAGATGGCCCTTAGTCGGCAAAGTAATGTCTCTGCTTTTGAATACGCTATCCAGGTTGGTCATAACTTTTCTTCCAAGGAGTAAGCATCTTTTAATTTCATGGCTGCAGTCACCATATGCAGTGATTTTGGAGCCCCCCAAAGTAAAGTCTGACACTGTTTCCACTGTTTCCCCATCTATTTCCCATGAAGTGATGGGACCGGATGCCATGATCTTTGTTTTCTGAATGTTGAGCTTTAAGCCAACTTTTTCACTCTCCTCTTTCACTTTGGCCACACTACTCAGCATGTGGGATGTTAGTTCCCCAACCAGGTTTCTGGCAGGGAAAGTGTAAAGTCCTTAACCATTCTACCACCAGGGAATTCCCTTGTTGATCTGTTTTTTTGTTTGTTTTGTTTTGTTTTGTTTTGTTTTTTTGTCATTCTAATTTGCAGGGCTCCAGCCAAGGAACCTAAGATAAGTAGAGGGAAAAAAAAAATGTTTTCTTTCCCTATGGAAGGACTTGAGAAGAGTTTTCCTTTCCCAGTAAGATCAATGGTGGTGTAGTTAGTCACTATTATGGTCTTTCCAGTAGTCATGTACAGACGTGAGAGTTGGACCACAAAGAAGACTGAGCTCCAAAGAACCGATGCTTTCAAACTGTGATGCTGGAGAAAACTCTTGAGAGTCCCTTGGACAGCAAGGAGATCAAACTAGTCAATCCTAAAGGACATCAACCCTGAATATTCACTGGAAGCACTGATGCTGAAGCTGAAGCTACAGTATTATGGCCACCTGATGTGAAGAGCCGACTCACTGTAAAAGACTTTGATGCTGGGAAAGATTGAGGGCAAGACGAGTAGAGGCTGTCAGAGGATGAAATAGAGAGCATCACTGACTCAATGGACATAAGTTTCAGCAAACTCCAGGAGATAGTGAAGGACAGAGAAGCCTGGTATGCTGCAGTTCATGGTGTCAAAAAGATTCTGACACAACTTAGTGACTGAACACCAACAACAACAGATGAGCAGGGAGATGGCAGTGGAGGAAAGAGTAGGATCCATCATTTGGTGGACCTGAACTGTTCAGAGGAGAGATTACCTACCACCATGTGGCCATCACATGTCGATGGGCCTGATCAAAGAGGAGGCCTTGAAGGGAGGGTAGCAACTCTGGAGGGGAGTTTGGATGTGAATAAAGGGCTTTGTAGAATAGACAGGCTTTAAGTCCAGCTGAGGTTGGATCTGGCCCAGGTGGTGGCTCTCACATCCAGGTGGGGTGCTTGCTGTGTCCTTTCTACCTTGCTCCCTGTTGCATTTGCAGGACCAGCATGCACCCCAGGGTTACTCTTGAACGAATGGAGAGTGAGTTACTCCAGAAATATTTGTTTGGTGAAGACTCACTGAAGCAAGAAGAGAAAGATTTGCCCTTAGAGTGACATGTAGATGGAATCTCATTTGTATTCATAAGTGCATTTGAATTCTGAAAACTGTGAAACTGGGTGTTGATCTCAGCTTCCAGTATGCAGATGCTGGGAATCCCTGCTTTGTTCAGACATTGTTTTATTACTGCTGCAAGGTTTTGAAAATGAAAAGGCTCACATTCTGCCATATTTCAAAGCTCGATTCAAAGAAAAATTATTTGCAGCCAACAAAGAAAAGCAATGGAGCTCTGAGTAGCATTCTTTGAGAAGCAATTTCAAGTGCTGGTTGTCACTGATTTAGGTGACACCTGGCTTGCTGCAGGATAAAGCAGAAGTGCCTTCATGTAACAGTCCAAAGGCGATGAGGGCTCCAAGACAGCCTGGGTGTGAAGTCAAGTTCAAGCTGCGTGCTAGGTTGGGGTGGAGTAGCATTTTATCAGTACCATAACAAAGCAATCCAGAGCAGGGATTGTTGATGTTCTCATGTCTCTACTGATTTCCTTTTGTCTCAGTGGCAGATTCTGCTTCCTCACGCTGACCACAATTGCATTCTGGCCCCATGGGCTCTCAGGAATATTTGTCTCTGCACATTGAGAGAGGGCATATCTATTCTCTCCCCCTGGACCTGGGAAGCTTTGTGACTGCTACAAAAATGGCTGGCATGGTTGATGAGGCTGTGTTAGAAGACATGATACAGCTTCTGCATGGGTCTCTCTTAGGACCTCTGCCTTGGGCCACTTTTAGGGGGACTCTGGTTCTGCTAGAGCAGCTATCCCAGTCACCCACATGGAGCAGAGATATGATGTTCCCAGTGAGCCTGCCCACACTGCAGGTTGATTCTGAGTTTTGATGAAGTTTAATATAAGCTACAGGGACCTGGAAACATTTCTATATACCTCTCAAGGACCATAGAGAAGTCCCTAAATAATAAATAACATCTAGTTCAAATGCAAAGCTTACTTTGAAAGAATTTCTTGTAGTAAAACTCTTCAAAACCTTCTCTTCTAATGAGCTCCAATTTTTACCAAATTTTAAAAAAATCAATCTTTATCCTCTAAGTTTGTGGCAGGTAGAATTGAGATGGACTTTGAGATTCCTGGCCCTGGTAGACATATTCTCTTAGTTATTTGGTCAAACACTAACCTAAGTCCCTGAATTTTACAACTGTATTAAGGTCCCAATCAGTTGATCTTAAGGAGATTCTCATGCACCTACGGTCAGCTAATTTATGACACAGGAGGCAAGAATATACAATGGAGAAAACACAGTCTCTTCAATAAGTGGTGCTGGGAAAACTAAACAAATATGTGTAAAAGAATGACATTAGAACACCCTCTAACACCACAGACAAAAATAAACCACAAACGGATTAAAGGCCTAAAATGTAAATGTGGATACCATAAAACTCAAATGCAGAACACTCACTGACATAAATCACAGCCAGATCTTTCTGGATCCACCTTTTAGAGTAATGAAAATAAAAATAAACAACTGGGATCTAGTTAAACTTAAAAGCTTTTGCATAGCAAAGGAAACCATAAAAAAATGAAAAGAGAACCCACAGAATGGGAGAAAATATTTGCAAAGTGACCAACAAGTGATTAGTCTCAAAATATACCAACAGCTCATGCAGCTCAATTAAAAAAAAAAAAAAAACCCAAATGATGCAGTCAAAAAATGGGTGGAAGATCTAAATATGCATTTCTCCAAAGAAGACATACAGATGGCCAAAAAGCACATGAAAAGTTTCTCAACTTTGCTATTTATTGGATAAAAGCAAATAAAAATTGCAGTGAGATATTATTTCACACTAATCAGAATGGCTAGCATCAAAAAGTCTACAAACAGTAAATGCTGGAGAAGATATGGAGAAAAAGGAACCCTCCTACGTGGTTGGTGGGAATGTAAATTGGTACAACCATTATGGAGAACAGTATGGCTGTTCCTTTAAAATATAGAATTACCATATGATCCAGCAATCCCACTCCAGGGCAAATATCTGGAGAAAATCATAATTTGAAAAGATACATGCATCCCAATGTTCATTGCAGCACTATTTGTTGATACGATATGGAAGCAACCTAAATGTACATCGACAGGAGTGGATAAAGAAAATGTAGTACATATATACAATGGAATATTACTAAGCCATAAAAAGATGAAATAATGTCATTTGCAGCAACATGGATGGATCTAGAGATTGTCATACTGAATGGAGTCAGACAGAAAAGGAAAAATATCGTATGATATTGTTTATATGTGGAATCTAAAAAAATGAACTTATTTACAAAACAGAAATAGTGTTACAGATGTAGAAAACAATCTAATGGTTATCAGGACAAGAAGCAGGGAGGAATAAGTTGGGAGATTAGAACTGACAGATACACACTACCGTATGTAAAATAAATATTAATAAGTAATAAGGACCTACTGTGTAGCACAGAGAACTCTACTCAATACTCTGTAAGACCTATATGGCAGCAGTCCCCAACTTTTTGCCACAAGGGACTGGTTTTTCTGGAAGACAATTATTCCATAGACCTAGTGGAAGGGGATGGCACCCCACTCCAGTACCCTTTCCTGGAAAATCCCATGGGCAGAGGAGCCTGGTGGGCTGCAGTCCATGGGGTCACTAAGAGTCGGACACAACTATGCGATGTCACTTTCACTTTTCACTTTCATGCATTGGAGAAGGAAATGGCAACGCACTCCAGTGTTCTTGTCTGGAGAATCCCAGGGATGGGGGATCCTGGTGGGCTGCCGTCTATGGGGTTCCACAGAGTCGGACACGACTGAAGCGATGCAGCAGCAGCAGCGGTGGAAGGGGAGATGGTTTCAGAATGATTCAAGTGCATTTCATTTATTGTGTACTTTATTTTTATTAATATATCAGCTCCACCTCAGATCATCAGGCGTTAGATCCTGGAGCTTGGGGACACCTGCTATATAGCAAAATAACCCCCAAAAAGAGCAGATATATGTGTTTGTATAACTGATTCATTCTACTGTACACCTGAAACTAACACAACATTGTAAATCAGTTATACTCCAGATTAAAAATAAAAAGATTATCTTTGGTGGACCTGACCAAATCAGGTAAGCCCTTGAAAGAACAAGACGTTTTTTTTTTTGAAGAATGCAATTTGAATTGTGAGAGGGATTCAGTGTGAGGAAGATACTCAATATAATGTACCTTTGGAAAAACCTTAGTAAGCTCACACGTGCCCCATTTATCTGAAGTGATACAAATTTTGAACCATCATTGAATTTCAGCAGATAGTGTAGTTTATCTAAATAATGTATTGTAAGCATTTGGAACAACCAATTGCATAATAAAAGGTCTTTGTACATTTAGGAAAAAAAGAAGAAAGATTCTTTCTTGCTGGCTAAGTGACACTGGCTGACAATCAGTGAGGAAATGGTAACCTCAGTTCAACAACCACAGTGAGTTGAATTCTGCCACAGCTACATGAACCAGGAAGGGGATCTTGAGCTCCTGATGAGACTGCAGCTGGTGGACACTTGACATTGGTCATGTGTGACAATGAGCAGAGAACCCAGTCATGCAGTGCTGGACCATGATGTATAGAACTGTGAGCTAGTAAATGGGTGTTGTTCTAAGTAAAAAATTTATAATAATTTGTTATGCAGCAATAGATAATTATTACAAACTCCATGAATGTGAACCCCAAAAAACATTATCCCATCTTACCAATGTTTCCTCTCTGTACCCCCACATACAGATACACAAAGATGAGCAGTTTGCATCATGTCCCAGCATCCTATACAACTGATGCCCTTTCCTTCCCAGGGTACCAAGCTGGGATGATGTATTTGATGATCATCCCAATCAGGTCACCCTACTCCCCAACAGTCTCCTGGTCAGTCAAAAATTTTCCCAAGGAAGAAGTGAATGGAATTTCACATGTGGAATTTCTGACTATTGTTACTCTTGGAAGAAAATTGTCTAGAAAAAAATGTAAAATTGCTTATTACTTTTATTGATCTTACAACTTTAGACTCTCTGTTTAGAATTGGCTATAGATTAAGCTACTTGAGCCAGACAGAGACTTTCAATTGAGGTCTCTATGCAAGTGGATATCTAGGGAAAGCAATCACTAAGATAACAGGTGTGGACCATACGAATCCAAAACCAAATGAACCAAGGTGAAGGCCTCTATAGTGACATTAAAATTATCTCCACTCAGAATCTAAGAGTATGATATTATTTGGAAATAGTCCTTGTAGATACAATTAGTTAAAGGCTTCCCTTGTGGCTCAGCTGGTAAAGAATCCACCTGTAATGTGGGAGACCTGGGTTTGATCCCTGTGTTTGGAAGATCCCCTGGAGAAGGGAAAGGCTACCCATTCCAGTGTTTTGGCCTGGAGAATTCCATGGACTGTATAGTCCATGGGGTTGCAAAGAGTCGGACACAACTGAGCAACTTTCACACTTAGGATGAAATCACCCTGGATTTAGGAGATGGGTCCTAAGTCCAATGAGTGGTGTCCTTATAAGAAGAGGACACCGAGAGGCACAGAGAGACAGCCATGTCAGGATGAGGCAGAGGATTTCAGTCAAATCCAGGGAACTCCTGGAGCCATGAGAACCTAGAAAAGGCAAGAAAGGACCCTTCTGTGGAGCTATTGAGGAAGCATGGCCCTTGGGATACCATGTTTCAGATTTCTAGCCTCCAGAACCATGGGAGAATTAATCTCTGTCATTCCAACCACCTGGTTTGTAATCTCTTTCTCTTTGTCTTTCTTTTATTTTTCTTCAGTTAAGACAGCAAAGGAGATGATTTACTGTACACGTGTTACATTCAGCCACATCTGAGAAGAAAACTTGTCCACAAAGTCACAGGTCTGGGGAAAGGAACAAAAGGGACCACTTGGATATGACTAAGATGGGTCTCAAAGATGGTCGAGGTGATCAGAATGACCATCGATGTCCCAGATCCGCTGAGACAAGTTCTAGATTGTAGTGTAAGTTGCTCAGTAGTGTCCAACTCTTTGCGACCCCATGGACTATACAGTCCATGGAATTCTCCAGGCTAGAATACTGGAGTGGGTAGCCTTTCCCTTCTCTAGGGGATTTCCCAACCCAGGGATCGAACCCAGGTCTCCCACATTACAGGTGGATTCTTTACCAGCTGAGCCACAAGGGAAGCCCACCCAGATTGTAGGCTTGTACAACAATTTGTACCAGCTTCCCTGGCCTCTGGCTCCCCTTGTTTTGCTCTGTGACTTCAATGGGTATACAATTTACCTGAAGCTCTGTCTCATCGTTCTTTTGTGCTTCAGTCTGCACATTCCCTTCTTCCTCCACTAGCATCCAATCATAACCAGAGGCAGAGAATAAAACAAGATATCATTGGTTTTAGTATCAAGTTTAGGTATCTCTTTCTTTATATATGCATGCTCATTTGTGTTTCTCTGTGTATACTTTCAAAATATATATTTGGAGCTGTCAATGAAAAATTTAATTAATAGTCAATCTAAAAGGGAAGTAAAGAATTTCATTGAAGCCAATCTGAGAATTGTAACTCAAGTTATACTTTCAGAAAACTATCTGAGGGCTGTTCTGCTTGTTAGAAGTCAAAAGCACAGTCATATTCATTTTTGAGACCAGGGATCGTAAATCAAAATGACACAGTGACATCCTGACATTTCACATAAAGTTTACCAAAGGTACTTAGACCATATCTGCACAGACGAAGTGAGCAGCAGGTCACCACAATCACTTAGAACTAGGGAAAACAAAATTAATCTTCTAAGGGGTTATGTTGCTGGTGTCAGAGGAATAAATTAAAAAAAAAACCCAACAATGTTGATCTTTATGGTTGAGTAGGCATGCCCACCTTTGAGAAGTTCTGGTTAATATATAATGCAGACGCACATTGCACATTAGGGAAAACCCAGTATGGGCAGGGACTATGTTATGCTTCAGTTTTCCTGTCCTGCCTTAAAACATAAATTTTATTCCATTAGAGCCATTTCAGTGTAAGTAGAAGATAGTATGCTACTTCACCCCTAAATACTTCTGCATTTCTCAGAATTTTTTTTGAAATTTATTGTCTTCTGGCACCTAATATTACTGATGATAATCCTTGTGTCAATTGTTTGTTTTTTTAATTTTTGGCTGCACCCCACAGTATGTGGGACCTTAGTTCCCCACCTGGGAATCGAACCTGTGCCCCCTGCATTGGAAGGTGGAATCTTAACCACTGGACTGCTGGGGAAGTCCCTATTTCTATGTTTTTAAAAGAATGATGGAGATGTGTAAAAAATGGCACCAATACCAAATCTGGAATGACTGAGCATCAGACTAATTAACAATAAAAGCAGATTACAACTTATTGACACAGTGGAATGCCTGCTAAGAAATAAAATCGTATTTTAGAGAAAAGAAATCTGGCAGAATTCCCCTTAACCAAACAACCAAAATTAACATCGCCAGAATTGGTGACAAACTGATACCATGTTCCTTCTGATACAAGGCATTGTGAAAGACAAAATATTACCTTTTTTTTTTTTTTTAGGAAAAAACTTTATTTGTGTTGAGGTATAGCTGATTAACAATGTTGTGACAGTTTTAGGTGAACAGCAAAGGGACTCAGCCATATATATACATATGTCTATTCTTCCCCAGTCTCCTTTCCCATTCAGGTTGCCACATAACATTGAGCAGAGTTCCATGCGCTATACAGTAAGTCCTTGTTGGTTATTCATTTTAAATATAGCAGTGTGTCCATTTCCATCCCAAACTCCCTAACTCTCCTTGCCCCCATCCTCCCCCCTGGCAACCATAAGTTCTCTGAGGCTTTGAGTCAGTTTCTGTTACGTAAATTCATTTCTTGTTATTTATTTATTTTTAAAGATTTGTTTATTTTATTTCTGGCAGTGCTGGGTCTTCGTTGCTGCACGTGAACTTCCTCTAGTTCCGGGGAGCCGGCTTCTTGCTGCAGTGGCTTCTCTTGTTGGGGAGCGTGGGCTCTGGGGCGTGTGGGCTTCAGTAGTTGCAGTGTGTGGGCTCAGTCATGGAGCACAGGCTTAGTTGCTCCACAGCATGTGAAATCCTCCTGGTCTGGGGATTCACCTCTGTTCCCTGCTTTGGCTGGTGGATTCTCAACCACTGGACCACTTACCCTGTACCATTTCTTTTTAGATTCTACATGTAACGGATGTCACATGATATTTCTCCTCTATCTGACTTACTTCACTCAGTATGACAACTTCTAGGTCTATCCATGTGGCTGTAAATGGTATTATTTCACTCTTTCTAATGGCTGAGTAATATTCCGTTGTACATGTGTATATATACCACATCTTTATCCATTCCTCTGTCGATGACCATTTAGGTTGCTTCTCTGTCTTGGCTACTATAAACAGTGCTGCAATGAACACTGGGGTGCATGTATCCTTTTGGACGATGTTTTTCTCTGGATATACACCCAGGAGGGGGATTGCAGGGTCATATTGTAGCTCTATTTTTAGTTTTTTAAGGAACCTCCAACCAGTTCTCTGTAGTGGCTGTACCAATTTACAGTCTTACCAGCAGTGTAGGAGGGTTCCCTTCTCTCCACACCCTCTCCAATGTTTATTGTTTGTAGATTGCTTGATGATAGCCATTTTGACTGGTGTGAGGTGATATCACATTGTTTTGATTTTCATTTCTCTAGTAATTAGTGATTATTGAGCATCTTTTTTGTGCTTCTTGGTCATCTGCATGTTTTCTTTGGAGGAATGTCTGTTTAGGTCTTCTGCTCATTTTTCATTTGAGTTACTTGTTTTAATGCTGTTTGTAAGTTTCTGAGACCAATCCCTTATCAGTCACATCATTTGCAAATATTTTCTCCCAGTCCGTGGGTTGTCTTTTTGTTTTGTTTATTGTTTCCTTTGCTGTGCAAAAAGCTTTTAAATGTAAGTAGGTCTTCGTTTTTGCTTTTATTTCTGTTATTCTGAGAGACAGATATTGAAAAAGATATTGCTGCGATTTATGTTTGAGACAAAATATTATTTTGATAGTATTCCTTCTAAAGCCTAACCATAAGACATCAGACAAACCATCAATGAGGGACATTTTACAAAACGAGTGTAATGAAAAAGAATTGTAATTTAAATATTACAAAATCATAAATGAAAAAGGCTGAGGAACTGTTCCAGATTAATAGAGGTTAAAGGAACATGAAATAAAATGTACTGTATAATTCTGGATTTGATCAAAGACAAGGAAAAAGAAAAGAGCCATAAAAAGGACATTACTGGGACAATTGACAACAGTGGACAGTGTTCTATGGATCAGATAATAGCATGGTGCCAGAGTTCAATTTCCTGGTTTTGATGGTGATGTTATTGTTATGTAAGAAAAAGCTTTTGTTCTTAGGAAATTCCTACCACTGTAAAACTTTAATTGTAATATATATTTTCTTTTTTGCCTATTAAGTTATTTTACTGCTTTTTATTTTTTCCTTTAACATTTTATTATAAAAGTTGACAGTTATGATACTGTTATGGACTGATCCCTGAGTCAGGAAGAGCCCCTGGAGAAGGAAATGGCAACCCACTCGAGTATTATTGCCTGGAAAATTCCAAAGACAGAGGAGCCCATGGGTTACAGTCCATGGGATCACAATAGTTGGACACGACTTAGTGACTAAACCACATGGACTGAATTGTATCCTTTCAAAATTTATACCTTGGAGTCCTAAACCTCAGTAACTCACAACGAGGCTGTATTTGGGGACAGGGTGTTTAAGGAGGTAATAAGTTAAACTGAGGTTATTAGAGGGGTTCCCAGGTGGCTCAGTGGCTAAAGAATCTGCCTGTAATGCAGCAGACGCAGGATATGTGGGTTCTATTTCTGGGTTTGGAAGATCCCCTGGAGGAGGGCATGGAAACCCACTCCAGTATTCTTGCTTGGAGAATTCCATGGACAGAGGAGCCTGACGGGCTACGGTCCACGGGGTCACAAACAGTTGGACACGACTGAGCACACGCGCATGCACACACACACACACACACATTTATATCATATTCCCTTTTTACATCTGTGTAGTATTGTTGCTGCCATAACTATTTTTCAGATTTCAAAAATAATACCTATTTGTTTTAAAGATTCAAATGTACAGTAGCCCTTCATGTTATACATTTTAGTTTTCTTTTGTTTACAATATTTCCTGATTCTCACCCCCACATCAAGCAAATGGCTCTTCTGGTGCTCAGCACAGACCCCTGTGCCTTAGCCCTGCATGCATGAGAAGAACAAGATGAAACATGCGTTAGGCACCTCCTGTGTGCTGTTCTATAGGAGTTGGAATATGGGGCAGGTGCCACAATGAACAATAACATCTTGTGAATTGGTTAATTTGTCTTACTTGTCACAGGCACTGGGGCGCAGAATGCTGCCTATTCCCATGCCCAGAGGCTCCGATGATTCGCAGTCCTTTGAGTAGCTCCAATTAGAACCACGACAGGTCTGCAGACAATGCGAACACTCGGCTCACCCAAGTACTCACATGTTTGGAAAATGAATCATCATCTTCATCTCTCCATGCACACTGCCAACACAAGCTGGGGAATGAGGCAGTCCTTGGCTGAGAATTAATCAACTTCTAACACAATCATTTTAAAGCTTTCACGGGAGTTTACATCACCATCAATGGTGGCCCTGGTAAAGTAGTAAGAAGTTTAATCCATTTTTAAAAAAAATTTTATTGGAGTGTAGTTAATTTACCATGTTGTGTTAATTTCTGCTATACAGCACACTGAGTGAGTTATGTGTGTGTTAGTTGCTCAGAGTCCGACTCTCTGTGATCCTATGGACTATAACCAGCCAGGTTCCTCTGTCCATGGAATTCTCCAGGAAAGAATACTGGAGTGGATGGCTGTTCCTTTCTCCAGGGCATCTTCCTGACCCAGGGATCAAACCCAGGGCTTTTGCATTGCAAGTAGACACTTTACCATCTGAGCCACCAGGGAAGCTCATGTTAGTTATAGATATACATATATTCACTCTTTTTAAGGTTTTTTCCCATATGGGCCATTATGGAGTATTGAGTAGGGTTCCCTGGGCTATAGAGTAGGTTCTTATTGGTTATCTATCTTATAGATAGTAGTGTGTATATGTCAGTTCCAATATTTGTCTTTGGTATGTGCGTAGGTGTGTAACCATGCATGCTCAGTCGCAGTCATGTCCGACCCTTTGGACTGTAGCCTGCCAGGCTTCTCTGCCCATGGAAGTTTCCAGGCAAGAATACTGGAGTGGGTTGCCATTTCTTTCTCCAGGGAATCTTCCCATCCCCGGGATCGAGCCCATGCCTCCTGTGTCTCCTGCATTGCACCCAGATTCTTTATCTGCTGAGCCATCAGGGAAGCCTGTATAAAGCCTGTATGTGCACTGTTTAAACGTGGCTCACCGGACAATCAAGTGGATAAGGTGAGTATGTTGCAACTGACCCTACTTTGGAGATGTTAAAGGGCTGGTGCCTCCTAGGAAGGTTCTGTGGGTGGAACGTCCCAAGCCAGTTCCTTCTTGCACCTCCACCTGGGGTGAGGATGGTGTCCAAGGAGTGGAAACTCTTATGGGTGAGGTGGCTTTTTTTTTTGAAATGTGGATGGAGGGGTGGAAGCAGGAAGTTCTTTTGTAGATGTGCACAGGCTGAAGACAAGTGTGTAATTCCTTGGGTGTTTTTCACTAAACTATGGGAAAGATCACATTTGGCCCATTGATTCAACATTTCCATTTTCCATGTTAAACTTTTCTTTTAGAGATTTGCCAAGGACCCCCTCTAGGTTTATTAGATTGTTACTGCAAGGGGAGGACGTGTGCCAGAGGAGCCTGAGAGAAGTTCCGCAAGGGAGAGACTTGGATGGGCTTTTATGGGGCTGAACCTGCGCTGGGTGACAAGGGAGGTTACCACCAGCTCTGAGCTGCACGTTGCCCAAGGGAAGCAGCATCCTCCAGTGGGGCTCTCAGATGCATTGTGGAGGAGTGAGGTGAACAGCCTTGGGAAGTCATTGATAAGCACAGAGTTGTCACTGTGTGGGTGGATACTGGCCATTTCAACAGCTACCTTGTTTGTAATCTATTAGAAAAATTGTCTACATTCTGTTGGTATTATCTGCATCCCACTGCAAACATGGCGTTCCTTGTGCTGGGACCATTTCAGGCTAACTGTGAGCTGAACAGAGAACCATTGTCTCAAACCCGCACAACCTGTGTGGTCAGGCTGTGAGGCCGTGGGGTCCACAGGGTGTGCAGGATGAATGGAAGGCCCTGACGTGGGTGCAGGGGGTGAAATGCAACTGCTCAGCTTGCCAGGCTGTGGGCCTGGGACGGGAGCCAGGGCAAGCAGCAACTTCTTCCAGTTTGCCTTCCTAGTTCACTCAAAGGTCCTATGTGAGCTAGCCGTGGCCCTGGGGACACAGGGTCAGGAGCAGAGGAGGGAATGGTCGCCCACCCTGACCTGGGTCTCCTCTGTGTGGACAGCCAACAGTGCTGAGCTCAGGCTCTGGTGCAACAAAAGATATATCTGGTCTTTGTCCTCAGTTTCTTGCATAAAACTCCTAAAATCCTTGGAGTTTCCTTGAGTAATAGGTTGTTCAGTTGCCAAGTCGTGTCCGAATCTTTGTGACCACATGGACTGCAGCATGCCAGGCTTCCCTGTCCTTCACCATCTCCTGGAGTTTACCCAAGTTCATGTCCATTGAGTTGGTGATGCCATCCAACAATTTCATCCTCTGTCCCACTCTTCTCCTTCTGCCTTCAATCTTTCCCAGCATCAGCATCTTTTCCAGTGAGTCAGCTGTTCGCATCAGTAACAGGAAGGTCTTGTAATTCACAAGGAGTCCCCTCTCACCAGACCTGAGTTCTTGCTAATGAAGTGACTGAGGGTGGGGCTCCTTGGTAGCCTCAGTATAGTGGTGGTATGAATGGCCTTTGGGACTTATGGCTAGCACTGAACTGGGGGTGGATTCCTGGGACTGAGCCCTTTAACTTGTGACATCTGACTCCAGTTCTAGGTAGATGGTGGAATTTAATTGAATTAAGTGAATTGCTGGTGTTGGAGAATCAGAGGGCCATATGCGGGGATGGGGAGCTGAGGTGAAGGGCCCAGAAGCAAGGCATGGGCAGCACCATGCAGGCATCTGCCAGAGGATAACTTAAGAATAAACATAGGTGGAGACTTCTTTAGTGGTCCAGTGGCTAAGACTCCAAGCTCCCAGTGCAGGGGGACTGGGTTCAATCCATGGTCAGGGAACTAGATCCCACACGCCACAACTAAAGATCCTGAGTGCCACAAAGAAGACTCAACACAGCCAAATAAATACATTTTTATTTAAAAAGAGTAAAGGAAGGTGCAGGATCCTCTTGCTCAACATACACAGGTGCAAGATCTCTTCACTGAGACCTGTGGGGGTTCGAGACACTCCACTGATCCATGGTGGTGATGCTAGTCACTCAGTCGTGCCTGACTCTTTGTGACGCCATGGACTGTAGCCTGCCAGCCTCCTCTGCCCATGGGATTTCTCAGGCAAGAATACTGGAGTGGGTAGCCATTCCCTTCTCCAGGGGACCTTCTTGACCCAGGGATCAAACCCAGGTCTCCCACATTGCAGGCAGATTCTTTACAGTCTGAGCCACCAGGGAAGTCCTCACTGATGCATAGTTTTCAAATTTTAGAAAACTGATGGAAAGCACATTCTGTGTTATAAAACACCTCTGGCAGGGCCTGGGCAGCACCCCAAATCAAACATAATAATATTTTGTACCATGAATCATATGATTTATTCACACTAAGTGAGATTAAAAAAGAATATGAGAAACTTCAGGTTGGGCTTTGGTGACTTGAACTTAGGCAAAGATGTGGCTTTGCAAATGTGTGGATTTTGGAATTGCTGGTGAGGACTCTGCACCTTTGTCAGCTGAGAAAGCCCATGCTAAGAAGGTGGACACTTGTTCCTCACTCAGGATAAGACTGACTGGCTGAGGCTGGATGGAGAGGTAGCCTGGGGAGCAAAGTGGAGTGCTTGATGAAGAAGGGCATGTCCAGCAGAGGTTGAACGGTCAAATACATTAACAACCTGTATGTTTTTGTGAATTGCATAGACATGGTCATCAGACAATTCTACTTCACATCATTGAAATTTTTTTTGTTTGTTTTGTTTTATTCTTATAAATAAATAGACATGCTTTGAACCCATAGAGAATTCATGCTTTACCTACAGATCTCCAGGGAAAAGTTTCTCTGTTATGTAGTATTTCAGAGCATTAATTAGTTTTGCTTTTTTCTTGATTATGACTGTTACTGTTTTTAAGGCATTTTCTTTACCATTGCAGATATTCACCATGCAGAGCACTAGTCAGAAAGTATAGGTTTGTATAATCAGAATATGCTGTATTAGAGTGATGCGATTCCACTTTGGTTAGGAAAAGCTAAAATTCTGTACTCCTGGCTAGAATATTTACAGAGTTTTATTTTTTGATAATTTTATTTTTATTGATTGGTTTGCTGGCTGTGTCTTCATTGCTATGCATGGGTTTTCTCTAATTGGAGCGAAGGGTGCTCTTCTTTGTTGCAGCGTGTGGACTTCCCATTGTGGCAGCTTCTCTCGTTGTAGAGAACGGGCTTTGGCGTGTGGTCTTCAGTAGCTGTGGCACATGTGCTCAGCTGCTTCACATCATGTGAAATCTTCCTGGACCAGGGATCGAACCCATGTCTCCTGCATTCACAGGTGGATTCTTAACCACTGGACCACCAGGAAAGTCCTATACAGTTTGATTGTATGAGCATGAAGTCTGAAAAACATTATTGGTCTGGCAAGACAGGACTAACTTGTCACAGCTGCTGTATTATTGTAACTATTCATGTTTCAGGGATTTAGTTTACAAAACAATATTCTATTAATCACATAAGTACATGAGAAAAGAAACTGAGAAATGTTCAGTGGGTAAGCAAATTGGAGTTTCTGAGCCACTTTTGTAGTGTCTTAGCTTATAAATTACTGCTATGGCGATAACTTCTGGATACACTTACTAAAAAATCTGATGGTAATTAATATTTTAAGTGACAAAAGACTCTCAAATGAAGTAGTGAATGTCTTCAAACTAATTATGAAAATATGTTGTGACTGTGAAGCCTGGAAGGTGTGCAGGTGGATGAGAATTTTTCAGAACTCAAATGAGGGCAGGAAGGAAGCTGACATTTATTAAGACTCTCCGATCCCTGTGAGGTTGGAATTAATTAGCTCAGGATCTGGAGAGAGAGAAGTGCAGTTTGAGTCTTCTGGATGCCCACTGATTTCCTTAAAACTGCACCTTTCCTTGTCCATCTCTACAGTGCCTTCTTCCTATAATAAATATTCAGGATAGGCCCTGGGCTGGATCATCTCAGAGGGGGCACACTGGGCTTATCCACAACCCATTCCTTTCTCACATCAGCCCCAGAAGCCATGCGGCTCTCTGTGTCCACATTGACCTCTAGGTAGGATGGCTGAATGTGATGAAGAGACAGATGGGCACAGTCTGGCTGGAACTCAGAGAGAGAGAATCCTGGAAGAGGCAAGCAGAGTTCTGAAAGCAAGGATGAATTTTATTCCAGTGAGCAAAGCTGTAAGCGAGGGAGTGTGATGAGTCTTCATATTACAAACCCATTCACATTCTGGGTTGAACACTGCCAAGGGGCAGAAGTAAAGACAGAAGCCACATGGCCATCACATGAGAAGTGATGGTGATTGAATGGGCAGTGGGCACTATATGACAAAGGGGATTCAGCATACTTGGAGATACTTTTTTTTTTTTTAAAGCAGAATGTATTCCCACGACTAGGGATCAAACCTGGGTCCCCTGCGTTGGGAGCACAGAGTCTTAGCTACTGGACCAGCATGGAAATCCCACTTGGAGATATTGATAGCAGATGCTTAGTCTCCATAATAGCTTACACCTTGTCTTGGGATCCCGGACAAGCCCTCAAGATGATAGATGAAAGCTTATGGTGTTCCCCCGGACTTGTGGTCTCCAAAGGAGAAAATTTAACTCCAGGACCAAAGACAATCTCAGTCACTCAGAGCTTTAGAGAAAGCTTCTGACATAGACATCAGAAGTGGGTAGAAAGATTACCCACCTTGCTAGTTTTCAGCAGGGAATTATATACTTTTGTGCTAGCTGCTAAGAATAGAAAAGGTACCTCAAGGCTGCGAAAATTTTGCCCAGACCATTTCCTATAACCTACATCCTGGGATGACATCAGCACGAGATTAGCCAGAAGGAACAGGTTAACCCAGAGCTCAAGGCTGTGGAAGTCTTACCCAGACCTTCTCTCATAGCATACTTTCTGAGTGCGAAAAAGTATGTCCTTGAACAAGAGATATTGCTGCCTGCAACGCCTACATGTCTAAGGCAAAAGAATGTGAAAAAGAAAGAATGTTTACCTCCTCCTTAAAGAGGCCTTAGACTTGGACTCCTTATCAACCTGCCCAAGTTAACTCTCATATCTTGAAGGGCATGTCACCAACTGGATGTGGCACATGAATAGAAGGAGGAGTCAAGGATGGATTTTAGGGCTCTGACTTAATGCTGGCTGAATGTGCTGTTTACTGGGATGGTGGGAAAGGCTGTCAAGAATTCTGTGTAAATTTAAACTTTGAGAAATTGAAGTAGTAACTCTTTAGTAGAAATATGAGTCTGAATTTCAGGGGAGGCTTCTAGGCTGACAATGAATTTAGGGGCATCTAGATGTTATTTACAGAGAAGGCAATGGCACCCCACTCCAGTCCTCTTGCCTGGAAAATCCCATGGACAGAGAAGCCTGGTAGGCTGCAGTCCATGGGGTCGCTGAGTCAGACACGACTGAGTGACTTCACTTTCACTTTTCACTTTCATGCATTGGAGAAGCAAATGGCAACCTACTCCAATGTTCTTGCCTGGAGAATCCCAGGGATGGGGGAGCCTAATGGGCTGATGTCTATAGGGTCGTACAGAGTCAGACACGACTGAAGCGACTTAGCAGGAGATGTTATTTAAAGCCTGGGACTGAATGACATTACCAAAAGAGAGGGTATAACTAGTAAAGAGGAAGTGGATGTTATGTCTCCTGCAAAACGAGAGACTCTTCCACCTAAAGTTAGGTTCTGATGTCAAGACTGATGATGCCACACACACAGCAAGAGAATGTGAAAGCTTTATTACTTAATGTCAGGGAGGAAACATTTTCCCCGACCCACTTAGATTCTGGAAGAGGGACTGTGAATTAAGCTAACAAAAGACAGATTAACAGGAGAAAAGGCACATACTTTTTATTAATACTTATGTGCATGAGCCTTCACAGGAAAGAAAACTCAAAGAAGTGGTTAGACTCAGAGGTTTCTACACCATTTTAACAAAGGAAAGGGGAATGGGGCTTCAAGGCACAATATATTGTGGGTAAGTGACTAAGAAATATGTAGTAGAACTAATGGGAGATAAGAGTTATTTTAGTGAGGTCTGTTTATGCAAGTGTATCTCTGTGTTGACTCCTTGTCTCGGGTGATAACAGTGCTCTTCTTTTTCTAATATGAGGGACCACTTTTCTCAAGTGAAATTGATGCCCTGCTTTTAGGTAGATAAGAGAAGGGCATCTGTAATATCTCAATTGCCTTTAATTCAAAGCAAAACCTTTGCCAAAGGAGCATACTTGGGGTGGCATACTTTGATCACCTTCACATGCATAACTGAGGTCTCTGGGAGAGCAGGGCAGACTTCCCAAGTATGTGCAAAGGGCTTGAGGGTGTAATGAGGAGAGGCTGGCTTGGGGTTTTATCGTGGTTGCATGCGTGCATACTCAGTCGCTCAGTCATGTCCAACTTTTTGTGACCACCTGGACTATAGCCCACCAGGCTTCTCTGCCCATGGGATTCTCCAAGCACAGTTACGGGCTTGAGTTGCCATTCCCCCCTGCAGGGGATTTTCCTGACCCACGGATCAAACACAAGTCTACTGCATTGGCAAGTGGGTTCTTTACCACTGAGCCACCTGAGAAGCTCCTTATAGTGGTTAGGGTGTGGGTCAAGCTGTAGGTTCCCATGTGGGAAGGGGTTAGTGCCATTTGAATCTCCTGATGGGGCTAAAAGAGGGAGCACCAGACCCCTTACCAGTGTGTGCAGATGTGGACCCACAGGGAAAGGAGGTAGTGCGGGGCGTTTAAAGACTGTCATTAAACATTCAAAGAGTAGAGTCAGATCTTCATTCCACACGCCAAGCTCAGGGTGCCAGAAGAGAGAAGTCTGAGCCAGCAGGGTGGTGAAGCTGGGACCTCCAGGACTGAGCAAGACTGATGGAAGGAGTGAGAAGAAAGGTCAAGTAGGAGGAGGTTTCCAATCAGGGAACCAGCCTCCTGGGTTGAGTGAGATGAACATGCTGAGGGCATCACTGGATTTGCCAAAAGGCAGACCAATGGTGGCGGGGAAGAGTAGTCTTACTGGAGTAGTTGAGCTGGAATCCTAACTGAGAGCGTTAGAGCTCACAGAAGGAGTGAAGACACAGGCAAGGTGTGCAGGAAAGTAGGGCAGGGGTCAGGGAAAGCTGCTGGGTGAGAAGAGAGGTCAGAACAGGCCACAGTGACAAAGGGAAAGCCCACATGCGCTTGGAACAGTTGGGTCATGCCTCTGCCCTGATGGTGAGGACCGGAAGGAGGGAGGAGGGGTTTCCTGATGTGGCTTCTGTCTTCCCCACCAGTGTGAGCTCGTTAGCTGTGAGCAGAAGAGCAGGAAGTTTGCATTTCTTGTGTGCCTATGTAATCCCCTCTCCACCCCACCCTTTTTGGTTACAGGAGACCACCAACCTCATGCTGAATGCACATTCTATGGACTTGCTCCAGGGAAACTCCAGACAGAAAAATCAACCATGTCGACGGGGCACCTACCTAACTAAATTGTTCCAGCTTAGCAGGAAGTAGTAAGACTCATGCGTCTTAGCCTTCCACTGGTCTTAAATTCCTTTGAGATTCTGATGAAAGCTACAGATTCAATCCCCAGAAAAATTTTCACGTAATTTTGGGGAAATTGCCAAGACCTTCTTGAAGCTCTCGATCTCTTGAGCTAGAACTTGATGTTGGAAGATAAACTGAGGAGGAGCGTGCTGTCAACACAACGCTGACCTCTTCTGGGAAGAGTGGAAGATGTTATCACGTCCATAGAATTCAACCCTGCCCCATCTTTCAGCATCTGGTTCACGTGGGAGACTTGTCTGTGGCTTTATGAGATCCTGGATTCCTATCCTTCACCCCTTCCCTCCCCACAACAGTTATGATTTACAATCTGCTAATACAAACAGTGGCTCTCTTACTCATCACTGACTAAACCCTGGATAAAATACAAATTCTCAGAACAACCCACTTGCTACTAACTGAATTGTGTTCCTTCAAGATTCACATGTTGAAACCCTCATGGGATGATGTTTGCAGGAGGAGCCTTAGGGAGGTGATTAGGCTTAGATGAGCTTCCCAGGTGGCACTAGTGGTAGAGGCCCTGCCTGCCAATGCAGGAGACCCAAAAGACGTGGGTTTGATTCCTGGGTTGGGAAGATCTCTGGAGTAGGAAATGGCAACCCATTGCAGTATTCTCGTCTGGGAAATCCCATGGACAGAGAAGTCCATGGGGTCACAAAGAGTTGCACACAGCTGAGCACACACACACCTACAGGCTTAGATGAGGTCACCAGAGTGGGACCCCACCCTCCCCAGGGTGGAATTAGTGCCTTTAAAGGAAGAGGAAGAGACACCAGAGCCCTTTCTCTCTGCCACTTGAGGACAGTGAGAAGGCAGCAGGCTGTCTGGAAGCCAAGAAGAGAGCCCTTACCAAAACTCCACCATGCTGGCACCCTGATTTCAGACTTGCAGGCTCCAAAACTGTGGGAAAATAAATATCTGTTGTTCAAGCTGCCTGGTCTGTGGTAGCTTAGCCGGAGCTGACTAAGTTACCACATTTTCTCCTTAGTGGTCATTTTACGGGAGCAAGATTTAATTCATTTCCAAAGGGTATACAACTTTCACTTGACTTACTCAGGAAATATGTTTATAGGGCTGGGATGCCTCAGGCTCTGTCCCAGGAATTGAAGAGACCGATAAACTCCAGCTAAAAAGGTGCCTCCTTTGTTGGTGAGAGGACAAAAAGAAATCAGTAAATACATTTTAAATGATAACTTGAAATAGACAAAATTGTTATCAGTAAAATGAACCTAAGGTCAAAAACTAGTGATTTTTTATAAATATGCAACCATGTGGGGTAGGGACAAGATAGGGGTAGGGGTTTAAAGAGGTACCAACTACTGTGTAAAAATAAATAGGCAGGACTTCCCTAGTGGTCCAGCGGCTAAGGCTCCACTCTCAATGTAGAGGGCTCAATTTGATCCCTAGGCAGGGAACTGGATCCTACGTGCTGCAGTAAATACCTCACATGCTGCAACTAAAGATCTGAAGTACCACAACTAAGACCAAAGAGATAAGTAAAAATTATTTAAATAAATAAATAAGCTACAAGGATATATTGGGCTTCCCAGGTGGCTCAAAGGGTAAAGACTCTGCCTGCAATGTGGGAGATCTGGGTTCAATCCCTGGGTTGGGAATATCCCCTGGAGAAAGAAATGGCAATCCATTCCAGTATTCTTGCCTGGAGAGTCCCCATGGACATAGGACAGCACAAGGAATACAGTCATATTTTATAATAACTATAAGTGGAGTATAACCTTTTTATTATTTATAGTATTGTTTTTACCCTTTGGCTGCACTGGATCTTCATTGCTGCGAGTGACTTTTCTCTAGTTGCAGTGAGCAGGGGCTACTGGTCATTGTGGTGTGTGGGCTTCTCCTTGAGGTGGCTTCTCTTGTTGTGGAGCACCGGCTTTAGGGTGCTTGGGCTTAAATAGTTGTGAGCTCAGTACTTGTGACATACAGGCTTAGTTGCCCTGTGGCATGTGGGATCTTCCCAGACCAGGGATTGAACCTGTGTCCCCTGCACTGGCAGGTGGATTCACAGCCAGTGGACCACCAGGGAGGTCCTGGAGTATAACCTTTAAAAATTGTGAATCCCTATGTGGTACACCTGAAACTTACATAATATTGTAAATCACCTGGACCTCAATTTTTAAAAAATGAAAAAATATATAAAAGTATCAAAAAAGATTTTCCCCTTCTCGACAACATGAAGCAAGACAATTAGCGTCTGTTGGGTCTTCCCTTGCTGTGAAGATGAGAACAACACTGTTCTCCTAGTTTTTTATCTTTGGTTTAACTCCAAGCACATTTTTCTCAGCCACATTCCCAGCCAGTGGGGGTGGATTCCTCAGCTCTATGCGTCCCCAGTTGACACAGTTCCATCTTTTTTCTATATTTACAAACCACAGTTTCTTACCTAACAGTGGGATGAATGCTGGTTGGAAATCTGCTTTTCAAGCAGATAGAGTGTAGAGAGAGAACCCCAAACACTTGATTTTCACAGCTACAGATGGACAAGAAAAGAAACCCTTCCTGATATTCTAACCTGTGGCTTCCCAAACTGGAGGGAGCATCAGAGCCACAAATGGGACAAAGGAGATAGTTTCTGATTTCGCAGGTCTAGGGGAAGGGTCTGAGAATTGTGCATCTCTAACTGGTTCCCAGGGCTGCAGGTGCTTATCTAGGGATGGCACTTAGAACCCCCAGTGTAAATCGCACTTAGCCTGTTCATCATGTTTGAGAGTTTAGTTGCAGCTCCATGGTGGAGTGAATTCACACTGAATTCAAACATTCAAAAACCTAGAGGATGAGAAAGGAATTATGTCTGCTGTGCTCAGTCACTTAGTCATGTCAGACTCTTTTGTGATCCCATAGACTTTAGCCACCAGGCTCCTCTGTCCATGGAATTTTTCAAGCAAGAATACTGGAACAGGTTGCCATTTCCTGCTCCAAGGGAATCTTCCTGACCCAGGGATTGAACTTGTACCTCTTGCATTGGCTGGTGGATTCTTTACTATGGGGCCACCTGGGAAGCCCCCACATATTATGTCTGCTAGAAACCATGAAAGGCCCTTTGGAGGCATATTGATCCTCATTATTTTTAATAGTAGTAACAGTGATGATGAAGACAAAACATCTTGACATATTGATCATGTGTCAGTATTGCCTGGAAAATTCCACGAACAGAGGAGCCTGGTGGGCTATAGTCCATAGGGTCACAAAGAGTCAGATATGACTGAATGACTGAACACACACACACACACACACACACAGTTTATCAACCAGATTATCTTCAGGCAACCAACAAGGTGATGAAGAAGTGACCTTCGGCAGAGTGTTTTTGCAAATCTTGGGGATTTGTACTAGGGAAATCAAGTTTGCAGACTTTAATCTGCGAGCACCTAAATAGGTAATGATTCCAGCTTTGTTTCATGAAGTCATAAACTGCTGTTCCTGTCACTGGTTTCAGAGGAAACCCCATACTGTAAAATTGCATTCCTCAAATGGGACTTGAACCCACAGTTTCTGACTTAACAGGGGACTCAAACCCACTGTCTTTTGATTGAAACCACCCACCCGGTCTCAGGACTTACTGAAATCTCTGCACAGAAAGAATTCAGTGAGAGGCAAAGTGACAGACAAAGAATATGTTTATTAGCATAGGATGCTTGTGAGAGATACAAGCAGGCAGGCAAGGGAGTGCAGCCCTGAGAACAAAGAGGGCTATGTTTTTATTATCAAGGAAAAAGTGGACTGGGAAGAAAATCACCTTTCTCATTCTTGGGTAGATGTCAAGGCTTACCTCATTAGTTCCTCCTTTGACCCTATATGGTCTAACTGGGAATGTCATGGCACTATTTAAATCATATGTATATTAGCAGAAAGGTAGTAACATAGGCTAAAATATAGTAATCATCTCAGGTTTTGCTAAAATCTCCCCTTTGCCTATGTTCCTGTCTTGGCTACATGTAGGAATACAGTTTTTTTCAGGGCCCATTATTTTATAGACCTCCCAAGACAAAATGCAGATCTTGCATCCATTTTTCTATGGTAGTGGTCTAAG
Source organism: Redunca redunca (assembly GCA_006410935.1). NCBI lineage: Eukaryota > Metazoa > Chordata > Mammalia > Artiodactyla > Bovidae > Redunca > Redunca redunca. The sequence goes on along the minus strand of SJYQ01012720.1, from coordinate 103,120 downwards.
TAAGTCTGTTTAGTTTCAAGATGTTTCTATTATTGCTTATCTGCCAGATACTCTGGGTATTTTCTGGTGGTGTCTAGCTTCTGGTGATCTCCTAGTCCCTCTCTATTTATAATCATGGCAACCCACTCCAGTATTCTTGCCTGGAGAATCCCATAGGCAGAGGAGCCTGGAGGGCTATGGTCCATAGGATCACAAAGAGTTGGACACGACTGAAGTGACTTAACACACAGTGGGACTTCTAGCTGTGTAGCTATTTTGTTCTGTTCCTATCAACTGGATGATGGGAGGCCCCAAGCAAGGCAACTATTGTTCAGAAATTACCAGATCTCGGAAGCAAGGGACTGACAGAGGAACTAAGGCCTTAGGATGGATTCACACAAAAGCTTCAGGGATATCAGCCTCAGGGATATCAGTCTGTTCTTAAATAGGCTCTACTGAGGACTTCTCTAATGGTCCAGTGGTTAAGAATCCACCCTCCAATGGAGGGGACATGGGTTCAATACCTGGTCAGAAAACTAAGACTCCAGACACTGTGAGACAACTAAGCACTGAGCCCATAAGATCTAGAGCCCGTGCCTGGCAACAAGAGAAGCCCAGACACTACAACTAGAGAAAACCCACAAGGAAGACATGGCACAATGAAAAGAAAAAAAAAGATGCCACTGGTGAATATCCCAGGCCAGTGAGAAAGACCAGAACATGGTTTGTCTGTTCTCATTGTGGGACACTTTTTTTCTTTGACAGTGGTTATAATAGCGTTTATATCTTGCTTTATAGTTTATAAAAATTTCTCTGTGCACTACTTCCTCACAATTGCTCTAAAGGGTCAGAGCTATGATTCTTTATGTCAAATGAGAAAGCCAACAGTTTAAGTAACTTACAGGTTGGTGCAAATGTAATTGCAGTTTCAGACAGTGAATTTTAAATCATTATAACTAGGCTCAAAGACATCTTTATTAATCAAAATAGAAACCATTACAATCAACACATTTTTGCCAATGAGAAATAAGTTTATTTATTTCTGTAGCATAAAAATCAATGCTTCAGGATTTGACAAAACCTTGGCAAGTGCAGTAGGTCTGCATCCTACTGGTTGTGGAAGTGTTTTCCCTGCAAAAAGTTATTGAGATGCTTAAAGAAGTGGTAATTGGTAGGAGAGAAGTCTGGTGAATACGGCAGATGAGGCAAAATTTCGTAGCCCAATTCATTCAACTTTTGAAGTGTTGGTTGTGTGACATGCAACCAGGTGTTGTGGAGAAGAATTTGGCCCATTCTGTTTGACCAATACCAGCTGCAAGCACTGCAATTTTTGGTGCATCTCATTGATTTGTTGAGCATATTTCTTAGATGTAATGGTTTCACTGGAATTCAGAAAGACGTAGTGGATCAGACTGGCAGCAGACCACTAAACAGTGACCATGACCTTTTTTGGTGCAAGGTTTAACTTTGGGAAGTGCTTTGGAGCCTCTTCTTGGTCCAAGCACTGAGCTTGTCCTATCAGATCCACTTTTCATTGCACGTCACAATCTGATTGAGAAATAGTTCTTTGTCGTTGCACAGAATAAGAGAAGGCAACACTTCAAAATGACGATTTTTAAAAAATTTTCAGTCAGCTAATAAGGCACAAAACTTAAGGTTTTTTTCACTTTTCCAATGCCAAACAACCATAGAATGGTTGGTGTTGAGTTCTTCGGCAACTTCTTGTGTAGTTATAAGAGGATCAGCTTTGATGATGCCCCTCAATTGGTCATTGTCAACTTCTGATGGCCAGCCACTGCCCTCCTCAAATTCAAGGCTTTCATTTCCTTTGCAAATCTTCTTGAGTCACCACTGGACTGTATGTTTGTTAGCAGTTCCTGGGCCAAATGCATTGCTGATGTTGCAAGTTGTCTCCACTGCTTTACAACCCATTTTGAACCCCAATAAGAAAGCTGATCAAATTTGCTTTTTGTCTAACATAATTTCCATCAGTTCAGTTCAGTCGCTCAGTCATGTCCGACTTTTTGCGACCCCATGAATTGCAGCACGCCAGGCCTCCCTGTCCATCACCAGCTCCCGGAGTTCACTCAGACTCACATCCATCGAGTCAGTGATGCCATCCTGCCATCTCATCCTCTGCCGTCCCCTTCTCCTCCTGCCCGCAATCCCTCCCAGCATCAGAGTCTTTTCCAATGAGTCAACTCTTCACATGAGGTGGCCAAAGTACTGGAGTTTCAGCTTTAGCATCATTCCTTCCCAAGAAATCACAGGGTTGATCTCCTTCAGAATGGACTGGTTGGATCTCCTTGCAGTCCAAGGGACTCTCAAGAGTCTTCTCTAACACCACAGTTCAAATGCATCAATTCTTTGGTGCTCATCCTTCTTCACAGTCCAACTCTCACATCCATACATGACCACAGGGAAAACCACAGCCTTGACTAGATGGACCTTACTCAGCAAAGTAATGTCTCTGCTTTTGAATATGCTATCTAGGTTGGTCATAACTTTTCTTCCAAGGAGTAAGCGTCTTTTAATTTCATGGCTGCAGTCACCATCTGCAGTGATTTTGGAGCCCCCAAAAATAAAGTCTGATTCTGTTTCCACTGTTTCCCCATCTATTTCCCATGAAGTGATGGGACCAGATGCCATGATTTAAGTTTTCTGAATGTTGAGCTTTAAGCCAACTTTTTCGCTCTCCTCTTTCACTTTCATCAAGAGGCTTTTTAGCTCCTCTTCACTTTCTGCCATAGTCTAAAATAAATATAAAATAAACAGCAAGTAATGTCAGTAGCAAAAATCATAAAGTGAGAAATGAGCATTAAAATGATATATAACATAACCACCTTTATTTAAGAATGTATTCCATTATCAAAGGCAAATTTCAACAATGAAAAATCTGCAGTTACTTTTGCAGTAACCTATATTTAGAGCTCTGCAGCTGACCAACACTGCTGCTGCTGCTGCTGCTAAGTCGCTTCAGTCATGTCCGACTCTGTGCGACCCCATAGACAGAAGCCCACCAGGCTCCCCCGTCCCTGGGATTCTCCAGGCAAGAACACTGGAGTGGGTTGCCTTTTCCTTCTCCAATGCATGAAAGTGAAAAGTGAAAGTGAAGTCGTTCAGTCGTGTCTGACTCTTAGTGACCTCATGGACTGCAGCCTACCAGGCTCCTCCGCCCATGGGATTTTCCAGGCAAGAGTACTGGAGTGGGATGCCATTGCCTTCTCCAGGCCAACACTGCAGCAGAGCCCAAAACATGACTCCTGGCGAAGCTGGCATTACTGCTGCATCAAGCTCAGATAATGTTAAAACACAAGCAAGTAACTACAAATCCCCTAAGGACAAGACCCACATTGTTCCATCACAAAGGAAAATATTTATATAATTATGTTTCAGTATAATTGGTTTCCTTTGCAATCCTGTGATTTTATACATTTAAAAACTATGTTTGGGGACATTAAAAAGATATGTGTACCTCAATGTTCATAACAGAATTATTTACAATAATTAAGACATGAAAGTAACCTGAATGTCCATCAACAAATGAATGGATAAAGAAGATGTGATACATAGATACAATGGAATAGTACTCATCCACAAAATGAATGAAATAATGCCATTTGCAGCAACATGGCTGCATCTAGAGATTATCACAGAGAAGGCAATGGCACCCCACTCCAGTACTCTTGCCTGGAAACTCCCGTGGATGGAGGAGCCTGGTGGGCTGCAGTCCATGGGGTCGCTAAGAGTCAGACATGACTGAAGCGACTTAGCAGCAGCAGCAGCAGAGATTATCATACTAACTGAAGTCAGACAGAGAAAGACAAATAACATATGATATTTCAAGCAAAGATAGGCACAATAAAGGACCAAAATGGTATGGACCTAACAAAAGCAGAGGATATCAAGAAGAGGTGGCAAGAATACACAGAAGAGATAAACAAAAAAGATCTTAATGATCCAGATAATCATGATGGTGTGACTGGTCGCCTAGAGCCAGACATCCTGGGGTGTGAAGTCAAGTGGGCCTTTAGGAAACAAAGCTAGCGGAGGAGATGGAATTCCAGCTGAGCTATTTCAAATCGTAAAGGATCATGCTGTTAAAGTACTGCACTCAATATTCCAGCAAATTTGGAAAACTCAGCAGTGGCCACAGAACTGGAGCAAGTCAGTTTTCATTCCAATCTCAAAGAAGGCCAAAGCCAAAGAAAGTTCAAACCACAACACAATTGCACTCCTTTCACATGCTAGCAAAGTAATGCTCAAAATTTTCCAAGTTAGGCTTCAACAGTATGTGAACCATGAACTTCCAGATGTTCAAGCTGGATTTAGAAAAGGCAGAGGCACCAGAGATCAAATTACCACCATCCGCTGGATCATCGAGAAATCAAGAGAGTTCCAAAAAAACATCTGCTTCTGTTTCATTGACTATGTTAAAGCCTTTGACTGGATGAATCACAACAAATTGTGGAAAATTCTTCAAGAGAAGGGAATACCAGACTATTACCTGTCTCCTGAGAAATCTGTATGCAGGTAAAGAAGCAAGCATTAGAACAAGACATGGAACAAAGGACTAGTTCAAAATAGGGAAAGGGGTACGTCAAAGCTGTATATTGTCACCCTGCTTGTTTAATTTATATGCAGAGCACATTATGTGAAATTCCAGGCTGGATAAAGCACAAGCTGGAATCAAGACTGGCAGGAGAAATATCAATAATCTCAGATATGCATATGACACCACCCTTATGGCAGAAAGTGTAAAGGAACTAAACAGCTTCTTGATGAAAGTGAAAGAGGAGAAGGGGAAAGCTGGCTTAAAACTCAACATTCAAAAAACTAAGTTCATGACATCTGGTCCCATCACTTCATGGCAAACAGATGGGGAAAGAAAGGAAATAGTGATAGACTTTATTTTCTTGGGCTCCAAAATCACTGCAGATGGTGACTGCAGACACAAAATTAAAAGACGCTTGCTGCTTGGAAGAAAAGCTATGACAAAACTAGACGGCATATTAAAAAGCAGAGACATTACTTTGCCAACAAATGTCTGTATAGTAAAAGCTATGGTTTTTCCAGTAGTCATGTGTGGATGTGAGAGTTGGACCATAAAGAAGGCTGAGCACTGAAGAATTGATGCTTTTGAACTGTGGTGTTGGAGAAGACTCTTGAGAGTCCCTTAGACTGCAAGGAGATCCAACCAGTCCATCCTAAAGGAAACCGGTCCTGAGTCTTCATGGGAAGGACTGATGTTGAAGTTGAAACTCCAAATCTTTGGCCACCTGATGTGAAGAACTGACTCATTTGAAAAGACCCTGATGCCGGGAAAGATTGAAGGTAGGAGAAGGGGACGATAGAGGATGAGATGGTTGGATGGCATCACCGACTCAATGGACATGGGTTTCACTAAACTCTGGGAGTTAGTGATGGACAGGGAGGCCTGACGTGCTGCAGTCCATGGGGTTGCAAAGAGATGGACAAGACTTAGCGGCTGAACTGAACTGAACCTGTACAGTGTTATGAATCTCTGTCCATAGTTCTTCAAGCACTCTGTCTACAAGGTCTAGTCCCTTGAATCTATTTGTCGCATCCACAGTATAATCATAAGGCATTTGGTTTAGGTCATATATGTATGACCTTTTGACTTTCCCTACTTTCTTCAATTTAAACTTGCATTTTGCAACAACGAGGTCATGATCTGAGTCACAGTCAGCTCCCAGTCTTGTTTTTGCTGGCTATATAGAGTTTCTTCTTCTTTGGCTGCAAAGAACATAATCAGTCTTTCAGTACTGATTATCTGGTGATGTCCATGTGTAGAATTGTCTCTTGGATTGTTGGAAAAGGGCATTTGGCATGACTAGTGTGTCATCTTGATAAAACTCTGTTAGCCTTTGCCCTGCTTCCTTTTGTACTCCAAGGTTAAACTTGCCTCTTACTCCAGGTATCTCTTGACTTCCTACTTTTGCATTCCAGTCCCCTATGACAAAAAGGACATCCATTTGGTGTTGTTTCTAGAAGGTCTTGTCAGTCTTCGTTTAACTGTTCAACTTCTTCTTCTTTGGCATCAGTGGTTGGGCCATAGACTTGGATTACTGTGATGTTGAATGGTTTTCCTTGGGAACAAACTGAGATTATTATGTCATTTTTGGGGTTGTACCCAAGTACTGCAGTTATTGACTATGAAGGTTATTCCATTTCCTCCAAGGGATTCTTCCCCAAAGTAGTAGATATAGTGGTCATCTGAATTAAATTTACCCATTTCCATCCATTTTAGTTCACTGATTTCTAAGATGTTGATATTCAATCTTGCCATCTCCTTGCCCATGTTCAGTTTACCTTGATTCATGGACCTAATATTCCAGGTTCCTATGTAATATTCAGGTGGCCAAAGTATTGGAGTTTCAGCTTCAACATCAGTCTTTCCAATGAACACCCAGACTGGTTGGATCTCCTTGCAGTCCAAGGGACTCTCAAGAGTCTTCTCCAACACCACAGTTCAAAAGCATCAATTCTTTGGCGCTCAGCCTTTTTTATAATCCAACTCTCACAACCATACATGACCACTGGAAAAACTATAGCCTTGACTAGACAGACCTTTGTTGGCAAAGCAATGTCTCTGCTTTTTAATATGCTGTCTAGGTTGGTCATAACTTTCCTTCCAAGGAGTAAGCGTCTTTTAATTTCATGGCTGCAGTCACCATCTGCTTACTTTGGCCACCTGATATAAAGAGTTGACTCATTTGAAAAGCCCCTGATGTTGGTAAAAATTGAAGGTAGGAAAAGAAAGGGATGACAGAGGATGAGATGGTTGGATGGCATCACTGACTCAATGGACATCAGTTTGGGTAAATTCTGGAAGTTGGTGATGGACACGGAGGCCTGGCATGCTGCAGTCCATGGGGTCGCAAAGAGTCGGACATGACTGAGCGACTGAACTGAATTGATGCAATATTCTTCACAGCATTGGACTTTACTTTCACCGCCAGACACATCTACAGCTGAGTATCATTTCCAGTTTTGGCCCAGCTGCTTCATTCCTTCTGGAGCTATTAGTAATTGCCTTCCACTATCCCCCAGTATTATATTGGACACTTTCCAATCCAGTGGGCTCATCTTTTGGTGTCATACCTTTTTGCCTTTTCATACTGTTCATGGGATTCTTGAGGCAAGAATACTGAAGTTACTTGCCATTCCCTCCTCCATCGGACCACGTTTTGTCAGAACTCTCCACTATGGTCTGCCTATCTTGGGTGGCTCATAGCGTCATTGACTTATGCAAACACCTTTGCCACAAGTAGGCTGTCGTGGCAAGTTATCACATGCATATCATTTCTATGCCATGTGTCTTTCTTAAAAAGGTGTTTTTCACCATAGTTTTGTAAATTGTGTTTCCATACTTTTAGAGTATTTTCTGTGTGTTTATGCCTTTATAAGTTTGTTCTTGTGCAAGTGAGATAAAGATCTAACTTTCCATTGTAACTGTTCCAGGAATCTCTATTTCATTCCATTGTTTCATGTATCCAACTCTGTGCCAATATTTGAATTGCTAGAATGCGTGTAATGTATCATGTAATATATGTATGATTATTCATGCATTTATATCTGGCAGAACATTTTCTCCTTCATTTCTTCTTTTGAAAACTTTCTTGGCTTCAGCCATGCATTTTCTTTCCTAATGAAATTTAGAATTACCTTGTCAAGTTTCATAAGATAGCCTGTGAGGTAGCTCTAAATTTATAGATTACAGAGATAGAAGTTCTCTGTAACTTACAGAGATGTAAGTTACAGAGATCAAAGTTGTTTAAGAATAGGATTATTTTTATTGTATGTTTTAAAATTCAGAAGGGAAAAATATCTAGATGTACTTTTCATAATTATTAGGAAAAGCATATAGGATAGTATATAGTGTTTATATGTTGGCAGAGTTAATGTTTATAAGACCAGAGAGGTCTGAGTTTGTGGGTAGGTTACGATAATGTAGGTGAACAAACTGAAAATTTTATGACATTCTAAATGTCAGAGAATAAATATATTCTTCTGTAACAAACATTCTAACATTCCAACATTGTTGAGTTTATTGATTAGCAAACTTTGAAGCTAATATAAAATTGAATATCACAGAGGTATTCTACTCTTATTTATTAAACATTTAAAAAGAAATGGAGTTATGTTTAAGTTTAAAATGAAGAATCTTGTCTCATGGGCTATAATTATTTGTGATTTTATTTTATTTTTTGCTGTGCCATCTGGAATCTTAGTGCTTCAACCAGGAATTGAACCCTGGCCCCTGAAGGTGGCCTGAAGTCTTGACCACTGGGCTTCCAAGGAAGTCCTTATTTTTCAAATTTTTGAGTCATCAAATAAAAGCATTCCTTAATCGCCCTTACCTCAATTACTTGATAAATATTGTCCTTTAGTTAGATGCACGTTGTGGCATTCAGATTTCTTAGTTGTGGCATAAGCACAGAATCTAGTTCCTAGACTAGGGATTGAGCCCAGATCCCCTGCATTCATAGCACAGAGCCTTACTCACTGGACCACCAGGAAGTCCTTTGACTTTCTAATTAGACGATTCAGTTCAGTTCAGTTCAGTTGCTCAGCCGCTCAGTCGTGTTCAACTCTTTGCGACTCCATGAATTGCAGTACACCAGGCCTGCCTGTCCATCACCAACTCCCGGAGTTCACTCAAACTCATGTCCATCGAGTTGGTGATGCCATCCAGCCATCTCATCCTCTGTCATCCCCTTTTCCTCCTGCCCCCAATCCCTCCCAGCATCAGAGTCTTTGCCAATGAGTCAACTCTTCACATGAGGTGGCCAAAGTACTGGAGTTTCAGCTTTAGCATCATTCCTTCCAAAGAAATCCCAGGGCTGATCTCCTTCAGAATGGACTGGTTGGATCTCCTTGCAGTCCAAGGGACTCTCAAGAGTCTTCTCCAACACCACAGTTCAAACGCATCAATTCTTTGGTGCTCTGCCTTCTTCACAGTCCAACTCTCACATCCATACATGACTACTGGAAAACCCATAGCCTTGACTAGGCGGACCTTAGTCGGCAAAGTAATGTCTCTGCTTTTGAATATGCTATCTAGGTTGGTCAAAACTTTTCTTCCAAGGAGTAAGCATCTTTTAATTTCATGGCTGCAGTGACCATCTGCAGTGATTTTATAGCCCAAAAAAATAAAGTCTGACACTGTTTTCAATGTTTCCCTACCTATTTCCCATGAAGTGATGGGACCAGATGCCATGATCTTCGTTTTCTGAATGTTGAGCTTTAAGCCAACTTTTTCACTCTCCTCTTTCACTTTCATCAAGAGGCTTTTTAGTTCCTCTTCACTTTCTGCCATAAGGGTGGTGTCATCTGCATATCTGAGGTTATTGATCTTTTTCCCAGCAATCTTGATTCCAGTTTGTGTTTCTTCCAACCCAATGTTTCTCATGATGTACTCTGCAGAGAAGTTCAATAAGCAGGGTGACAATAGACAGCCTTGACATACTCCTTTTCCTATTTGGAAGCAGTCTGTTCTTCCACGTCCAGTTCTAACTGTTGCTTCCTGACCTGCATACAGATTTCTCAAGAGGCAGGTCAGATTGTCTGGCATTCCCATCTCTTTCAGAATTTTCCACAATTTATTGTGATCCAAACAGTCAAAGGCTTTGGCATAGTCAATAAAGCAGAGATAGATGTTTTTCTGGAACTCTCTTGCTTTTTCCATGACCCAGCGGATGTTGGCAATTTGATCTCTGGTTCCTCTGCCTTTTCTAAAACCAGCTTGAACATCTGGAAGTTGACGGTTCACATATTGCTGAAGCCTGGCTTGGAGAATTTTGAGCATGACATTACTAGCGTGTGAGATGAGTGCAATTGTGCAGTAGTTTGAGCATTCTTTGGCATTGCCTTTCTTTGAGATTGGAATGAAAACTGATCTTTTCCAGTCCTGTGGCCACCGCTGAGTTTTCCAAATTTGCTGGTATATTGAGGGCAGCACTTTCACAGCATCATCTTTCAGGATTTGAAACAGCTCAACTGGAATTCCATCACCTCCACTAACTTAGTTCATAGTGATGCTTTCTAAGGCCCACTTGACTTCACATTCCAGGATGTCTGGCTCTAGATGAGTGATCACACCATCATGATTATCCGGGTCGTGAAGATCTCTTTTGTACAGTTCTGTGTTCGTGAAGATCTCTTTTGTACAGTTCTTCCGTGTATTCTTGCCACCTCTTCTTAATATCTTCTGCTTCTGTTAGGTCCAGACCATTTCTGTCCTTTATCGAGCCCATCTTTGCATGAAATGTTCCCTTGGTATCTCTCATTTTCTTGAAGTGATCTCTAGTCTTTCCCAGTCTGTTGTTTTCCTCTATTTCTTTGCATTGATCGCTGAAGAAGGCTTTCTTATCTCTTCTTACTATTCTTTGGAACTCTGCATTCAGATGCCTATATCTTTCCTTTTCTCCTTGGCTTTTCACTTCTCTTCTTTTCACAGATATTTGTAGGGCCTCCCCAGACAGCCATTTTGCTTTTTTGCATTTCTTTTCCATGGGGATGGTCTTGATCCCTGTCTCCTGTACAATGTCACGAACCTCATTCCATAGTTTATCAGGCACTCTGTCAGATAGGCCCTTGAATCTATTTCTCACTTCCACTGTATAATCATAAGGGATTTGATTTAGGTCATACCTGAATGGTCTAGCGGTTTTACCTGTTTTCTTCTATTTCAGTCTGAATTTAGTAATAAGGAGTTCATGATCTGAGCCACAGTCAGCTCCTGGTCTTGTTTTTGTTGACTATATAGAGCTTCTCCATCTTTGGCTGCAAAGAATATAATCAATCTGATTTCGGTGTTGACCATCTGGTGATGTCCATGTGTAGAGTCTTCTCTTGTGTTGTTGGAAGAGGGTATTTGCTATGACCAGTGCATTTTCTTGGCAAAACTCTATTAGTCTTTGCCCTGCTTCATTCCACATTCCAAGGCCAAATTTGCCTGTAACTCCAGGTGTTTCTTGACTTCCTACTTTTGCATTCCAATCCCCTACAATGAAAAGGACATCTTTTTTGGGTGTTAGTTATAGAAGGTCTTGTAGGTCTTCATAGAACTGTTCAACTTCAGCTTCTTCAGTGTTACTGGTTGGGGCATAGACTTGGATTACTGTGATATTAAACAGTTTGCCTTAGAAACGAATAGAGATCTTTCTGTCATTTTTGAGATTGCATCCAAGTACTGCATTTCGGACTCTTTTGTTGACCATGATGGCTACTCCATTTCTTCTGAGGGATTCCTGCCCGCAGTAGTAGATATAATGGTCATCTGTGTTAAATTCACCCATTCCAGTCCATTTTGGTTCCCTGATTCCTAGAATGTCAATGTGCACTCTTGTCATCTCTTGTTTGACCACTTCCAATTTGCCTTGATTCATGGACCTGACATTCCAGCTTCCTATCCAATATTGCTCTTTAAAGCATCGGACCTTGCTTCTTTCACCAGTCACATCCACAGCTGGGTATTGTTTTTGTTTTGGCTCCAACCCTTCATTCTTTTTGGAGTTATTTCTCCACTGATCCCCAGTAGCATACTGGGCACCTAATGACCTGGGGAATTCCTCTTTCAGTATCCTATCATTTTGTCTTTTCATACTGTTCATGGGGTTCTCAAGGCAAGAATACTGAAGTGGTTTGCCATTCCCTTCTCCAGTGGACCACATTCTGTGAGGCCTCTCCAAGAGGACCCGCCCATCTTGGGTTGCCCTGCAGGCATGGCTTGGTTTCATTGAGTTAGACAAGGCTGTGGTCCTAGTGTGATTAGATTGACTAGTTTTCTGTGAGTATGCTTTCAGTGTGTCTGCCCTCTGATGCCCTCTTGCAACATCTACCATCTTACTTGGGTTTCTCTTACCTTGGGCGTGGGGTACCTCTTCACGGCAGCTCTAGCAAAGCGCAGCCACTGCCTCTTACCTTGGATGAGGGGTATCTCCTCACCACAGCCCTTCCTGACCTTCAACGTGGGATAGCTCTTCTAGGCCCTCCTGTGCCCACACAGCCATGATCTTAGTTTTCTGAATGCTGCACTTTAAGCCAACTTTTTCACTTTCCTCTTTCATTTTCATCAAGAGGCTTTTTAGTTCCTCTTCACTTTCTGCCATAAGGGTGGTATCATCTGCATATCTGAGGTTATTGATATTTCTCCCAGCAATCTTGATTCCAGCTTGTGTTTCTTCCAGTCCAGCATTTCTCATGACGTATTCTGCATATAAGTTCAATAAGCAGGATGACAGTATACAGCCTAAACGTACTCCTTTTCCTATTTGGAACCAGTCTGTTGTTCCATGTCCAGTTCTAACTGTTGCTTCCTGACCTGCATATAGGTTTCTCAAGAGACAGATCAGGTGGTCTGGTATTCCCATCTCTTTCAGAATTTTCCACAGTTTACTGTGATCCACACAGTCAAAGGCTTTGGCATAGTCAATAAAGCAGAAATAGATGTTTTTCTGGAACTCTCCTGCCTTTTTGATGATCCACCAGATGTTGGCAATTTGATCTCTGGTTCCTCTGCCTTTTCTAAAACCAGCTTGAACATCAGGAAGTTCACGGTTCACGTATTGCTGAAGCCTGGCTTGGAGAATTTTGAGCATTAATTTACTAGCGTGTGAGACGAGTGCAATTGTTCAGTAGTTTGAGCATTCTTTGGGATTGGCTTTCTTTGTGTTTGGAATGAAAACTGACCTTTTCCAGTCCTGTGGCCACCGCTGAGTTTTCCAAATTTGCTGGTATATTGAGGGCAGCACTTTCACAGCATCATCTTTCAGGATTTGAAAGATGGATTCTAGCTCAACTGGAATTCCATGACCTCCACTAGTTTTGTTCATAGTGATGCTTCCTAAAGCCCACTTAACTTCACATCCCAGGATGTCTGGCTCTAGGTGAGTGATCACACCATCATGATTAGATGATTACACACCAGTAAATAGGTATTTCTTTCCCTTTTTTTCCCTTCCTAACTCAGATCCTCTGAGTTCTCTTCTTTCTCCCAATGGCTAGCTCCTGAAATGTTTGTGGAACAGAAGCAATGACACTAAGCATTCCTGTCTTCCAAAATTTAATAGGAATTTTGATCTTTCTACTTAAGGGTATAATTTGCTAGAGGTTTCTGCCAGATACATTTTTATCAAATTAAACAAGATTTTATCTAATCCAAGTTTATTGAGTCTTTTTTCTCCCAAATCTCAGATATATGTTGAATTTAGTCTTTTTATCAATAAGATAGTCATTTCTCCTTTCTTTAGACCCTTGGTTTATCACTTTCATAGATTTACTGATGTTAAGATATCCTAAATTCATAGAATACTCTCTACTTGTTGGTGACATATTATTTTAGTACTTGCTGGGTTTGATAACTTCTTTTTTTTTCTTTTTGTTCATGTGGCATGTAGGATCTCAGTTCCCTGACCAGGCATTAAACCTATGCCCCCTGCTTTGGAAGCACAAATCTTAGCTACTGGACTTCCAGGGAAGTGTTGAGTACATGCTGGATTTGGTTTGATAGTATTGCGAGGGCTGCAGAGCTGAGCACTGATACCTGACATCTTCACACACGTCACTTCTCACATTTCACTGGCCAGAACTCTTCTCATGGCCACACCAAACATCAAGAGAGCAGAAACAGCAGAACTGTTGCAAGAAGGTGCACCCCTTCCAGGGCCCGAAACTGGGCTCTTGTCTAACACTCAGATATGAATTGTCCGAGGAGACACATGTGTTGACAAAGCAAGAGATTTTATTGGGAAAGGGCACCCGGGTGGAGAGCAGTAGGGTAAGGGAACCCTGGAGAACTGCTCTGCCGTGTAGCTCACAGTCTCAGGTTTTTTGGTGATGGGATTAGTTTCCGGGTGATCTTTGGCCAATCATTCTAATTCAGAGTCTTTCCTGGTGGTGCACGCATCGCTCAGCCAAGATGGATGCTAGCAAGAGGGATTCTGGGAAGTGGACGCATACATAGTCGAAAGGTCTCCTTTCAACCTTTCCCGAACTCTGCGGTTGGTGGTGGCTTATTAGTTCCGTATGCCTTATCAGGATCTCCTGTCATAAAACAACTCATGCAAATGGTTACGATGGTGCCTGGCCAGGGTAGGCAGTTTCAATCAATGTGCTTCCCCTAACAGAACTAGACATTGTTGAACAATATGAAAGACTGTCATATAGGACCTTACCATTTATCATCTATACTAGAACACTTTTGAGAATGCAAGGAGGGATGATTAACAACTATGCTGAAATGACAAGTATGTTGGGTTTTTAATATTCAATTTTGTTAATTTTACACCAAATGTTATGTACTGGCATGATAAGTTTCCCTTGAATTCATGTCCACCTGGGACCTGTGAGTATCGCCTTAATTGGAAATAGGGTGTTTGCAGATGTGAGCAAGTTAAAACAAGGTCATACTGGAGTAGGATGGGCCCTAATCCAGTGGCAAGTGTCCTTGTGAAAAAAAAAAAAGGGGGAAATTTGAACACAGACACATACAGTGGAAAGCCTGCCCAGGAAGATGGAAGTAGAGAACGAAATTATTCTGCCAGAAGCCAACCATCACCATACATTTCTGGCCACCACCAAAACCTGGAAGAGGAAGAAGAATTTTAACCTAGAGTCCTTGGAGGCAGCTTGGCTCTGATGACACCTTGATTTCAGATTTTTGGCCTTCAGAACTGTGAAAGAATACATTTCTGTTATTATAATAAATCATCCTGTTTGTGAAACCTCGTCACGGTGGTTGTGGGAAACAAACAGCATCAGAGTCTAAGCTCTTAATGACATTCACAGAACACACAAGCATTCCCTTCGGCAGCCCTTTGGCTCAGGTCTTTACCCCTGGGGAGACAAGAGGCAAGATGCAGGGAGCATTTCCCACATGGCTAGCGGGAGGAGGCGAGGGACAAGAGCGAATGATTCTTCCATGCACACAGAGGGAAGTGGCTATTCCTGCCACTTCTGAAATTATCTTCCTGGAAATATAATGGTCTGAGTCTTTAATTCAGGCTTTTGGTACATAAATAAAGTCTCCAGGGGCCAGACTGCACTGTGTTTGTGTGCATGTGTGGTGGTGGTGTACACGTGTGTGCCTTGGCTTTTTTCTTTTTTGGCTGCAAGGCATGTGGGATCTTAGTTCCTTGACTGAGAATCGAACCACCACACCTGGCCCTGGAAGCACAGAGCCTTAACACTGGACTGCTTCTTATACTTGGAGAGTTCTCCAAGTTCTGAGGGGCACTCTTCCTTCAAATGTCCATACCTAGGGAGACAGCTGCACCATTTGGCCTTTTTGCGGAGACAAGAGAAGCTTCATTATCCTTCTGGATCAAAAAAATTAACTAGACAGAAGGCTCCAGATGTAATTCTCATGGTATGTGTGGAATATCAGAAGGCAGGTCTTTTACAAGAACACTGAGAATTCTGAGAAGTTTAATTTCCCCACAGAGTGTAAGCTGAGAGTGTCCTGGAAAACCTGGGCTACATGGCCATTCTATTTGTTACAGAGTACACAGTAGTAAAGCTGGAAATTAACTGCATACATATGTGCATGTGCCCATACACAAACACACATACACACACGCATGCACGCACATTGAAGATTTCTGGATTTTTAAAACACTCCAGTGGAAAAAATGTGTCAAAGAGGAAAGCTAATCACTTTAGAAAATCACACAAAAAGGACCTGCAAAACAATACTATTAACCTTCAATTTCATATTATAAACTGTTAATACTAAATGAGAATAACCTAAGCAAAGTTTACATTAAAAAATGCCAGCAGGGGACTCCCCCGGTGGCTAAGACTCTTCACTCCCAATGCAGGGGGCTGGGGTTTGATCCTTGGTCAGGGAACTTGATAGATTCCACATGTTGCAACCAAGAATCTGCATGCTATAACCTTAGACCCTGCATGCTGCAACTAAAGATCCTGCATGCCACAATGAAAACCTGGTACAGACAGATGTATGAATAAATATAAATATTAAAAAAATACCATCAACAATAAGCAAAGCACCCTTATGAATAGAAGAAAACAGAATATTAGCTACTAGAAGATATTAGTACTAAATTGATACATAAAAGCTGCTACTTTCAGAATCCCTTAACCATATACAGATAATACACTGATAGCCTAGAAAAGCTAAGATTTTTCTAGTAGTCATGTTAGTGTTGGACTGTAAAGAAGGCTGAGCATCTGTGGTGCTGGAAAAGACTCTTGAGAGTCCCTTGAACAGCATGGAGATCAAACCAGTCAATCCTAAAGGAAATCAACCCTGAATATTCATTGGAAGGACTGATGCTGAAGCTGAAGCCCTAATACTTTGGCCACCTGATGTGAAGAGCCAACTCTTTGGAAAAGACCCTGATGCTGGGAAAGACTGAAGGCAAAAGAAGGAGGTGGCAGAGGATGAGATGGTTAGATAGCATCACTGACTCAACGGACCTGAATTTGAGCAAACGCTGGAAGATAGTGAAGGACATGGAGGTTTGGCATGCTGCAGACCATGGGGTCGCAAAGAGTCAGACATGACTTAGCGACTAAACAACAAGCCTAGAAAAAATGTATTGAAAAAGGACATAAAATCATCAAAATTAGAAATGCAAAAGAAGCTATAACCAGATTAATAAGAGAATATCATATACGTGTCCATGCTAATAAGTTTGAAAAATCTCTATAAAACAAATGATTTTCTGGGGAAAAAAATGACCTAAACTGACTCAAGAAAAGAAATATCTAAATATAGTGGAAAATAGCTAAGAATAGTGGAAAAGAATGAAAGGATTAATAGAGTTCTTTTAAAAGCGAAAGTTTTGATTCCTCAATGATTTTACAAGTGCTCGTTTGAAACTTTAAAGGAATAAATAATTTCATCATAGAAAAATATATCCCAGTGCATTAGTGATATATAATACATTAACTAAAACTAGTTTCCCAACTCCAAAAAACTAAAGAGAATTTTAGGCAAGGTTAACTGTGGACTTCCTCTGCTGGCTCAGTGATAAAGAATCTCCCTGCCAATGCAGGAGATGCAAGTTCAACCTCTGGGTCAGGAAGATCCACTGGAGAAGGAAATGGCAACTCACTCCAGTATTCTTGCCTGGGAAATCCCACGGACAGAGGAGCCTGGCAGGCTATAGTCCATGGGGTCACAAGACTCGGACACAAATTATTGACTGAATTACTTTGCCAATGAAGGTCTGTCTAGTCAAGGTTATGGTTTTTCCAGAAGTCATGTATGGATGTGAGAGTTGGACTGTAAAGAAAGCTGAGCGCCGAGGAATTGATGCTTTTGAACTGTGGTGTTGGAGAAGACTCTTGAGAGTCCCTTGGACTGCAAGGGGATCCAACCAGTCCATTCTGAAGGAGATCAGCCCTGGGATTTCTTTGGAAGGAATGTTGCTAAAGCTGAAACTCCAGTACTTTGGCCACCTCATGTGAAGAGTTGACTCATTGGAAAGGACTCTGATGCTGGGAGGGATTGTGGGCAGGAGAAGGGGACGACAGAGGATGAGATGGCTGGATGGCATCACTGACTCGATGGACGTGAGTTTGAGTGAACTCTGGGAGTTGGTGATGGACAGAGAGGCCTGGCGTGCTGTGATTCATGGGATCGCAGAGAGCTGGACACAACTGAGCGGCTGGACTGAACTGAACTGAACAGAGAAGACCCCATCACTTCTGTCTGTTTGTTCCTTAGGAGCATGAGTCCCCAGGGTCCATCTGCATGGTGTGGGGAGAATTACCCAAGGGATGTGAATACAGAACATGGAGATTCTTGGAGCATCCTGAAGGCTGCCTCCCACAAATTGGCTAACATAAATAGTCCAACAGAACCAAACAGAATTCGTGCCAGGAATGGCATAAAATGAAGACTCTCTTGGGACTTCTCTTGTGGTCCAGTGCGTAAGACTGTTGTGCTTCCAAGGCAGGAGGCTTGGGTTTGATCCCTAGTCAGGGCTTCCTGGGTGGCTCAGCTGGTAAAGAATCCTCCTGCAACGCAGGAGACCTGGGTTCGATCCCTGGGTTGAGAAGATCCCCTGGAGAAGGGAAAGGCTACCCACTCCAGTATTCTGGCCTGGAAAATTCCATGGACTGTATCCCTTCATCCCTGTATCCCATGGGATTGCAAAGAGTCAGACATGACTGAGCAACTTTCACTTCACTTCAGGGAATTACATTTCATATGCTGCACCTAACAGCTTATATGTCACAACTGAAGATCCTGTATGCCACCCCTGCGACCTGGCCACGCACTCCAGAATTCTTATCTGGAAAATCCCATGGACAGAGGAGCCTGGTGGGCTATAGTTGATGGGGTTGCAAGAGTCAGACATGATTTAGAGACTAAACTACCACCACTACGATTAGGACTCAAACACATGAATTTGGGTGTTTCACTGGGGGACACAATTTAACCCGCATGTGAGGGTAGTCCTTGTTAAGATCTACTTGTAGACCAGTAAAACCCAAATAGAGGAAACTTCCTTAACATGAGAAAATGTTCATCTCTTGTGGAAATAAGCCAAGGCCATCCAAATAAGCAAAGGCTGAGTTGCTATAGGGAGGGACCCAGCTACAATCACTTGCATTTGGAAGATTCTCAAAAGAATGGGAAAGAAAAGCATGGAATACCAGTGGGAAAAGAGTTTCACATGAGCCCTGGTAGAGGCTGTGGGGGCCTCACTAGAAGGGAGCATTTTGTGATGGGATAGGGGAGCATATTTGGCTTTTTGTGGTTGGTCCTGAGTTGGAAATGGGAACAAAAATCAGGGAAGCTGCCTGCTATTGATCAAATTCTGGCCATTTGGAGCTCATCATTAGGTGGTTCGATTGTTGTTTGATGGCAGGCTGGCTTCCCACACTGAACAAGAGACCTCTCTATTTCCTATTGTCATTGAAGGCTCTTCCAATTAACCAAGATGCAATAGAAGATGTGAAATTTGATCAGGCTAGGTTACCACTGTTTGTGGATAATATTAGAATGCATGGTAGATGCAAGAAAACAAACTGCAAACAAGTTTATATAAGAAAATCAGTAGTCAATTATTCCACATAAAATTACTATCTAGTTAGAAGAAAAAAATCTCATGTATGATAGTCATACAAACAATATTTAGGGACTTCCCTGGTGGTCCAGTGGTTGAGAAGCTTCCTTCCAATGGAGGTTTGATCCCTGGTTGGGGAACTAAGATCTCACCTGCTGGCTGAGCAACTAAACTGGCAAGCTACAACCTCTGAGTCTGTGCACTGCAACTGGAAAAAACCCGTGGGCTGCAATGAAGACAGCACATCCAAAAACAAAAGAAAAGACAAGGATTAGAAGTAATATTAACAAGAAGAGTTAAAAATATATATATATATGAAAAAATACATGAGGAATAAAATAAGATTTGAATTTGAATACATGGATAATATATTCTGTTCTGGGGTCAAAATATGGAAAAATGTTAAATGTTGATTTTCCTTATATTGATCTATACTCATAATATAATACCAAGAAAAATTTTACAAACAAAAGAAAATTCAAATGTGAATACAGCCACAAGCTGCGGGACTTTGCTGGCCCTGTGATTTTTATCAGTGACAGAAAGTTGTAGATCTGGGCAGATTACAGTTGTGGGGGATTTCTTAAATTATCATTCATGCTCATCACAACCCTGAAACTGGCAATTTAGTAGTAATTAGACCCACCACTAGATCTTGTTTCCAACGTGTTAATATAAAGGCTCCTGTATTACTATTGCACAAATGATGCTTTTAAATTGTGTTCTAATATAATTGGTTTCCTTTATAATCATATATATTTTATTTGCTCGTTGAAAATATCTTTTCTGAAATGAAACCGAGGCAGATTGTATTTTCCAAAATCAGCCATAGCGATAACTTCTGCCTACCAGCTCTTCAGGAGGCCACGGTGTCAAGACCACTGTCAACAAAAATAATCAATAGACAATCTATGATCAGCAGAGAGTTTTATTTGAGCCAAACTGAGATCTAGTCCAGAAGCCAGCTCCCAGCTTACTCTGAGAAGCTGCTCTGGAGAGAAGCGTGATTTCCAGCAGAGTTTTGTATCTTGTCATAACAAAGAGCATTAAACAAGTCAGGGATCCATTTCTTCAAGGTTTCAAAAAAAATCCAAAACAAAAACCCCAAACCACACACATCGGCATGCATCATGTATGCAGCAAGTCAGCATGACCTTGGCACCTGGGGTGGAGTCTTATCATCAAAGGAGCACCAGCTGCGGTGCCCTGGAAAGAGAGGCATTTAATCTTTAACACAGACATTCTCTTCTGGTCAGTGTGCCCTTTCCTTGAATAATTAAAGCAGATGTACAGTGCATGTCTGATAGGCCACAAACAGGCTATTTCTGCTAGCATAAACTTTGAGTTAACTCATATATAAGCCAGAATGACTTCCCTGGATCTCAGTGTGTGAACATTTCTTTTATCGCCCCTTAGGGTGGCATTTAACTCCTGCTGTGTGAATCTGGGCCAGCTGTAGTGACCCCTCATCCCCAGTGGAATGCGGGAGCAGCAGCGGTCCTTGCTGTAGGTGGTGGTTTAATCGCAAAGTCATGTCCAACTTGGAGGCCAAAAAACCCCACGCAGTGTTCTGCTTCTCTTGGAATGCTCACTCTTTCTTGGGACCCAGTGGTGAGCTCTGAGAAGCCCAAGCCACAGAGGCCACACACCGGCCCCTTGGCTGACAGTCCCAAACAAGCCCACCTCGAGTACCACCTGCAGTTTTCTGAGTCCTCCTACCTGAGTGTCCTGTCTAACTGCAGACCCACAGATCCTGTGAGCATAATCAAATGATGGTTGGGTCAGCTACCATTTCTGTGATGCAGTGTGAACACCTGAAACAGGACTCATGGGCTTCATCAAAGTGGTCCAAAACAAGAGCAGTTTTTTGTTTCTTAATTTTTATTGGAGTATAGATGCTCTACAATGTTGTGTTAATTCCTGCTGTACAGCAAAGTCAGTCAGTTATATCAGCTATACACATACACATATCCCCTCTTTTTTGTATTTCCTTCCCAGTTAGGTCACTACAGAGCACTGACTAGAGTTCCTTAGCTATATAGTAAGTTTTCTATTATCTATTGAGTAGATAATTCAATTAGCTATTTTATACATAGTATCAATAGTGCATATACATCAATCCCAATCTCCCAATTCATTCCATCTCCCATCCCCCTCTTTGTGTCCATACGTTTGTTCTCTATGTCTCTGTTTCTATTTCTGATTTGGAAATAAGATCACCTATACCATTTTTCTAGATTCCACATGAAAGCATTGAAGTGAAGTGAAGTGAAGTGAAGTCACTCAGTTGTGTCCAACTCTTTGCGACCCCATGGACTGTAGCCTACCAGGCTCCATCCATGAGATTTTCCAGGCAGGAATACTGGAGTGGGTTGCCATTTAGGCAACATTTGCTTTTCTCTTTCTGATTTACTTCACTCATATGGCAGATTCTGGGTCCATCCACGTCTCTACAAATGACCCAATTTTGTTCCTTTTTATGGCCAATATTCCATTATATACATGCACTACATCTTTATCTATTCCTCTGTTGATGGATATTTAGGTTATTCCATATCCTGGCTATTGTAAATAGTGCTGCAATGAACATTGGATTGCATGTGCCTTTTGGAATTACAGTTTTTCCTGACTATATTCCCAGTAAGGGGCTTCCCTTGTGGCTCAGCTGGTAAAGAATCAAAGAGCAATTCTTAGCTACAATGTATCTTGACTGGATCTGGAGATGCTGCTGCTGCCATCTTGACCTTGCCACCCTGACCTTGGGGTCCATGGTTTCTGCAAGGCTGAGGTGCAGCTGCAGGTCTGGGTGTACACAGAGCTTGGGCTAAGGCAGGAAGCGGGAGCACCCCCATTGGTGTTGATGGAGGGGACTCCAGCTTGTCCCCCAGTTCTGGCCCAAGTGAAGTTCCACACTGTGTCACTTCTTGACACAGACACTCAGAGTTCCTGAGGAGGAAGGGCCAGATGACCCCTGCTGGAGCTTGGTATCTAAATAATTGCAGATCTTGACCTCACCTTTGCTGTCCCCATGCTGCAGAGGAAAAACAGGGCCTTCGATTCTTACCAAAGTTACAGAGCCCAGCATTGCAGCCACAGGCCTGGTTACCGCAATGTCTGTAGCCTGTCATTGGGAGACTTCTGTGTTTTTTTTTATATATTGACAAAATAATTCCAATTTCTTCTTGAAGAATAAGTGAGAATCCAGCAGGATTGCATCTTCTAAGAGCCATGTCTAAAGTAAATATGTACTGCCATTGGAACATATGTAGAATAAAATTACTACCAAAAATCCCTGGTAGCAGGCTCCAATCACCAAGGCTGTAGTCCTTGAAGCAATAAAGCCAGAAGTCATAGGAAAGGTGTTCCCCTTCCAGTGTGGGCTCAGCTGTTCAGTAGTGTCCACCGCGAGTGGAGGCTACACTATAGGTGTTGTGCGTAGGCTTCCCATGGCAGTGGCTTCTCTTGGAAAGCACAAGCTCTAGGTACACAGGCCTCAGCAGTTGCAACACGTGGGCTTGGTAGTTGTGTAGCTGTGGCCTGTGGGCCCTAGAGCACTGGCTCGAGGGTTGTGGTGCGTGGACTCAGTTGCTCTGCAGCATGTGGGATCTTTCTGGGCCAGGGATCAAACCTGTGTCCCCTGCATAGACAAATGGATTCCTATCCACTGAGTCACCAGGGAAAGCCATCAGCTAACTGTATTTAACTTATATTCTGAACCACAAAATAGTAGAACAGACAAAAGAAAAAAAAAATTGAAGTGGTTTGACCCAGCAACAAGTTTAGAGAACCAGTAAAGGTTATTTGTAGAGAAAAGAAGTAAAACATAAAGTGAGGGGAAAAGAGAGAAAGGATTTCCTGGGGGCAGTTTAGAACAGTTTAGTTCCACTTGAAAGTGTAAGTTGGGCAGGAAGATAACAATACAGGGCACATAAAGTGTGATTTTCACAATTCCAGAAATACTGAATGTAGTCAGTAGTGTCTCTACTGGGCACTGTCATTCTCGCTTTCTGAGAAAATTTTAAATTACTTTGCATAATGGGCTGAATTGTACCTTCCCAAAATTGATATGTTGAAGTGCTAGCCCCCAGTAATTCAGAATATGACTGTATTTGGAGATTAAAGCTCTTCAAAAGATGATTATTGTAAAATCAGGTTGTTAGAGTAAGCCCTAATCCGATCTGACTTGTGTCCTCGTAAAAAGAGGCTATTAGGACATAGACAGGTAGGATTCAGGGAGAAGATACCAGTCTATACACCAAGGAGAGAGGCCTCAGGAGGAACCAGCCCTGCCTATATTTTGATCATGGATTTCCAGCCTCCAGATTATGAGAAATAAATTCCTGTTGTATAATACACCCAGTCAGTGGTGTTTGTTATGCAGTTTGAGCTGACCGATACACTTTGCATCCATGTACCTTGGTGACATGCAGAGTCACTTGAGGATAGTTTGTTTAGTCACATCATCCTCTTTACAGCCTTAGCCTGGATTTGTCCCACTCACAAATTTTGGCCAGCACAGTCGAGATGGAACCTTCTGCCTCAGTTTTCTGCACTGATGCATGAATTCTATGTTCCAGCATTTCAGGGACAGCAAAGAGTGACAGCTCTGATGCTCATTGTTCAGTTTAGTAATCAGAACACACATACCCTCCTAAATGGACTGATTTACACCCATGCGGTGGTATGCCTCTCCTTGGCCCTTGTTTTCCTGTTTTCTGGCGTGCTTCATTTGTACAAGTTGGAAACTGGTTGACCATGCCTCTTACCCACTCAGCTACAGCATCTCTAAATTAATATCAAGCTGAGTGGAAGTACATAAGCCTCCCTAGTCATCAATCTGATAATTTAAGATATTGTCATCAAATGAGGTTCCTGTTTTCTTCTTCCCAATAAGGACAGTCTACTGCCAGTTAATGGACACTGGGGGTTTGACGCTTCAGAACTCAGCACAAGCACCTGGAGTCAATTTTACTGTTGATGGAGGAGTCATTTGAAGAAGTTGAGAAGAGAAACAACCAACCCTGCCTTTGTGCCTCTCATCCTTCAAGCTGTGTAGATGGAGAAAGGACTTGAATATTAGTATGCTGGTAACTATGGAACATTGTGAAAACCAAAAATAGTAAATTCTTTTATTTATCTGTCTCTGCCTTGGAACCTGAATAAGACTGAGGACACACTGAGACTCTGGGCACGTGCTGGAAATACTTTATTAACCAGAACCGGCTTCATGAGCATGCATCCACAAGGCCTCTTTCTTCTCACAGCTCTGCGGCTTGGAAGTCTTAATAATTTTGAACAAGCAGTCTTGCATTTTCATCTTGCACTGGGCCACATAAATTGTATAGCTGGTCCTTCTCTTTCACCTGGAACTAGAAAAATTGTCTCAAAAAAGCAATGGCATGGATAACCAGCAAGGACCCTGTATAGTTCCCTGTAAAGCACAGGGAACTCTGCTCAATGTTATGTGGCCAACTGGATAGGAGGGGAGTTTGGGAGAGAAGGTATACATGTACATGTATGGCTGTGTCCCTTCGCTGTTCACCTGAAAATATCAAAACATTGTTTGTTAACTTTCTGTACCCCAGTACAAAATACAGCAAGGAGATCAGACCAGTCAATCCTAAAGGAAATCAATCCTGAATATTCATCAGAAGGACTGATGCTAAAGCTGAAGCTCCCAATACTTTGGCCACCTGATGTGAAGCGCCCACTTATTAGAAAAGACACAGATGCTGGGGAAGATGGAGGGCAGGAGGAGAAGGGGATGACAGAGGACAAGATGCTTGGATGGCATTACTGACTCAATAGACATGAGTTTGAGCAAGCTTTGGGAGATCACGGAGGACAGGGAAGCCCGGCGTGCTGCAGTTCATGTGGAAACAGAGTCAGACATGATTTGGTGACTGAACAACAGCTAGGTGAAAGTAGCTGGTCTGAAAAGACTGCATATTGTATGATTCCAACTGTACGGAAAAGGCAAAATTATGGAGACAGTAGAAAGATCAGTGGCCGCCATGGGTTAATGGGGAGAGATGGATGAACAGGTGGAGCATGCAGGATTTTTAGGGCTGTGAAACTGCTGTGTATGACATTGTGAAGGTGGGTACATGTCCAAACATGTGTAGAATGTACACACCAAGAGTGATCCTCATGTGAACTATGGACTCTCACTGATGATTGTTTGTCATAGTAGATTCATTGATTATAACAGATGCACCACTCTGGTGGGGGTGCTGATATGGGGGGAGGCTATGCATGTAGGGGGCCAGGGTCTTTGGGAAATCTCTATCCTTTCCCCAGTTTTGCTATGAACCTAAAACTGCTCTAAAAAATAAGATCTGCTTGAAACCATGAGGTGATTTCAGGGGTCTCCAAATAACTCTGATTCTTTATGTCTCAAAACAGAAAGGATTCGGTGAGAGGCAAAGTGATAGATAAGAAGCAATTTAAGTGATTTATTAGAACATGATGCTTGTGAGGCTTACAACTGGGCAAGGGAGAGGGTACCACCCTGAGAACTTAGCGGGCTACAGTTCTATAATCAAAGAAAAAGTGGGGAGGGGGAAAAGATCACTTTCTTTCTCATTCTTGAGCAGACATCATCAGTTCCTCCTCCAGACTGGGAGGGAAGTTTTCTCGTCCCTATAGGGTCAAGCCATGACCTTCAAGGCACTATGAGTACAGAGTCTCAGGTCTCAATACAATAAGGGTCTTTTACTTTGAAATGGTACCTTTCCATAAATTATTGCTTTTTATATGTGCAGAGAGCATGTCCTGGGGATCATTAACTTACTGAGCTCCCTGGGCAGGATGTGGGGCTCGTGTCACCATTGCATTGTTTGGGGGCATGTCTCATGCTTATGATGCATGGTCTGTTGCTAAGCAAGCCTGTTTGGTTTTGTTGTTAAGCAACCTTGCTTTCTTAAGTGATCATTAACTTACTGGGGTCTCTTAGATATTTTTTTCTACTTACAATCCCCTAGTGTGATCAACTATTTAATCACCTATTTTGTCCATTTACTCTGTCCCTATCATATTAAAAGGAGTTCCCCTGGTGGCTCGGGCTTCCCTGAGGCTCAGCTGGCAAAGAATCTGCCTGCAATGTGGGAATCCTGGGTTCGATCCCTGGGTTGGGAAGATCCCCTAGAGAAGGGAAAGGCTACCCACTCCAGTATTCTGGCCTGGAGAATTCCATGGACTGTATAGTATAGTCCATGGGGTCACAAAGAGTTGGACGTGACTGAGAGACTTTCACTTCACTTCCCTGGGGGCTCAGTCATAAAGAATCTGCCTGCAGTGCAGGAAACACGTGTTTGATCCCTGAGCTGGGAAGATCTCCTGGAGAAGGGAATGGCAACCCACTCCGGTATTCTTGCCTGGGAAATCCCATGGACAGAGGAGACTGGTTGGTTGCAGTACATGAGGTCATAAGAAAATCAGATATGACTGAACAACTAAACAACAACAACAATTATGTTAAAAAAAAAAAAAGCAAAATCCAATGTACCAGTGAGAGTTTGGAAGCTGAAGACATGCCTTTATTGTATAGAATGCTGAACAGTTGTAGAGGGTTTTTTTTTTAATCCATTTTTCCAAAGATGAACATAAAATGTTTTATTTACTTAATTTTTTTAGAAAGCTTTTCATGATAACTATTTCTAAGATTGGATTTGCTTTTTCTTTCATGCTGGCATTTTAGGGTATTATTTCACAAGCAAAACATGTTTTAAATTTTAAAACAAAATCGAGACAGGCTCTGTTGGAATTCATCAGTCTTTAGAAATCTATGGTTTATTTAATGTTGTTGATTATACCCTGGCTTCCAAAATGCTTCCCTGTGAGACATATTCTTGGTCTTTATTTCTGGAAGGCTGAGATCTGCACCATTAACTTGTATGTGATGACCTCACCTTTCATCTGCCGGGGAAAGGAAGCCGACTCCAGCGTCTCCAGCTTAACACAGCCTCGTCTAACTCCTGTTTCCTGCGTTGCAGAAATCCACTGGCCGACTTCAGTTTCAGTGGGACTGCTCAAAGCTGAGAGCTCAATTTTGGCAGGAAACGAAGAATCAGCAATACAAAAGCAAATGTTTCCTGAATCCCAACCTGTGAGTGAGTTTCAGAAGCCTATAGTAATGCAGTAAGCTGTGGATAGAAAACAAGCTGGCTGTGAGGCAGCAGAAATACTCATTCTCCAACCAGTGTGGTTTGTGTTGCCAAAAGCAGAGCAGGTACAAGGTGATTCTAGTTACTTAGGAAACAAATAGTGATCTGGGATGTCCAGTCAAGGGTAACATGTACTGAGCTCTTTTTTAAAATTAAAAAAAAACTTTATCAGAGTACAGTTGATTTACAATGCTGTGTTACTTTCTGATGTATGGCAAAGTGAATCAGTTATCCATATACATATATTCACTTTTTTTTAAAGATTCTTTTCCTATAACGGACATTACAGAGTAGTGAGTAGAGTTCCCTGTGGTATACTGTAGCTTTTTATTAGTTATCTATTTTGTTTATAGTAATGTGTATATGACAACATCAGCCTCCAAAATACCCTTTCCCCACCCTTACCCCCTGGTAATCATAAGTTTGTTTTCTGCATTTGTAACTCTATTTTTTTATTTTTCAAATATTTATTTGTTTGACTATGCTGGATCTTTGTTGCAGCACAAAGGATCTTTGATTCTCATTGCAGCATTTGGGATATTTAGTTGCAGTACATGGGATCTAGTTCCTTGACAGGAATCTGACCCGGGCCCCCTCTAATTAGAAGCATAGGATCCCAGTCACTGGACCACCAGGGAAATCCCTGTGACTCTGTTTAGTACAGAGCTCTTTTGCAGTGAGATCTTCACAACCAATCATTTCTTGGGTGTGTTATACGGACACCTAGGGTGAAAACATCCAACCTTAACTTCTCCCAACCTTGAGCTGTAATCCTTTACTGAAGGGAGCACGCAGGTTCACAGAAACATCTGGGTGCTGGGGGCACCCAGCGGGTACAACAGTCATCCACAGTGTTTACTGCTCAGAATACCCAGCTAGAGTCCTCCTGGGGAGACCTGGCTGCAAACAACAGATAGGCTGCCCCTTCCACCACCCCACCCCCCACCCCATATTCTCTCTTTGTGTCTCTGTCACCCTCCAGCACCTCTCCCTGCCCTCCTGAGTGTAGGGTCTCAGGCAGTAATGTGGTGGGAAATGCTAAAGGGTTCTACCACTGCAAACTGACCAGGAGAAAGCACCCATCCTCTAGACTCACTTTCCTGCCTGCCCAGTGAGAAGGGATGTCCTCCCAACTCTAAGACATTAAGATGCATTGGAAGCCTTAAGATTAGAACCACAGTGGTTCCATAGGCACTGCAAGCGCTCCACCATACTGGAGGCTCTGAGTGAGACATTCTGGTTGGGATTGAATGTCCAGAGCATCTCCAGAGGCCCCCATGCCCTCCATGGACGGCAGAACTTTCTCGTCTCTGTGTTTTCTCACCTTAGCAGCCCACACTGCTCTGAGCAGATGTAAATTGGACGTTTGTCCAGTACTTAAATCATGAAAGGCATTTCCAGATGGACCATTGTACTCAAGTGGTTTGAAACTGGCAAGCACAGAGATTCTCATTAACAGAGGGGTGATGGAGAGAATTCAGATGTGGCGTCAAAGGAAATTTAGCTTCATAACCATGCAGTAGGTATTGTTTCTTTGTGCCTCATTTTTCTTATCGAACCCCACATGAGCCTTTTCTGAGGTGTGACAGCCTGGATCTCTGACACACCCACAGTGGTGGGTAGAAGGTCCCCCAACTAGGTGCAAGCCTATAGGAGATCATGGCATGGTCAGAATGAAAGGGATGATCTGTCAACCTGTATTTACTCATTTTTAAAATCCTATAATATATACATATATGATACAAGGGATTAGATCTGATAGACAGAGTGCCTGAAGAACTATGGACAGAAGTTTGTAACACTGTGCAGGAGGAAGTAATCTAAACCATCCCCAAGAAAAAGAAACAAAAAGTGCAAAATGGTTGTCTGCAAAGGCCTTACAAATAGCTGAGAAAAGAAGAGAAGCAAAAGGCAAAAAAGTGAAAGAAAGGTATACCCAGCTGCAGAGTTCCAAAGAATAGCAAGGAAAGATAAGAAAGCTGTCCTAAGCGATCAGTGCAAAGAAACAGAGGAAAACAATAGAATGGGAAAGAGTCGAGATCTCTTCAAGAAAATTAGAGATACCAAGGGAACATTTCATACAAACATGGACACAATAAAGGACAGAAACAGTATGGACCTAACAGAAGCAGAAGATATCAAGAAGAGGTGGCAAGAATGCACAGAAAAATTATTTTTAAAAGATCTTCATGACCCAGATAATCACGATGGTGTGATCACTCACCTAGAGCCAGACATCCTGGAGTATGAAGTCAAGTGGGCCTTAGGAAGCATCACTATGAACAAAGATAGTGGATGTGATGGAATTCCAGCTGCGCTATTTCAAATCCTAAAAGATGATGCTGTTAAAGTGCTGTATTCAATATACCAACAAATTTGGAAAACTCAGCAGTAGTCACAGGACTGGAGCAAGTCAGTTTTCATTCCAATCCCAAAGAAAGGCAATGCCAAAGAATGTTCAAACTACCACACAATTGCACTCATCTCATACGCTAGCAAATTAATACTCAAAATTCTCCAAGTTAGGCTTCAACAGAGAGCTTCCAGATGTTCAAGCTGGATTTAGAAAAAGCAGAGGGACCAGAGATCAAATTGTCAACATCTGTTGGATCATAGAAAAAGCAAGAGAATTCCAGAAGAACATCTACTTCTGCTTCATTGACTATGCTAAAGCCTTTGATTGTGTGGCTCACAACAAGCTGTGGAAAATTCTTCAAGAGATGGGAATACCAGACCACCTTACCCGCCTCCTGCTTAACCTGTATGCAGGTCAAAAAACAAGAGTTAGAACTGGACATGGAACAATGGACTGTTTCAAAATTGGGAAAGGAGTGTGTCAAGGCTGTATATTGTCACTCTCCGTATTTAACTTATGTGCAGAGTACATCTCGTGAAATGCCAAGCTGGATGAAGCCAAAGCTGGAATCAAGATTTCTAAGAGAAATATCAATAGCCTCAGATATGCAGATGATACTACCCTTATAGCAGAAAGTGAAGAGGGACTAAAGAGCCTCTTGATGAAGGTGAAAGAGGAGAGTGAAAAAGCTGGCTTAAAACTCAACAATCAAAAAGTGAAGATCATGGCATCCAGTCCCATCACTTCATGGAAAATAGACTGAGAAACAATGAAAACAATGATGAACTTTATTTTCTTGATCTCCAAAATCACTGCAGATGGTGGCTGCAGCCATGAAATAAAAGACACTTGCTGCTTGGAAGAAAAGCTATGACAAACACAGACATCATATTAAAAAGCAGAGACATTATTTTGTCATCAAAGTTCCCTATAGTCAAAAGCTATGATTTTTCCAGTAGTCATGTATAAATAAGAAAGTTAGACCATAAAGAAGGCTGAGCACTGAAGAATTGATGCTTTTGAACCGTGGTGTTGGAGAAGACTCTTGAGAGTCCCTTCAACTGCAAGGAGATTAAACCAGTCAATCCTAAAGGAGATCAACTCTGAATATTCATTGGAAGGACTGATGCTTAAGCTGAAGCTCCAATACTTTGGCCACCAGATGCAAAGAGCCAACTCATTAAAAAAGACCCTGGTGCTGGGAAAGATTGAAGGCAGGAGAAGGGGACAACAGAGAATGAGATGGCTGGATGGCAGCACCTACTCAATGGACATGAATTTGAGAAAGCTCAGGAAAAGGTGAAGGACAGGGAAGCCTGTTGTGCTGCAGTCCATGGGGTCACAAAAAGTTGAACATGACTGAGTAACTGAACAATAGCAACAATAACATATACACGGTAAAGGGCACAAATCCTAAATGTAGAGCTTAGTGAATGTCTATGCATGTATATGTTGGTTTAACCACACCCGGATCAAGATATAGGAGATAACCTTCATCCTTGCAGAGGAGGAAAAATTCACCTTTTCTTCTGTCCTCTTAAGTTCAGGAAATAAGGTATGCAAATTAAATGGACAAAAGACTGATTAGCAGGAGGAAAAAATCCAGAATTTATTAATTTGTGCAGGGTGTATACAAGCAGGAGAATTCAGTGACGAGTGACTCAAAGAAGTGGTTAGAATTTGGGGCTGGATGACAAATTGTGGAGAAGAGACAAGACAAAGGAAGAAAGGTTTCTGGGCTCCTAGGGTGGTAACTGTGGGACGGTAAATATATGAGGAAACTAATGGGAGATGAGGGTTATTTAGTGAGGTTTGTTGTGCAGAACCATCTCAGGGCGGACTTTCAGACTCCAGAGCTGACTGTTTTTTCCTCCTGGTACAAGAGCAGGATAGGGGGTGGTAAGGGAATGCAACTTCTTAAAGGGGAATTTATGCCCTGCTTTTAGGCAGATGGGGAGGGTAGAGGACTATTCCTGCATCTGCTGTTTAACTGCCTTTGGCTCAAAACAACCCTTCAGCCCAAATGACATATTTTGGGTGGCATGTTCTGGCACCCTTTCACCCCAGGGAGCCACTATTATTTTATTTACTTTCTGGGATGAGTTTTGGAGGTAGGTTTCCTCTCCCATTGGTTTTCCTCCATGGGGAGGCAATGGGAGTTCTCTGTTTGGAGAACTGCTTGCCTACTGACCTGTCTACATTGTGATGAAGGGTGGTAATTAAGGTCAAATTCAGAATCAAGGTGCACTGGCCTTGGCTTTCCTATTCTGACATTTTCCTCAGTTTTTCCACAAGCTATTTTATGTACTTTCTTCTTCTTCTTTTTTAAAAATAATATATTTATATTTGGCCGCACCATGTGGCATGCAGGGATTGATTTCCTTGACCCTACTTTGGGAGCACAGAGCCTGAATCATTGGACTGCCAGGGAAGTCCCCTACCCACTTTCTAAAGGGAGAATTCCCATTGCTTCCTATGGGTGTGATGTTGGGCTATGGGTGGGCAGCAGTGGAAACAGGCAGACATTGGCAGATTTTTTAAAAATATAAATTTATTTATTTTAATTGGAGGTTAATTACTTTACAATATTGTATTGGTTTTGCCATACATCAACATGAATCCGCCGCAGGTATACACGTGTTCCCCATCCTGAACCCCCCTACCTCCTCCCTCCCCATACCATCCCTCTGGGCAGATTTATTCATAAGTGAAAAGTATAGTGTTAGTCACTCAGTCATGTCCGACTCTTTGTGATCGTAGCCCACCGGGCTCCTCTGTCCATGGGATTCTCCAGGCAAGAATACTGGGGTGGGTAGCCAAGACATACCTCCAAAGGTCCCTTGCTCCCTGCTTTCTCCTGCCTTGGGCTCATGGCCAGTCTCCTCCTCCAGCCACTGCCACTTCTTTCCAGACCCCCTCCTACATATTCTGGGAAGTGCCTTATTTGCTGCCAACTGGCTTCTATCTCCCAGAACTGCCTTGACATTTATGCTCACTAAGATCCCCTATTCATTGCTTTTACTTCAATGAACTTATTCCTTCAATGTTGTTGTCCTGAGGGCAGGAAAGATAAAGAATAATAACCCAATCTGACTTGCTGAAACTCTATCCAGGTATTCAATAAGAGTTGTGTTTTATTGTTTGTTTGTTTGTTTGCTTGTTTTTCATGGGAAAGCATCTTGTCTGAATAATGTGGAAAGTATTTGTTTTCCTGCAGTCTGCGATCAGGCACTCTCCTCATTGCCCGTGAAGCCATCAGGGACCCCTGGCTGCCCCCAGCTAAGTTCACATGCAGCGGTTCTTAGGAGGCTGAGGGGAAGGTGATAGGTCCATGACTGGAAAATGTGTCCAATATTTTCACCTTAAGCATCTCTGCCACAAGCATTTTTGTTGCAAACATATTCATTGCAAAACCAATTGGCTGAAAGGCAATTTCGCTGCAAAAGATAAAATAACTGGCTGACAGCTTTGAGTTAGAGAGTTTGGTTTCAACTAGTTGAAATGAATTAGCATTTCTTTCAGCTAGTGATGTTCCGATGGCTTTATTAAACTGACAGATGGCGGTGATGTTTTCCCCAAGAGTTAGTTTCTTGTTTTGAAAGTCTATAATGGTGGAGAAAGAAGCTGAGGGCCTTGAAGGCACAGAGTTGAACCCACATTTCCCATAGAAGTTTGAAATGTCTATCAAAAACCGTGGGACAAAATGCCAAGAACAAAGAACAGTGGAGAGGCTTTCACCACACAGCGTGAAGTTCAGATGTGAAATATGCATCCTAGTGATTGGAAACTGGTATCTTTTTTAATGGGGCTCCCTGGTTGGTGCTAGTGGTTAAAAAAAAAAACCTGTCTGCCAATGCAGGAGATGTAAAAGACATTGTTCAATCCACGGGTGGAGAAGATCCTTTAAAGGGAGGCATGGAAACCCACTCCAGTATTCTTGCCTGCAGAATCCCATGGATGGAGGAGCCTGGCCAGCTACAGTCCATAAGTTTGCAAAGAGTTGGATATGACTGAAGCTACTTAGCATGCATGTACCTCTTTTAATAAGAAAGGAATTTTTGTAAGCAAGAAAAAATGTGTAGAAGATGAATCAATAAGCAAGAACATGTATAACATTATGAATGAAAGACTTGGAAGACAAATGCTTAAGTATACTACTCACAATATAAAATCAGTTCTTTGTGCAGTATTGCCGTGAATCTATACACATTTTAAACGTTTTCACATATTTTGTATTTTG
This sequence comes from Redunca redunca, assembly GCA_006410935.1. NCBI lineage: Eukaryota > Metazoa > Chordata > Mammalia > Artiodactyla > Bovidae > Redunca > Redunca redunca. The sequence continues at coordinate 69,310 of SJYQ01012720.1, read as the reverse complement.
CAATAAAGTCTTGAGTTTTGTTATTCATTTCTCATGCTTCATTATTTCCTTTTTAATGTCTCTTCTTTTATTTTTTTTGCTCTTTTATCTTTTATAACAAAAGTGCCTATAGCCAATTAGGCACTGAAAATGTCTGTGGCAAAAATGACTGTGTCAAGATGCTACGGTAACGATGCTTGGGTTAAGATACTGAGAACTCAGGATGCATGACAGGCAGTGCAGAGAAACACTGGGGAGTCATCAAGGCCCAAGACTTTCCCTCCCAGCAGCAAGTATAGAAAGTCAACCACACACTGGCACTTGCCGTGGGTGCTTGCCACCTACCTCTACAAGGATTAAATCATGTGCTGCTGCAGCTGCTGGTTTTCAACATTCCCTGAAAGGAGTTCAGGGTAGAGAGCAGAATTTAGGCACTCTGTTCTTGGGGATGGTAGGGGGGACTGGCAGAACAGGTCTTCAGATAGATATTTGTAGGAGTCGATTTTATGAGCCCAATTTTTGTATCTCCTCGTATCTGTCCTCAGTTGCTCAGTTGGGTCCCACTCTTGGTGACCCCATTAACTGGAGCCCACCAGCCTCCTCTGTCCATGAGATTTTCCAGGCAAGAATACTGGGTTGCCCTTTCTTTCTCCTCATATCTAGAAAAGCACTAAAATTCTTCATGGTGACAAGCGCTCCTCTTGACTAGCAGCAATCTTCATGAGACTAGCAGCAGTCTTCTGCAAAAAAATATATGTCTGATTGCATGCACTCCCCCTTCATCACTGACCTCGCCTACTACCTCTTTGGAGCAGTTTCTCAGAGCTAGCCAAGATGCTGTCTCCCAGGGTTCAGTCCTCATTTTGCCCCAAATAAAACTTGTAACTCTCACACAGTGCATCTTTTTTTTAACGTCAGCAGTTAGCTCTCTTGTGAATGAGGAGGCATTTGCCCTCAGAAGGCTGCTGTGCAGGTTCATACTGCTAAGGCTGAAACAGCACCTAGTTCAGGGTCAGACTTGCAGGAAGTGCACCAGCAAAGGCAGTTTTCAAACTCCCTGCTAACAAGCCATCCTGAATTGCACTGTGCTTACTGGTCACTAATTACCTGTAGCTAGTTTACTCGGGTGTGCAGCAGGCATTCTGGGTCCAACAGGGAAAAATAACCAAGAGGAAGGAGAAGATTAAAACAGAATGAAAAAAAAAAGCAACAGAATGAAGAGAAAGCCAAGAATAGGCAGGTTCTGTGTATTTCTACAGCCTTCTGTTACTATTTACTTAGAGTTTAATTCTTAAAATCATTGACGATTCCAAATCCACTGAAGCTTTTGTTTATGTGGGTGACATTATAGATGGTTACCTTGCTAGAATTAAGACCAAGAAATGTTAAACTATTTATAAATTCATTGTCAAATAGCAATAAATGTTTCATTCAATGTCTTTTTTTATCCAATGCTAATATAAAACATATATTTATTTAAAATAATATAGCTTGTAAAAGAGAGAAGAATTTAGTTGAGAAGTCCTATTTTGAATTTTTGCAGTTCTCTTTAATATTTGGCTTAATAGAAGACACCTGGATTGTTGCATATGTTTGCACAGTCAGCCTGTTGTGGTATCACATGTCTGGAAAACCCCCCTCGGACTTCCCTGGCAATCAGTGGAAGGGACTCCACACTTCCAATGCAGGGAGCACAGGTTTAACCCCTGATCAAGGGACTGGGGTTCCACATGCCATGCAGCCAAAAAACTCCTCCCAAACAAACTCCTTCCCTGTACACTTGTGAGAAAATGGATGTGAAAAAGGCAATAATGTCTGAGAGCAGGGGTCAGCAAACTATAGCCCAGGGGCCAAATCTGGCCCAGTGCCTGCTTTATAAATAAAGTTTTATTGGAACACAGAGGTGCTCATTATTGCCTATTGTTTATGGCTGCTGTCACCCTATAAAAGCTGGGTGCTCATGACAGAGACCAGAGACCTACAAAGCCTAAAATATTTATCTGGCTTTTTCCCGAAAAAATTTGCTGGCCCCTGTTTTATATTATAATGAAAAGAGTTTGACTTCCTGGATTCCTGGAAGGGGCTCTGAAACCTGCAAGTGTCGTCACTTCATCAATGCCTGTTGTCCTGTTGGCCAGGCTTTTTGTTGCATCCCCACTTTGATTCATGCATTCATCAAATGTCTCGACTCCCTGGGGACATCTGGTGCTTGTCTCAAGGAGCCCTCAGTCTAGAGCGGGCAGGCAGGAGGCAGCAGTGATAAGTACCATGATGGAGAGAGCAGAGGGCCACTGAAGACAGAGTTGGGGAGAGGAGTTGACCAGATAGAGACAGGAAAGGAGGAGGTGACATTTCTGGCACAGAGAAAAGCAAACTCAGAAGCCTGCAATGCTCTGGTTTGTGCGAAGCACAGAAATCCACTCATATCCTGATGTCCTATCCTCAGGTGCCATGGGAAAGGGTGATACCAAGGACTTGGCCGATGACTTTCAACAGGGCCAGAGTCACCCCATGTTAGCAGGGCTGCTGGAGTTCCTTCCACCAGGTGCCTGTCTTTCTCCGGGGCAGTGGAGGGCCTCTTCCTTCTATCTACAGACTCGCCCAGCCCCAACCCACCAAAGAGACACTGTAGCATGAAGGCTGTGCTCTTTGGAGTTGGCCCTGCAACAGAAAGAAGTGGAAACCCACAAGGGCCATGTATACCTTGTAGGAAGCAGTTCAGTAGGGCACTTACACTTGACCTTGCATTTTGAAGTCTGTAAGGATGTAGTTTTACCACAACAGAAACTTGAGGGGTGTGTGTGTCCCTTAATGAGAAGCCCTTACTACAGAGGCTCCCGGATTGTACACTGAGAAAGAGCTGAAAGACACGTGGGCCCTGGGATTGCAAAAGGCAACAATTTCATGGATACCAGGTTGAGCAGTCTCCCTTACCAAGTGAGGTGCTGCTTCCTAGAATGCAGAGATAAGATGAGCTGTAGAGCAGGAGGCCCTGTAATATAGTACAATCCTGGCTTTCAAGGTTGTGCAGCTAACGAAGTGACTGCCACGCAGGGTAATCCGTGGATATGCGTGGACAAAGTGGGTGGATCTTGTTGGCCCTCTCTGTAGATGCCCACACAGAGATCCAGAGATGATCTCTGAAAACTGTGGGTCAGTTGGCACTGTGATGCTTTTCCTATACTAGAAGGAAATATTAGGGTTTGATGAGCCACGAAGGAAGGACATGGCTCCTACAACAATCACATATTTTTTGTTGCATCGTTAACACACTTGTTTCAAAGATTTTACCTACCAAATCAAAGGTTGTTAAAATAGATAAATCTACTGTTTAGAGAACAAAAATAATCAGAAGGCATTAAAATAAACAGCCTCAAATGGAAAGCTAGTCTAAAGCCCTACTATTAAAAATAGTAGGATGGATAAGTGAATGGTGATATTTTCACTTAATGGAATATTACTTAGCAATAAAAAGGAATCATCTATAACAACACCAACAAACCCATCCTCTCTCCTTTCCTTCCTCTTTCCCTTACTCCTTTTTCTCTTCTTCCCTCCCTCCTTCCTCTTTTTTCTTCCTTGCCTTTCATGTTTTATTCATAAACCTAAATTTGTAACTTGATAAAAATTAGGATGCTGCTAATCATGTGTTAAAAATCATTTCTTCATCCACCTTTATAATTTATTTTTTTATAATTACAAACATCAACTTTTCTGATGATTTCACAGCTCTTTAATTAATATGCTATCTTAAATCTAATAAGCCCAAATAATTCATACTCTGACACCCCATTCCTAGGAATACATATTGCCTCGTTCACTCACAGAGAATTTACTGAGTTCTGACACAGCCTGGAGGTGGATCTGCTCTGGAAAAGCTTCAGGCATGGGTCAAGGAAAGAAAGAGCTGAAACTGAAGCAGTCAAGACAGAGGAGATGGTTAAACGCATGTGACAGGGACATCCCACGGTGGACCAACTGCTTGCAGGCATCAGAACAGCTGGCCATGCTGAGCCCACTGCGGCCCTCACCCTGTATGCAGGGCTCAGGACTTTTCTATTAAAAGGGAGCTAGCAAATTGACACCTGCTGTGTTCTGTCTTGAGGTTTGGGAAAGCAAGACACACATATTCCAAAGACAAATGAAGCAGCCCTATGGAAGGAATAAGAGGCGTCCGGCTCCTTCGGGGTTCCTATCTGAGGTTCCTGCCCTGCCACCGCATGGGTGGTCCACCTCCTTTTTATCCTTACAGTGACTTGGCCTTTTCCCTTGGCTATTTTCACTTTTCTCCTTGTAACCAAGAATTCTAAGCAGGCCATATATATTTTTTAATATCTATTTTACTTCTTTATTTGGCTGTGCTGGGCCTTAGTTGTGGCATGCTAGATCTCCAGTCTTCATTTCAGTATACAGGATCTTGGTTGCAGCATCTGGGATCTAGTTCCCTAACCTGGGATTGAACATGGGCCCCTTGCATTGGGAGTTCGATGTCTTAGCTACTGGACCACCAGGGAAGTTTTGCCATATTTTAATAAGGCAAATTATCCTGTCCTTTGGGTACATCTAACCCTGCAGTAGAGATCATATCAGGATGGAAGGATTGGCTTTCAAGTTCACATAATGTAAGGTGTTTCAAACTTTTCTCTTTTAACACAAGCCACAGAAAAGAAAAAAAAAAAACAAAAACACTTACTGGGGCCCATTTGTACACATTTACACCACATGGACTTATAAAATACTGTAATGAAAGTTTGATAAGACAGTGTTTACCTTTACTGTATGTGATACATCTTATTTCCTTTCTCTTCTCTTCAGTTGATTCTCTCCTATTAGCTTCTACTGAGATTCCCACGTGGCTCAGTGGTAAAGAATCCACCTGCCAATGCAGGAGATGCAGGAGACATAGGATGATCCCTGGGTTGGGAACATCCCCTGGAGGAGGAAATGGCAACCTGTCCCAGTATTCTTGCTGGAAAAATCCCATGGACAGAGTAGCCTGGCTGGGTTGCAATGAGTCAGACATGACTGAGCAACTGAGCATGAGCACAGGAAGATCAGATTCTATTAGAAAAGGTGGTTCTTAACCTACTAAGTTAATTTCAGGGTTTATGAATGGTTGCGCCCTGTAAATTGGAAAATACTGTTTTGATTGTCTCTTTGTTTACTGTCCAAGCTCCTGAGAAAAATATTGTGTCTCACAAGCTTTTCTTACATAGCTAGGGAGACAATGAACCACCCATCAGTGTATTTCAGTTGCATGGGATTTATTTCCCATCACAGGTGATAAGACTGGTCTTTTGCTTGGCTATGAGTGCACAGCTTCCCCAGTTTAGTTGTACAAGACTTCACCAGAAGATTGGATATTTACAAAATTAAATTTCTGATTAAGCTGAGAGTCCAGCCCTAGACTTGGTGTCTATGTGCATACAATCACCAATACTGTCAGTGTTTCATTTTATTTTTTATTTTAGTAAAAGAATTTTTTCTTTTGCTCCACTGAATGTTCGCTGCAGCACAGGGGCTTCTCTAGTTGCGGCACACAGGCTTAGTTGCCCTGTGGCACGTGGGATCTTAGTTCTCCAGTGATGCTATCCAACCATGTCATCCTCTGTCTCCCCCTTCTCCATCTGCCTTCAGTCTTTCCCAGCATCAGGGTCTTTTCCAATGAGTCAGCTGTTGGCATCAGGTGGCCAAAGTATTGGAGCTTCAGCTTCAGCTCCAGTCCTTCCAATAGTATTCAGGATTGATTTCCTTTAAGATTGACTGGTTTGATCTCCTTGCTCTCCAAGGGACTCTCGAGAGTCTTTTCCAGCAACACAGTTCAAAAGCATCAATTCTTCAGCGCTCTGCCTTCTTTATGGTCCAGCTTTCACATCCATACATAACTACCAGAAAGAGCATAGCCTTGACTATATAGACCTTTGTTGGCAAAAGTCCATCTAGTCTTTGCTCTCTAACACACTGTCTAGGTTTGTCATAGCTTTCCTGCCAAGAAGCAACCATCTTCTAATTTCATGGCTGCAGTCACCATCTGCGGTGATTTTAGAGCCCAAGAAGAGGAAGTCTGTCACTGCTTCCACTTGTCCCCGTCTATTTGCCATGAAGTGATGGGACTGGATGCCATGATCTTAGTTTTGTTATTTTGTTTTTAATATTGAGTTTTAGGCCAGCTTAGACCATAAGAAATAAATTTGTGATATACTAATACGGATGCTTCTTTACCAACATTGTAAATAAGCTCTAGAATTGAGTCTAATGGCCACTTTAATTTTAAGTAGTGACGAGCACAAGCAGTGGTTCCAGATGAGAGGAGAGGACTGAGATTTCTGTTATCGACAAAGACACCAGGCTCTGCTGATGCTGCTGTGGTTTGCTACCCACAATCATAGCAGAAGGAAATGCTAAATTGAAGTTAGAAGCTAGTGAAAATGAGTAAGTTAGTTAGCTGGTTAGTTAGCTTAGTAATTTTTTTTCCATCCACATTCTTGGCCCATTGAATTTTGCCCATGGACTCCACAATAGAACCTCTGGCCCATACAATGCAAGACACAGCTTCCCAGTGGCTCCTTCCCAACATACTTCCCTGGCTAGAGAGAGTCATCTCCAGAGCAAGTGCACACTTGTTTCTCCTGAAGACATAGTTTTCTCCTGAAGACATATTTCTCCTGAGGTCCTATGGGGAACCTCACCATCTAACCCCTGGACCGGCATCATCTCTGCATGTCCTGTATGTACACCTCCAGCTTTTGATCAGACACACAGATGCCTGGGTCTACAGAGTCCAGTCTGCTGCAGGACAGAAGGAACCACTCACCCGCTGAAACCTGGATGGATTGGAAACAGCTGGTTGGAGGACTGTGACAAGTACCAGGGCCCCGTGGCTGGCCTCGCAAGCACAGATGCACGCATAATCAAGAATTCCAGAACAGTGGGAAATACTCCCTCTTCAGGGAAGGGCAGCAGCCCCTGTGGCCTGAGGGCCGGGGGCCGGCTGAGGGGCCTTCCCTCTGCCCCACACAGTTGTGTAGACAGGGCGGAGGAGGAGTGTGGGGAGGAGCAGGACCTTGGATCAGTCCTGAAAAATGATGGGAAATTACTCAGTGAAGCTCAGAAGAACACATTGACTCCTGCTTGACTGGGGCTCGAGGCAGGACTTGCATTTTTAGCAAAGTCTGCAAAAGCATATGAAGTGAAATAATGGAGAACAGATTGAAAGCCAGCCCACGATGAGGGGGAGTGCCAGGGGTCAGAGTTCAGGCAGCGTTTCTGGAAAGAGAAGAAAGAGCATGTTTCTCAGTTCTAATTTTTACATGCCTGAGCTATGCAACCAGACAAATATTTGTGGATCTCCTCCAGCCCTGCAGAGCCCGTCATGGGAGCCCAAAGAAGAATGTTTCTGCATACCAGTCTCCCTGCTGGCCCCAGATTGCCCTGCGGTTCACCCTAACTCTCAGGAACCCCACATTTCCCAAAGGAAGCTGCAGTGGAACCCAGACTGTCTGCTTCTCTGGGTTAGGCTGCTCACACCTCCCACCACTTCTGAGCTTCAGTCTGTGCTCAGAGCTGGGAATCACCAGGCTTTGGGGGCGGAGATGCGGGGTCTGGACACTTAGCTGACGGCTTGGTGATCTTAGGAGGAGGATAAGGGATGAGCACACACTTGTCCACGCTGCATCTGGCTGTCACAGGGTGCGAGTGAGCCCGAAAGTTGTCACAGCTGAGCAGACGACTCACTTCCCTGCCCTGCCATGTCTGCAGCTGCATAAACCTGGGAACGTGGGAATTCCACGGACCTGACTTTGGCCCAAAGGGCAGAAGCCCAATGTGACGTATCCGTCTATGACTTCGTTCAAATAGCTGCTTGATAAAGCCCCAGGAAAGGCTGCCCATTCCTGCTACATTCTCCTGGCTTATCTACCAACGGTACTGTCCACACTAAGACGGCAGTTCCCAACTGTTGTGGCACCAAGGACAGGTTTCATGGAAGACAATTTTCCACAGACCAAGGCAGAAGGGATGGTTACAGGATGATTCAGGCGCAGTACACTTATTCTGCTCTTTATTTCTACTTTGCGGTAATCTCAAGATATTCTGATTAACATTAGGGTGAGGGTTCACGCTCCTATGAGAATCTAATGCTGCCTCTGCTCTGACAGGAGGCGGAGCTCAGGCAGTAATGTGAGCAATGAGGAGCAGCTGTAAATACAGATGAAGCTTCACTCGCTTGCCCACCCCTCACCTGCTGCCGCGCAGCCTCGTTTCTTAACGGGCCACAGACCAGTAGTGGTGTGTGGCCTGGGGGTTGGGTACCCCTGCTCTAAGACACACCATTTTTCACAATATGACCTTTCTAAAACCCAAGCACTGCCAGCGGCCAGGAGGTGCACTGTGGCATCGTTGCAGGAGCAACTGTTCTGTCATTGGTGTTGGTGATGACACTAACAGATAAAGATTAAATTAAATTTGAGCGTCTCTGGTTTTCACTGAAAAGTCACATCACCATGCACATGAAAGGAAAAGTTGTTTTCGGCATATAAGGTAGCCTGAGGTGTACACCACCGAATAACGTAATTGAAAATAGAGGACCTCTGTCAGCCCATCTCTTATGACTGACTCTTGTGCTTGACCTTAGGGTGGAACCTCCCTTCTCAGAACCCTCCAGATGATTTCCAGTAATAGGCAACTCAGATCAAAAGATAACAAGACTTTGGACTCAACTTATCAGACTTGGTTTTCTCTGCCACAACCAAAAAATCCTCAATGAAAAATGCTAGATTAAAAAAAAATGTATATGTGCTCAGTCACTTCAAGTTGCCTCTGACTCTTTGCAACCGCATGGACTGTAGCCCCCCAGGCTCCTCTGCCCATGGGATTCTCCAGGCAAGAATACTGGAGTGGGTTGCCATGCCCTCCTCCAGGGGATCCTCCTGATCTGGGGATAGAACCTGAGTCTCTTATGTCTCCTGCATTTGCAGGTGGTTCTTTACCAGTCGTGCCATCTGGGAAGTCCCCCAAAATAATGTATTATGCATTTAATATGGAATTTTCTTTCCCCCAGAAAAGCTGTTATTAAGTTGATGATGCACTGGGTGGGTTAAAAGCAAGGAAACTCACAGTTCTGGACTGTGTGATTTGAGATGCATCTACAGCTTCCCTATGGTTCCTACTCCACTTTTTCTCCTGGAGACCCACTCTCTACTTCAATGCTTGGAATGTGATTCTGAAGTGAGCATCCGATCATCTCACTCTGGTGTGAATTCCAGCATTGAGTCTGTAGAGTTCCAAGTTAGGAATTCTTGTCTGAATTCTGGCTGAATGCACAACCCAGTACATTGCAGACACTCTGAAATTGTAGACACAATTCTATTTGTGAGCATCCTTTCAAGGAATGTGGTCATAACTTTGCTCAGATTCTCAAAGAGGCTTGTTCCCAGACCTTCAAATGAGGCACATTGCCTACAGAAAGGAGTCCACATTCCTTCACATGCAGATGAACCCATCCACAATTTGGACCTTCTGCTTCCTGACTCTCTCCCTTGTAGTCTATAAATCCAACAACCATGAAGCACTTGTAATTCTTTGAATGTGCCAAGGTATGTAATGGTTTTATATGACTATACCTGGGGCACCTTCTGGAATGTTCCCCCCATACAGCCTGCTTGCCCTTGCCAGCTGACACCCTCTCCTTCATCCTTCAGTGCTCCCTCCAGGTATGACCCCCTCTGTAGAGCTTTGATCACCCACCTGGAGAGAATCAGCTTCTCCCTGATAGGGCTTCAGCATCATCCACACGGATCTATTATTGTGTAGGTCACAGCACTGCAATCCCACTCCTTTCTGCCAGGATTATAGTCTTCCCTTTGCATTCTAGCACACTGCTGGGCACACAGCAGGTCTCAATAAACTTGTGTTGGAGAAATTAATCTTTCCAATAAGTATTAATGCTTTTTTTCTGGAATTTCTATTTTACTCTGTCTTGACTTCACCAGGCCTGTGTGACAATTATTTGCATGCAATTTTTACCTGCATCTGCAGAGTAGAGGCAATACCTGCGGCCCAGTTTTGTAGACCGCAAAGGGCCCCACCTGGGATCTGATTGAGCCGGCCTGCTCAGCGTGGGATCAGGATGGGTTCTGAATGGGATTTCTCATGCATCCGTGCTCAACAGTTCATCATGGAGCTGGAGACAAGCAGCCTATCTGGCTTGACTTTCAATTGCCTTAACTTTCTCACATCAGAATTTTCAAAGAAAACATGAGACTCGTATATCATTTGTCTTCCACTGAAGTATTTGTTATAACATCATCTCTCAGCCTTCAGCCATTTCAGATTCAAAGATTTTCTGAAACCTCAAACAGTTGACTATCAGTGCCCATGCTGTCATAGTAAATCTTTGTTTTAAATCTTCATTGTAAAAAAAGATTGACAGAAAAAAACCAAGGACAGGGAAAAGACATAATTCAGATTCAGAGACAACCTTCTGTGTTGCGCAATTGTTACTTTACTAATTGTCCCCTCTACAGACGTGGCCATTGGACATTCCTGCTTTAAAACAGGAGCAGAATCCCTTGAGGCATCAGAGCTTAAAACAGCTTTTAGGTCTCCTGTATTAATTAGCCCAGGAACTCTCCCTCCACCTCTCTTAGCACTCCTGCAGAGCAAGACAGAAAGGGTGAGACCAGGCCAGACAACACCAGGCTCTGCTCTCAGCAGTCATCTCCAAGCTAGTCTGAAGGCTCTCTCCGGTGCTCAGAACCCTGGTTTCCAGGCTTGAGGGACCAAATGCCCTTTCCTGGAGGTGACCACTCATCAGCGCTCACTGGGGTGGGGGTGGGAGCAACCAAAGTTGCAAGAAGGCTGACCAGAAGGTTCTGGGGACCCTGAGGGATTCTCTGGGTCAGGGAATGTGGGTCATTTCTACTTTCGGGGGAGCATGGTTCTGGTAATAACTGGCAAATTCTCCAGGCTGGGCAGGTAGAAAGCCACCAGGAGAGATTTGGGCTGCTGCTGAAGGAACCACCAGGGTGAATTGTGACTGATGTCTGATTTGCAAAAGGGAAAAAATTCTGATCTTCCTTTACCACTAGCCAGGATGCTATATGCTCTGCCCATTCCTCCAAGGTGAGAATTTCTATGGTACTTGGGGTAGCCAGCTACCATGATGGCCCCCAACGAACCCCACATCCTAGTTTTCATACCCCTGTGAGTCCTCTCTAACATGGCACCAGGTAGGTATGTCTGTGTAACCATTGTAGACCTATGCTATGGTGATATCATACACTGATGTGGTTAAGTCAGAGGAGAAACTACAACATCTGTCTTGGGGCTAGCCATCCTTCTCCCTCATCACTTTCACTGGGGGAGCCAGCAATCATTTTGTGAACAGCTCTGCAGTTTGGCCTACATGGGGAGGAGCTGAAGCCTCATGCCAACAGTCAGTGAGGAGCTGAGGCATGGGGACAGCAGTTTAGACTCAAATCCTCCAGCCCTAGTCATGCCCTCGGATAAGACTGAGGCCTGGCTGACAGCTGGGCTGCAGCCTGTGAGAGGGCCTGAGCCATAACCACTGAACAATCCACTCCTGATTTCCTAACCTCAGAGACCATGCGAGTCTTAGAGCAATCTGTTCCACAGCCATAATTATCTAAAGCCGTTCTTATGAAAATTTTCAGAACTTTCAGTGATTTTTTTACGTTTATCAAACTACTGTGAGATTATTATTATGACTCTTCTCAGAGAGTGAAAATTAGGTTCAAGTAGATTGCCTGAACTAAAATCCCATTGATTTGTGAGTCAGCTGCCCTTAGAAATTAAAACTTCAAGGGACTTCCTTGATAGTCCAGTGGCTAAGACTCCATGCTTCCAATGCAGGGGGCCTAGATTCAATCTCTGGTCAGGGAACTAGATCCCTCATGCCCCAACTAAACATCCCACATGCTGCAGTGAAAACTGAGGATCCCGGGTGCCACAGCTAAGACCTGGCACGGCCAAAATAAATAAGTAGGTAAGTAAGTATTGTTCGGTCACTTAGCTGTGTCCGACTCTTTGCGACCCCATGGACTGCAGTGCACCAGGCTTCCCTGTCCATCACTATCTCCCAGAGTTTGCTCAAACTCATGTCCACTGAATCAGTGATGCCATCCAACCATCCTACCCTCTGTCACCCTCTTCTCCTGCATTCTTTCCCAGCATCAGGGTCTTTTCCAACGAGTTGTCTCTTCACATAAGGTGGCCAAAGAATTGAGGCTGCAGCTTTAGTCTCAGCCCTTCCAATGAACATTCAGGTAAGTAATTAAATAAATAAATATTTTTTAAAAAGCAATTAACACTTCCAGTTTTAGCACCAGTGGAAACTCTATTGTGCATTTCTGTTCATTTTTGCTTGAAATAAATGAAAAGAAAATATCTTTAAGCCTCACAGCAGTCCAGGTGCGTGTGTCTGGCTGATATTGCTCATTAAACTATATTCCAATGTATTCTTAAAACCCATGAATGAGGATGAAAGGAGAAGAGCTATAAAGCAGGAACTATCCGTGTTGTAGAGACCAGGAAATGCACTTCCTCCTGAGATGATGGAAGACTGACAGAGTGTGCATGTGACCTCATGCTATCACGGCATCTTGCATTAACTCAAAGCAGGGACTCATCAAGGCTGTAATTTATTGATCTCAGGGAAGCACGGGAATCCAGGTTAATGCTGCATTTTTCATTCAGTGATGAGATCTATAGCTACGACTGTACATGAAGGTCTGAGCACTTCTGTTACAACGTTCATACTCACGGATTCATAGTGAGCTGGGACCCCGTTCCAGCTGAAACTCATAAAACACACTCTTAGCTTAGGAATGAAATTTAAAACAAAGCACAATAGCTAAAGGCCTTGTTTCCCTCCCTCACCCACCAGGATTATATATTCTCAGAGAGACCTGATCTCTGGCTTGAATTATGTGAAAGTGTAAAAGGGGGGAATTTTAGTGTATAGAGAATACAAACTATTGTTCCAAGTGAGTATTTCTCCTGTATTTTGTTCCCACGATATTGAAGTTGAGATGATTCTGCCATTTGATGTTTAAAAAGAGAGTGTAATTGAGTGTCTACTACATGGAATGCACTCCTGTATTTTCTGAACATCAACACATTTATTCTTCTCTGTGTTCCTGTTTGGAACTCACCTGGAGCACATTACAAAATATTAGTGAGGAAAGCAACCAAAAATTTATGAGAAAAGTTAGCAGTTGTGGAGGATAGGTAGAAAAGATCCTTAAATGGCTTTTCTGATTATAAAAGTGATATTCACTCATTATGAAATACTTGAGAAAAATATTGAAAACTCTAAGCAAGAAAACAAAAGTTCCTCACCATCCCCTTCTTGAACCTGATCTTGTCACCACACATGCTTTTTTGCCTCCGCGGCTATCAGGAGGCACCCTCAGCGAACCCTGTCTTGCGCACGGACCTGAGTGTGCTGATCGTCGAAACTGGGTCTCCCCAGACAGACAGTGGCCCTCAGCAGCAGAAAGCATACTTGCCCTGCCATGATGTTCCTGGCATTGTGTGGGACAATTAGTAGACACCCCGTGGATGTTTGTGGAGAGAGGCCTGAAGTCCAAGTCCTTGTAAATGTCTGTGAAGTACCCCTCCCCTCCTCCAAGAAAGCCCTGAGTGCTCCAGGGCTCGTGCTGTGTGCCCAAGCAGTGAGGTGAGCTCTGGAGCCAAAGCTGGCCCAGCCAAACTGCCTTGACAGAGGAGTGTGGTGACAGCTGGGCTTCAGGAAGCAGGGCCACTGATAGTGCTGCTCATGAACAGGGGCCTCTGCGTCCCTCCCTCAGCACCACCAGCTCCAGGCAACTCAGCAGAAGTCAGGGAGGGAGTACTTCAAAGGCTTCAGAGACCAACTAATGACCTAGAGACTCTAAAAAACTGATGGCAGCTAAAAGCCCTGCTTACTGGATCTGTCCCACCAAGTCTGAGTGGATGGTGAAAGCATCACCACAGAACAGCATACTGTGGTTATACCTAGCACTTAGTGATGAACCAGTATACCACTGGATATAACTTTGACTTCTGTGAACCCAGGCAAGTGATACAGCCTCTGTGTTTGCAGTGTTTCCTCTTCTGAGACAAGCAGTGCCTGCCTCATGGTTCCCTGGTGGGGAGGAAAGTTCTAGAAGTTAACAGAGCATGGTGAATGCCAGCTCTAGCTGTCACAGTCATTATTGTGACTGTGGAGTTCCCTTCTTGAGGAACTCATAATGTTGTTGGGAGGGTCAAATGATGTGCTGGTGGGCTTACATCTGTTCTCAGGAGACTGAACAGTCAAACACTGAAGAATGTTGGCTCAAGGTCATACAAACATTATATGTGCAAAGCCTCACTATTTCTAGCTCTGCAAACAGGGACAAGTCCTTATTCCTTGAGTCTTAGTTTCCTTACCTATAAAATATGATGAATGATAGTTGTAAGGACTGAATCAGATAATAACTATGAGCCATTCAGTTCAGTTCAGTTCAGTTCAGTCGCTCAGTCACGTCTGACTCTTTGCAACCCCATGGACTGCAGCACGACAGGCCTCCCTGTCCATCACCAACTCCCAGAGTTTACTCAAACTCATGTCCATTGAGTTGGTGATGCCATCCAACCATCTCATCCTCTGTTGTCCCCTTCTCCCACCATCAATCTTTCCCAGCATCAGGGTCTTTTCAAATGAGTCAGCTGTTCGCATCAGGTGGCCAAAGTACTGGAGTTTCAGCTTTAGCATCAGACCTTCCAATGAGTATTCAGGACTGATCTCCTTTAGGATGGACTGGTTGGATCTTCTTGCAGTCCAAGGGACTCTCAAGACTCTTCTCCAACACCACAGTTCAAAAGCATCAATTTTTCAGTGCTCAGCTTTCTTTATAGTCCAACTCTCACATCCATACATGACTGCTGGAAAAACCATAGCCTTGACTAGACGGACCTTTGTTGGCAAAGTAATGTCTCTGCTTTTTAATATACTGTCTAGGTTGGGCATAACTTTTCCTTCCAAGGAGTAAGCATCTTTTAATTTCATGGCTACAATCACCATCTGTAGTGATTTTGGAGCCCCCCAAAATAAAGTCTGACAGTTTCCACTGTTTCCCAATCTATTTCCCATGAAGAAATAGGACCAGATACCATGATCTTAGTTTTCTGAATGTTGAGCTTTAAGCCAACTTTTTCACTCTCCTCTTTCATTTTCATCAAGAGGCTCTTTAGTTCCTCTTCACTTTCTGCCATAAGGGTGGTGTCATCTACATATCTGAGGTTATCACTATTTCTCCCGGAAATCTTGATTCCAGCTTGTGCTTCTTCCAGCCCAGCGTTTCTCATGATGTACTCTGCATAGAAGTTAAATAAGCAGGGTGACAATAGACAGCCTTGACGCACTCCTTTTCCTATTTGGAACCAGTCTGTTGTTCCATGTCCAGTTCTAACTGTGGCTTCCCGGTCTGCATACAGATTTCTCAAGAGGCAGGTCAGGTAGTCTGGTATTCCCATCTCTTTCAGAATTTTCCACAGTTTGTTGTGATCCACACAGTCAAAGGCTTTGGCATAGTCAATAAAGCAGAAAGAGATGTTTTCCTGGAACTCTCTGGCTTTTTCCATGATCCAGCGGATGTTGGCAATTTGATCTCTGGTTCCTCTGCCTTTTCTAAATCTAGCTTGAACATCTGGAAGTTCATGGTTCATGTATTGCTGAAGCCTGGCTTGGAGAATTTTGAGCATTACTNNTAGTGATGCTTTCTAAGGCCCACTTGACTTCACATTTCGGGATGCCTGGCTCTAGGTGAGTGATCACACCATCGTGATTATCTGGGTCGTGAAGATCTTTTTTGTACAGGTCTTCTGTGTATTCTTGCCACATCTTCTTAATATCTTCTGCTTCTGTTAGGTCCAGACCATTTCTGTCCTTTATTGTGCCCATCTTTGCATGAAATGTTTCCTTGGTATCTCTAATTTTTTTGAAGAGATCTCTAGTCTTTCCCATTCTGTGTTTTCCTCTATTTCTTTGCATTGTTCGCTGAGGAAGGCTTTCTTATCTCTCCTTGCTATTCTTTGGAACTCTGCATTCAAATGGGTATATCTTTCCTTTTCGCCTTTGCATTTGGCTACTCTACTTTTCACAGCTATTTGTAAGGCCTCCTCAGACAACCATTTTGCTTTTTTGCATTTCTTTTTCTTGGGGATGGTCTTTCTCCGTGTCTCCTGCACAATGTCATGAACCATGAGCCATTAGTCTATCCATGTACGGAACAGGTGTATGAATTGAGACAATGTGTTAGTCAGGATTCTGCACTGAAATAGAACCAATAGGATAGCTCTATCTATATATCTAAACCTATCTATATCATATCCTATCTGTCTGTCTGTCTGACTGCCTATCTATCTATCAAAACAGAAAAGGAGAGAGAGATTTCTTTTAAGGAATTGCTTCAGGTGATCATGGGGGCTGGTAAGTCTGACCTCTATAGGAAAGACTGGCAGTCTGGAAATTTAGGGAAGAGTAGATATTGCAATTTGCAGTCCAAACTCATCAGGGCAGCAGGCTAGACATTCCAGCAGGCTTTCTGTGTTACAGTCTGAAGCTTAATTCCTTCATTCAGGAGAAAACCTCAGGCTGCTCTTAGATTTTCTACTGATTAGATAAGGCCCACTCACAGTATGGAGGGTAATCCACTTTACTCAAAGCCTAATGATTTTAATGTTAATCACAGTTTTAAAATACCTTCACAGTGACATCTTTACTGGGGTTTGACCAAACAACTTGGCACTGTAGCCTAGCCAAGTTGACACATAAAATTAACCATCACAGACAGTTTTGTAACTTCTCCAAGCCTGTTTCCCAAGCATCCAATAATGCTGTTAATACCTAAGTTACAGTATTTTTTTAAACAAACATTTTTTCCAATTTTTCTGTGTGTGTTTCAGGAAGTTCTAGGTGCTTGGGATACTGCAATGAGCAAAACAGAGTATCATCTTTGAGCTCACACTTGGAGGTGCTGAGGAAGGCACTTTTATTTAGTTGCTATATAAACTCTGTCCATGGGATTCTCCAAGCAAGAATACTTCTCCAGGCAAGTGAGTTGCCATGCCCTTCTCCAGGGGATCTTCCCAACCCAGGGATCAAACCCAGGTCTCCTGCATTGCAGGCAGATTCTTTACCATCTAAGCCACCAGGGAAGCCTGTATAAACTGTCAGATATTGATAAGTGCTAAGAAGAAAAACAAAACAGAAGCTGCTGTTGAGAGGACTAAAGGAGATGATGGAAACAAGGGCATCCCTGAGGACTGAGCAGACTTCAGTTACTCAGTCCGTGTTGCCTTCTTTCCCTTATCAACCACAGTGTCGCATGATAAGTCATTTTCCTACTTTACCAGAAATTATTATGTATTTCCCCTTCTTGGCATAGACCATCTGGGAGTGAATCTTGATCATGCCTGTGGACTGCAGGCAAACTCTGGAAGAAAGATGAAAACTAAACTTTTGCTTCCCTAGGTGCCTAAGTAAAGTTATTTTACCCCTCACAGAAATGTGGAATTCAGAAGGGGTAAAAAAAACTGTTTTAAATTTATTTTGCATTGAAGTATAGTTGATTTACAATATTGTGTTACTTTCTGGTGTATGGAAAAGTGATTCACATATATATATATATATTCTTTCTCATTTGGTTTATTATAAGATATTGAACATATTTTCCTGTGCTATTATAGTAGGACCATGTTGTTTATCCATTCTATATATAATAGTTTACATCTGCTAATCCCAAATTTACAATCCATCCCTTCCATGGTGGCTCAGTGGGAGACCCAAGTTTGATCCCAGGGTCAGGAATATCCCCTGGAGAAGGAAATGGCAACCCGCTCCAGTATTCTTGCCTGGAGAATTCCATAGACAGAGAAGCCTGGCACAATTATAGTCATTGGGTCACAAAAGAGTCAGGCACGACTTAGCAACTAAACAACAGCAATGGGTTTAGTTGCTCCTACCCTCTTCCCAGGTGGTACAGTGGTAAGGAATCCATCTGCAGTGTAGGGGACTGCAGAGACATGGGTTCGAACCCTGAGTCGGGAAGATCCCCTGGAGCAGGAAATGACAACCCACCCCAGTATTTTTGGCTGGAAAATTCCATGGACAGAAGAAGCTGGCGGACCCCCACCCATGGGGTTGCAAAGAGTCAGACACGATTGAGCACACATGTTCTGGCTCGACGCTCTGCAGCATGCGAAATCTTCCTGGATTAGATATTGAAACTGTGTCTCTTGCACTGGCAGAAGGATTCTTTACCTCTGATATCTTTATCATAGGATATTGAATATATTAATAGTTCCCTGTGTATACAGTAGGACCTTGTTGCTTGTCCTTCTATGTATAATATAATCGTTTGCATCTGCTAATCCCAAATTCCCCATCCATCCCTCCTCCACACCCCTCCCCCCTCCACCTTGGCCACCACATGCCTGTTCTCTAGGTCTGTGAGTTTGCTTCTGTTTTCTGGATAGTTGCATTTGTGTTGTATTTTAGATCCCACATATAAGTGATATAATATATTTGTCTTTCTATAATTTTCTTTTTTGATGTCCTTTTCTGGTTTGGTTTGAGGGTAATGCTGACTTCATAAAGTGAGTTTGGAAGCACTCTCTCATCTTCATTTTCTGGCAAGACTTTGAGAAAGGTATTAAATCTTTTTTTAAAATGTTTAGTAAAATCACCAGTAAAGTTCATTGAGAGGCTTTTGGTTACTGATTCAACCTCCTTATTAGGAATTGGTCTTTTCAAGTTTTCTATTTCTTCATGATTAAGTCTTGGAAAATTGTGTTTCTAGGCATTTGTCCATTTATTCTAGGTGATTCAACCTTTGGACATATACTTGTTTTTATTATTGTCTTATGATTCTTTGTATTCCTATGGTATCAGTTGAAACTTCTTTTATTTCTGATTTTACTTGACCCTTTCTTTTTCCTTCTTAGTCTAATTGAAGACTTGTCAGTTATCTTTCCAAAGAACCAGTTCTTAGTCTCTGTTTTATTTCCCTTCTGAACTTTATTATTTCCTTCCTACTACTAACTTTGGGTTTCGTTTGTTCTTTTTCTAGCTCCTTTAGGTGAAAAGTTAGATTATTTGTTAGAGTTTGGTATTATTAACTATAAAGACCATGCTGTACATTACCTCCCCAGGGCTTCTTTATTTTATAAATGCAAATTTGTACCTTTGGATCTTCTTCACCCATTTCACCCAACCTCTAGTCCCTGATTCTGGCAACCACCAATATGTTCTCTGTATCTGTGAGTTTAGTTTGGGGGTTTTGTATGTTTATTTATTTGTTTTTTTAGATTCCCAATATAAGTGAGATCATACAGTATTTGTCTTTGTCTCACTTGTTGCATTTAGAATAATGCCCTTGAAGTCCATCTATGTTATCACAAATAGCCAGATTTCATTCATTTTTTATGGCTGAATAATATTCCATTGTGTGTGTGTGTTTGTTTGTGTGTTCCTTCATTCATTGGTAGACAGTTAGGTTGTTCCCTATATTGACTACTGAAAATAATGCTGCAATGAACCTGGATGTGCAAATATCTTTTTGAGTTAGTGTTTTTGTTTCCTTCAGATAAATACCTATAAATTGAATTGCTGGATCATATGATAGTTTAGTTTAATGTTTTTGAAAAATCTTCTTACTGCTTTTCATAGTGGCTGCACCAATTTACATTCCCATCAGCAGTGCACAAGAATTTCTCTTTCTCTATACCGTCATCAATACTTGTTATTTTTTGTCTTTTTGGTAATATTTTTCCTCCTGTTTTTAATCTATGGTCATTGTGTTCTGCTTTCAGAGACAGTCCTCATATATCTTCATCTATGTAGAGTCTATATCGTCATCTTCCAAACTTTCCAGTAAGTTTTATAAAATAATTTTTATTTAAGCATTTTGTCCAAATAGAAAAAATGTAAATATCAAAAGTACTCAACTGTGTAGCCAGCACTTAGCTCTGGAAAGAACATTACTACCACTGCAGATGTCATCCTTGTGCCTTGCTCACTCACTATCCTTCCTAAGGGAAACAACTATCCTTTATTTTAAATATTTTAAATTAGCTTTGCCTGTTTTGTACTTCACATAAATGGAAGCACACAGAATTGTATTATTTTGTGTCTGGCTTCTTTCACTCACCACTGTTTAGGCAATTCATTTATCTTGTCTACATTCTCATTTCTGCGTGGTATTCCACTATAAGAATGTATTACAATTTATTTGCCCATTTTATACTGCTGATAGATGAT
The DNA here is from genome assembly GCA_006410935.1 of Redunca redunca. NCBI lineage: Eukaryota > Metazoa > Chordata > Mammalia > Artiodactyla > Bovidae > Redunca > Redunca redunca. The sequence goes on along the minus strand of SJYQ01012720.1, from coordinate 49,026 downwards.
TGTTTCCAGTTTTTATGGATAGTGCTGCTGTGATCATTCTTGCACGTGCCTTTTGGTGAACACATGTATGCATTTCTATTGGATACATACCTAGGAACAGAATTATTGGGTCATAGGACATTCATATTTTCGGCATTAGTGGATGTTGTGAACCAGTTTTCCACATGTATTTTATCAACTGACATTCCCCTCAGCAGCATATGAGAACTCCAGTTGCTGTACATTGTCACTAATACTTGGAGTGTGTATGTGTATGCGTTTGTGTGTGTTTTGTTACTCATTTTAACAATGCTGGTGGATGGCATATCATTGTGGTGTTATTTTTTTCCTGAAGTTGAGCATCTTTTCTTACCCACTTGAGTATTCTATTTGTAAAGTGACTGTTCGGAACTTTAGTCCAATTTTCTATCAGTTTTCTAACTTCTTTTGTTATTTATTTATAGATGTTCTCCCTATATTCTGGATACAAATATTTTGTTGGAGATAAAATTGCAAATATTTTCTGTTATGCTCTGGCTTGCCTTTTCACACCTGTGACAGTATGTTTTTGTTAGCAGAAGTTCTTAATTTTAATGTTTTCAAATACATCAATCCAGTGTGACCTTTCTGATACCTTATTTTAAATTTGTGGATTCTTTAGCTGTTTCTTTGTTGTTGCTTGTTCCCAAGATAAATAGAACATTTTCTTTCAGCTGCATGAGAATATTGATGCTTTTTAAAAGCTTTCCATTTCCTGCACAGCCTCTGTATCCTCTCAGGTCTGTCTGCTCCATCCCTGTCGTTCACCTGGTGGGTTTCTTCAAGCGTCTGTGACTCTTGGCTGTTTGCTGATGTGTGAGTCCTTGGTGTTTAGTGGGTTTCACCCTGGAGTGAGCTGTCTGTGGAGTGAGTCCCCATTGCTTATGAAGTTAGGTCACTCCTCTTGGATTGGTTCAAATTCACCAAAAAATACACTTTCAGTCTTCTTCCTGAAGGATTAAATCCTAGCTCCAGAGTCCTAAAGCTACATTGTGGGAAGAAGAACAAGAGCCCACAAGCAGCTGGTGCCCACTGAAGTAGACATACTTTGCTTTACCCTCTCCAGAAAATAAATTTCCAGCATTCTGTTAGAAAAGTGGAGATGTATCCCTGTGTCAGAAGCAGTGGATGGGATCTGAGTGCCCAACAGCTCAGTAAAGAGATTTGAAAGCAATCATCAGATTTATAGCTCACTCCTCTCTTTTCCTCCTGAGACCCAGGATGCTTCCAGTTTCTGAGCCTTTGGGGATTTTGTACTGTAAACCAAGACTTCCCTACTGCTGGCTTGTAATTCAGCTTTCCAAGTTCTGCTAAGTCCATTTCCAGTCACCACTCTGCTTTCTAGCTTCCATACAGTTGTTGTTGCCTCTGTTCCTATTCCCTTAGTAGGTTTATGTCTTTGAAAATTCTTCCTCATGATTTTGTTGAGATTGGGGGAAGAAGCAAATGTAAATGGAGGCACTCAATCTACTACTTTTAACTAGAAGTCACTACATTAGTTCCTTAATCCTTTCAGAATTTATTTTTGTATGTGTATGGTACGTACCAGAAATTTAAAGTTATGTATGTATTCCAAAGAGATATTCATTTGTTCCAAAATCACTTATTGAATAATTCATTCTCTCTCCCATGTCCTGGAATGTTCTGCTTCTAAACACCTGCTCAGTGTACTCTTTCTTCTCGTTCAAGTCTTTGTACAATGTTTTCAGGCCAGAGAAGGTCGTGTACACTGCCCTATTAAAAATGCACACCTGAGACTTCCCTGGTGATCCACTGATTAAGAATCCAGCCTTGCAATGCAGGGGACAGAGCTTCGATCACTGGACTGGGAACTAGGATCCCACATTCCATGGGGCAACTAAGCCCATACACTGCAACCACTGAGCCCATGTGCTTCCACTAGACAGTCTGTGCACTGCAAGGAAAGATCCTGCATGACACAACTAAAACCCAACGCATCCAAGTGAATTAATTAAAAAATGCACACCCACATCTGTTGCTTTCTTTCTCCTCTCCAATTTTTTATAGTACTTCCCACCCTGTTATATCGGAGCAGGCAATGGCACCCCACTCCAGTACTCTTGCCTGGAAAATCCCATGGATGGAGGAGCCTGGTAGGCTGCAGTCCATGGAGTCGCAAAGAGTCAGACATGACTGAGCGACTTCACTTTCACTTTTCACTTTCATGCACTGGAGAAGGAAATGGCAACCCAGTCCAGTGTTCTTGCCTGGAGAATCCCAGGGACGGAAGCCTGGTGGGCTGCCATCATGGGGTCGCACAGAATTGGACACGACAACCGACTTAGCAGTAGCAGCAGCAGCACCCTTTCATATACTATGATTAACCATGTCTTTTATTTGTTGTATTCTGATGTTTTGACATCTGCAGCCTTGCTAACCCACCTCAAAGTGTCCGACTCTTTGCGACCCCATGAATCACAGTATGCCAGGCCTCCCTGTCCATCACCAACTCCCAGAGTTCACTCAAACTCAAGTCCATCGAGTCAGTGATGCCATCCTATGGTTAACCAAATACTAGAGATAATTCACCCAAGAGTATGTTTTCAAATACAAGCAGTCCAGAGCCCTCCCACCACCCACCTTCTCGATCCAGCTGTCACTCTCCAGACTGCTGTCCACCTGCCCTAATCACCCTAGTGGAGGTGCCAGACAACTACGGACAGCCCCTCTGTCCCAGAAGCCGCTGAAATTATTCAGACTTGCCCTCCTAAACCTGTTTGCCCTGTCTTTCCTGTTTCTTCTATGAAAACCACAGTAAAAGCTCTTGCCTACACTTCTGGAACCTCATTCCTGCCTCCTGACCAAACTGGTGCTTCCCCATACGGCCCTGCATGGTGTGGCATGCCCCCTTCCTTTTAAGATCTGTGAGAAACAAATAATCTTTTCAACGGCAGTCATCTCCTGATCTGTTGCCTTACTGTGCCTCACTAAATTGTCAAACATTTACTTTTCTATTTGAGGCTGATTTTCTCTCATTAGACAGTAGCTTCTGTGAACTCAAGGATTTTACATATTTTGGTTGTTATCTTATGCACGATACCTATCATTCAACAAACATATGCAGAATGAATTAGCAAATATACTATGTTTTCAAACAAGCATGGCTTTGTTTCCATACCCTCTATTTTCTTCCATTTGTTAATTTATTTATTCCAATATAGCCTACTCCATATTATTTTCCATAATTTTGTAGTTTCATACTAACAGAGTAAATTGCCATTCATCGTACCTGTTTTTCAAGATACCTGTGCCCGTATTGGGCTTCCCTGGTGGCTGATGTTATTATTACCTAATATCAAACATTTTTTAATCAGCTAATATTTAGGCAGAATTTTTGTCTTATGATTCATAGGTGAAGGTGAAGTTGCTCAGTTGTGTCTGACTCTTAGCCACCCCGTGGACTGTCGCCTACCAGGCTCCTCCGTCCATGGGATTCTCCAGGCAAGAATACTGGAGTGGGTTGCCATTTCCTTCTCCAGGATTATGATTCATATTAGTTAATTAACCCAAGTTAAAAAGTACAAAAGAGTAAAAAATGAAGGTAATTGTTCCCCTTACTCTAGTCCCCCTTCCCAGTGGCAACCACTTTGTAAAAATCTTTGTTTCCGAGAAATAATCCAGGTGTGTGCTTGTTGTATCTATATAATATTTATGTGTGTATCTATATGTATGTATAAATATATTTCTAATTTACTATTTACACTTCTGACATGCATATAAAATATAGATATGTAGTCACAATGAAGAAAGAAATGGAAACTCACTCTAGTATTCTTGCCTGGAAAATCCCATGGACAGAGGAGCCTGGCGGGCTGCAGTCCATGAGGTTGCAAGGAGTTGGACACGACTGAATGACTAACAGCCCGTATAGTCACATAATTGGAAATNAAAAATCTTTGTTTCCGAGAAATAATCCAGGTGTGTGCTTGTTGTATCTATATAATATTTATGTGTGTATCTATATGTATGTATAAATATATTTCTAATTTACTATTTACACTTCTGACATGCATATAAAATATAGATATGTAGTCACAATGAAGAAAGAAATGGAAACTCACTCTAGTATTCTTGCCTGGAAAATCCCATGGACAGAGGAGCCTGGCGGGCTGCAGTCCATGAGGCTGCAAGGAGTTGGACACGACTGAATGACTAACAGCCTGTATAGTCACATAATTGGAAATTTTCTATAAATGGTATTTTATATCTTGCTTTTTCCAATTTAACATATTTTGAAGAATATTCCACATTTCCCCATGCATCTATGTTACCTTTCTTCCATATGTGTTCCATTTTATGGATATCATGCAGTTTATTTACCTCATTGACATATGAATGTAAGTTTTGGATATTTCTAACATTTTGTCATTTTTTGTTACCTTACTTCATATATTATATTATTTTGTCCAATTATGCCATGATCATCCTAATACATATAATAAATAAAATTAAAATCATAATGAGATCACTTATGCTTTATTAGAATTAGCAAAGAATTGTTGTTTTTTTTTAAGTTGGTAGTAAATATAGATGGAGAAGACCTGGAAAAACAGGTGTTCTCCCAGACTGCTATGACTTTGGAAAGCATTTGACAATGTCTATCAAAATTAATACTGCATCCATTTACTTAGAAACTTCACTGACACGCATATCACGACATGTAGTCAAAGACTTGTTAGAATTTTGACTGAGATTTCATTAAACTTATCATTTATTTCATGAAGTGAAAATCTCACAGTTGTGTCTGACTCTTTCCGATCCCATGGACTGTAGCCTGCCCAGCTCCTCGGTCCATGGAATTCTCTAGCAAGAGTACTGGAATGGGTTGCCATTTCCTTCTCCAGGGGATCATCCCGACCTGGGGATCAAACACAGGTCTCAGTCACTAGGGAAGCCCTATCATTTAGTTTAGGGGCAGTTAATTATCATATTAGTGACTTTCCATTCAGTAAGACACAGTTTAATTTTCCACCTCTCTAAGTTTTCTTTTGTGATTTCCAGTAGAGGTGATATATGTCTTTCATATTTCTTAGGTTTGTTTTTCTACATAGATTTCCTGCCATTAAGTGGAAATATTACTACTCTGAAATTCTGAATCAGCTAATGACAGCATTTGGGCTTCCCTGCTGGCTCAGTGGTAAAGAATCCATCTGCCAATGCAGGAGATGTGGGTTCGATCCCTGGTTTGGGTAGATCCCCTGGAGAAGGAAATGGCAACCCACTCCAGTATTCTTCCCTGGGAAATCCCATGCACAGAGAAACCTAGAGGGCTACAGTCCATGTGATTGCAGAGTCGGACATGACTTAGTAACTGAGTGCACAATGGTAGCATTTTGGAAAAGTATTTTTAATACATCTACTTTGGCTCTTAATACACATTTGATTCTCTGACTTCTTCTCAACTTCCTGCCGTACTGAGATCCAGTGCAATTTTAGTTCCACATTTTCATTCATACATTCATTTACACATCTGGCAATTATTTACCCTTCACTATATCTTAACCGTATATATATATATATACACATATATAAAACTATATATATATATTTTTTATTTTACTGTTTTCCCTGTTTACTGCTCTTTCTTGCATTGTAAAATTTCTCTTGGATTAATTTTTTTGTTGAAGTACAGTCTCTTTAATTTTTTTAATAGAAGCTGTAAGGGTAAAATTATTCTGAGTCTTTACAGTTCTGAAAATGTCCTTCGTATTTGAATCAACAATGGCCAGAAATAAAATTCTAGTTTCAAAACCTTTTACTTTTGAAACTTTAAGGTTATTGTTGTATGATTTTCCTACCTAATTCTTATGTTTCTGTAAGTAAGCTGTTGCTTTCTCTCAGAAAGCTTTGAGAAATTTTTCCTCCTTCAGTCTTGGAACTTTAGAAATCTCATCATAAAGTCACTAAGGGCAAAGCTGTTTTGAGTCTGAAAAAAAACCTGCATTATTTTCCTCTTCTTAATTCATTGATTATTTTGTGCCCTCCATTCTCATGATTCTTCATGGATGTAGGGAGAACAGCAATATTGTACATATCAATGTACAATATTGCCATTACATTTTCATCTTTTGGTCTTTCATTGAACTATATGTTCTCAAATACTTTTAAAGAATGAATGGTTGTTCTCTCATCAATTTGTAAACCTAACTAGAGAGGTACTAATTTAAATTGATTTTGGTCATTTACACTCTAATATGAATAAGTTAGTGATAATAGACTAGGCATTTCAGCATAAGCAATCTACAAAATGGAAATTTGGCCAAGCACACAAGTTCTTGCAAAAGCATCAACCTCAGATATATTCTGTAAAACTTAAAGACTAGATAATTGTTCCCTGGGAAATTTCTCTTAAAAAGCAAAATACAGATGTCCCTCATATGTAGTTTCCAAGTCAATTTCAGATGTTGAATTTTAAAGGAAACCAGAGTGACCACATGAGAGGTAAATTTCAGGCTACACATATGGCAGGATGGGAGGCCTAAACTGAGAGGTATTTGGTGATGGGTCTTGGTTTCTCTAAAGGAAAAAAGTGTTTCTGTCTTTCAGATAATGTGACTTATTATTTCTAAGCTGAAAGAAACTCACATTTGCTCCAGGGGAATATTAGACTTCCTTCCTCAACTGGCTTTCAGTTTTCTCTTTTCAAATAAAAAATCTGATTCTTTAAAGTAACTATAAAACCCTAGGTTTCAAACTTGTATCCTTATTATAACCAGATGGGAGTTATAGATCTCTCTGATGTATCAGAGACCAAAGAGGGGATGTCTGGTTAATCTCTTTGGTAGATTTCTTAAATCTCCTGGCTTTCCCCATGAGCAAAAAAAAAAAAAAAAAGTAATAAAATAACTTAGATCCAGTTACAAATTAAAAGACGCTTACTCCTTTACTCCTTGGAAGAAAAGTTATTACCAACCTAGATAACATATTCAAAAGCAGAGACATTACTCTGCCAACAAAGGTCCATTTAGTCAAGGCTATGGTTTTCCCAGTGGTCATGTATGGATGTGAGAGTTGGACNTGTGAGAGTTGGACTGTGAACAAAGCTGAGTGCCAAAGAATTGATGCTTTTGAACTGTGGTGTTGGAGAAGACTCTTGAGAGTCCCTTGGACTGCAAGGAGATCCAACCAGTCCATTCTAAAGGAGATCAGCCCTGGGTGTTCTTTTGGAAGGATGATGCTAAAGCTGAAACTCCAGTACTTTGGCCACCTCATGCGAAGAGCTGACTCATTGGAAAAGACTGATTCTGGGAGGGATTGGGGGCAGGAGGAGAAGGGGACGACCGAGGATGAGATGGCTGGATGGCATCACGGACTCGATGGACGTGAGTTTGAGTGAACTCTGGGAGATGGTGCGTGCTGCGATTCATGGGGTCGCAAAGAGTCGGACATGACTGAGCGACTGAAGTGAACTGAACTGAACTAAATCTGCTCGTGGAGTGGGCTGGGTGATAAATGCCTTCAGCTGAGCCTTTGTGAGAAACAGACAAATACAGGATACCATCTTATATACAGTTGTTGTTGTTGTCCAGCCGCTAAATTGTGTCCTCCTCTGCCACCCCATGAACTGCAGCACACCAGGCTTCCCTGTCCTTCACCATCTCCCGGAGTTTGCTCAAACTCATGTCCGATGAGTCAATGACGCCATCCAACCATCTCATCCTCTGTCATCCCTTCTCCTCCTGCCTTCAATCTTTCTCAGCATCAGGGTCTTTTCCAATGAGTTGGCTCTTCACATCAGTTTAACAAAATTTGGTTAACTCTTTCCAAATTGAAGCTGTAACAGTAATGCCACAAACTGTGGCAAACTCAGTTTGTCCTAAAATATTATGAAAATTTTGTCTTCCCTCATATGCAATTTCAGAGAGAAGTGTATCTTTCAAACCTTTTGTTTTCATGTTTAAAGGCTTTTCCATAGCTTTTAATATGCTTCCATGTATTTTCATTTCACTTAATTGAAACATCCTTGAGAATATTAATACTTTAAGAACATTGCTGGGAATGTTATCAGTTCCTTATTATCATGTAATAATAACTTTTAATAAAAGAAAGTCATCTCAGATTGCCACATCTGCTTGAGAGCTTGAGAGGACACAAAATATATTTCTATCTAAAGCATATACTTAATGTGGAGAATATTCAAGAAAAACACAATTTTCAGAAAACTCTACCCCCTCCTGGCTAGGCCAATGCCTTGGAATTAGCTGGCCATCCAATTAGTTGATGTGTGACTTCTAAATCATTAAGGAAGGACGATCAATCCCAATTTTAAGTCTCATCCAATACTGTCTTTTCATTGCCATATATTCAAGATGCATAAATTTTTAAAATTAATTAAATTTATTTATCTAGTGATCTTTTGGGGAGGGTCTAAAGTTCTGTGACTTTTTAAAGATTAATTATTTATTTATATTTGGCTGCACTTGGTCTTCATTGCTACTTGAGGACTTTCTCTAGTTGTGTCAAACAGGGACTTCACTCTCGCTGCAGGGCTCGGGCTTCTCACTGCGTGGCTTCTCTTGCTGCAGGGCCCGGGCTCTAGAGCATGGGCTCAGTAGTTGTGATACGCGGTCTTAGTTTCCCCATGGCATGTGTAATCTTCCCAGATCAGGGAGCAAACCCATGTCCCCTGCATAGGAAGGCAGATTCTTAACCACTGGACCACCAGGGAAGTCCATATATTTCTGTGACTTTTAACTCATATATAGATTTGTATAACTACCACCACAATTAGGATATAGAATAGCTTCATCTCTAAGAAATAAACTCTCAAGTATTTGATACTTTGACATCACACCCTTTTCCTCCCGGCCTCTAGGAACTCTGCTCACTTCTCCCTTCCTCATGGTTGTCCCTTTCCAGAATGTCACATAAAATGAATCATACAGGTTGTAACTGTTACAGACAGGCTTCTTTCACTTGGTAAATCACCCTAGAGATTCACCCTTGTCGTTACCTATATTGATAGTTTGTTCTTGTTTATTACTTTCTTTTTATTTATGTGTGAGTCTTCCCCTTCTCTGGTTATCTTTCAGGATTTTTCTTTATCTTTAAAGTTCTGAGGTTTCACTATGATGGATCTGGTTGGGAATTTACTATTATTATTTATTCAACATTAGGTAGAATTTTCAATGTAAGGACTCATGTCCTTCAATTTTGGAAAATTTCAGCTTTTATCTCTTTCATTATCACCTCTTCAACATTCACTTTGGCAATGGTTAATTAAGGGTAAATTAGACTGGTGATTGAGGGCCCAGATTAAATAGTATTTTGGTGTGTGTCTATGAGGGTGTCTCTGGGGGAGATTAGCATTTAAACTGATGGACTCTGTAAAAGCTGATGGCCTTCCGCACTGTGGGTGGGCACCATCCAATCCATTGAATGCCTGACTAGAACAACAGGTGAAGGAAGGAGGCAATTGCCTGGAGCTGAGGCATCTCATCTTTTCCTGTCCTCTGATTGGGTTTTACATCATCAGCTCCCCTGGTTCTCAAGCCCTCAGACTCTGACTGAATTACATCACTGTCTTTCCTAGGGCTCTAGTTTACAGATGGCAGATCTTGGGGCTTCTTAGCCTACATAATCAAAAGGGCCATTTCCTGATAATAAATCTCCTTCATATCAATCATGTCTAACTCTGAAACTGTTAGGTGGTGTTCTGAGGGGCTCCGAAGAGCTTAGTCCTTTGTGTCTCAGTGCAGAAAAGATACACAGAGAGGTAAAGTGATAGATAAGAAGTGATTTATTTGGACACTTGTGAGGCTTCCAAGTAGGTGGACAACAGGATCTGTGCCCCAAGAACTTACTGAGCTACAGCTTTAAAATCAAAGGAAAAGTGAGGAGATGGAGGAAGATCATCTTCTTCCTCGTTCTTGAGTAGGCATCACGTTTCCATCATCAGCTCCTCCTCCAGGCTGGTAAAGGGAACTTTCTCATCCCCCTGTGGCCAAACTGGGACTGTCATAGCACTATGGAAAAATTATTTTAGCTCCCAGGACAATGAGGGTCTTTCACTTTGAAATGTCACCTTTTCACAAATTATTGTTTTTTATGTATGCAGAGAGCATGTCCTAGGGATCGTTAACTTACTGAGCTCCCTGGACAGGATGTTAGTCTCATGCCACTATTGTTTCATTGTTTGGAGGCATGTCTCATGGGACTGCATGGTTGCTATTAAAGAAGCCTGCTTGGTTTTGTGGTTAAGCAAACCTGTCTTCTTAAGTGATCATTAACTTACAGGGGTCTCCCATATTTTCTCTATTTATAATCCCCTAATGGGATCCCAGGGACAGAGGAGCCTAGTGAGCTGCCGTCTATAGTGTCGCACACAGTTGGACACGACTAAAGCGACTTAGCAGCAGCAGTAGCAGCAGCAGTGGGATTAACTATTTAATCAGTTTTGCCTTTGACTGTGTGGATCACAATAAACTGGAAAATTCTGAAAGAGATGGGAATACCAGACCACCTGACCTGCCTCTTGAGAAACCTATATGCAGGTCAGGAAGCAACAGTTAGAACTGGACATGGAACAACAGACTGGTTCCAAATAGGAAAAGGAGTATGTCAAGGCTATCTATTGTCACCCTGCTTATTTAACTTCTATGCAGAGTACATCATGAGAAATGCTGGGCTGGAAGAAACACAAGCTGAAATCAAGATTGCCAGAAGAAATATCAGTAATCTCAGATATGCAGATGACACCACCCTCAAGGCAGAAAGTGAAGAAGAACTAAAGAGCCTCTTGATGAAAGTGAAAGAGGAGAGTGAAAATGTTGGCTTAAAGCTCAACATTCAGAAAACTAAGATCATGGCATCTGGTCCCATCACTTTATGGCAAATAGATGAAGAAACAGTGGAAACAGTGGCTGACTTTATTTTTTGGACTCCAAAATCACTGCAGATGGTGACTGAAGCCATGAAATTAAAAGACACTTACTCCTTGGAAGGAAAGTTAAAAGCAGAGACATTACGTTGCCAACAAAGGTCCGTCTAGTCAAGGCTATGGTTTTTCCAGTAGTCATGTATGGATGTGAGAGTTGGACTATAAAGAAAGCTGAGCACTGAAGAATTGATGCTTTTGAACTGTGATGTTGGAGAAGACTCTTGAGAGTCCCTTGGACAGCAAGGAGATCCAACCAGTCCATCCTAAAGGAGATCAGTCCTGGGTGTTCATTGGAAGCACTGATGTTGAAGCTGAAACTCCGGTATTTTGGCCACCTGACACAAAGAGCTGACTCATTTGAAAAGACCCTGATGTTGGGAAAGATTGCGGGCAGGAGGAGAAGGGGACGACAGAGGATGAGATGGTTGGATGGCCTCACCGACTCAATGGACATGGGTTTAGGTGGACTTCGGGAGTTGGTGATGGACAGGGAGGCCTTGCATGCTGTGGTTCATGGGGTCTCAAAGAGTTGGACACAACTGAGCGACTGCACTGAACTTGTCCTTTTACTCTGTCCCTGTTTAGATCTGTATCTGTATCTGTATCTGTATCTGTATCTATGGCTTTGTGCTAGGTCACTTCAGTCGTGTCCAGCTCTGTGTGACCCTATGGACTATAGCCTACCAGGTTCCCCTGTCTATGGGACTTTCCAGGCAAGTATATTGGAGTGGGTTGCATGCCCTTCTCCAATCTATATCTATGCCTGCATCATCTATATCCATATCTATCTACCTGTCTATCATCTATGTGTCTCCTATGGCTTCTGTTTCTCTGGAGAACTATGACTAATTCAGCTGTATTCTTTCATTCACATACTTCTTCAAATATATGTATATATCTTAACTTTATTTTTTTCTAATTTCCATTTCTTAATCTCTGATCTGTTCTGAGATATTTTCTTAGTTTTATTTCCTTCTTTTATTCTTAAAGGAAACCTTTAAATGGAAATCTTCAACCATATACAAAAATAGAGAGAATTGAATAATGAAACTCCCATATACCCATCATTCAACTAGAACAA